>BSBK01001582.1:572500-652500 GCA_027943335.1 Chamaecyparis obtusa
TAGCCATCATGGTCAGCATTTGGTTCAAATTCATTTGAACCACACTTCATGTCGGGTACCATTATAAGGCATGGAGTATGGTCATACCCATGTTACCATAATAATGAGTTAGCCTATAAAATTATGAATAAAATGCCTCATGTATCATATTTATAATACTGTAGGTGCACCCAAGATTGGCCCAGGCACCCAAGTTCCTACCAAAGGAACCCAAGTTGAACCCAGAGGAGAACAAAAGTAGAATCAGAACCCAACCTCAAACAAAGAACCAGATAACTTGGCTTTTTTCTAATTCAAGTTTATTTCTAAATTCTTCTCCAATTCCAACCTGATTATTCCATATTTTGTTTTCCAATTTTCCTTCTTCCTTGCTCCAAATTCAAGGATCACCACCCATGACTTATGTTGTTATTTCCTTTTACTAATTGTCCTATTTCAAGGATCACCACCCATGACTTGGTTAAGATGATGAATGTTGGCAATGCCTTTATTACCAAGGAATCACCGCCCACCATTAATGAATATTAATGATCATTGTTTCTTAAGGGTAATTGTTGTTTGTGTATGCTGATCACCCAAGTCTTTGGTTGTGATTTGCATGCTGTGAGGTTTGTCAGAAGTGGGGGTATGACATGCTAGTTGGATTATAACATATTGACACTTACACCATGAAGAAGACAAATGATTAAATAGAAAGAGAGGACCAACTGAACCATCTTGTGGTCATTCTATATCACATTGAGAAACAATGTCAAGACTCGAGAATCAAAACAATCAAAAGTTTCTTCAAGACCATGAATGATCAACAACATTCTATTATAAAACAAAACACTAATCTATATTATCATTAAGCCATAAAATATGTTTTTAAAGTTTAGAAGCATCACAAGAACTTTTAAGAAACATAGTACTATCCAAGGACCAAAATTAATACCCTCTAAATGATTATGATTATGTTGATGTTGATGTCTACAATTTATGTCTAGTGATTATGATGATGTTGATGTTGATGTCTATAATTTATTTCACTTACTGATGCTTGCCTAGATTGAATTTTGAATTGCCAGGCTGGAGAATGCTTTCAAAGTTTAGGGTCTGTTCTACATGATACCCTTAGTTACAACTCAAATGCAACTCAACATATTTTTGATGTTGGGCAACCCACTGCAAAAACTCATTCACAAGTGAAATTTAATGTTGTAAATCTTGGCATTGTTAATGTTATTACTTTTCCTCATGTTTCATATTTGTGAAAAAGTTTCTCCACACTATCTTATTCTTATTACAATGTTCTTTGTTGTGGGGCAGGAGGTCAATCTTCATTGTCTTCATTGTGAGGGACAGTGAAGATTTCTCTGACAAATAGCAGGTCATCTTTAGTATCTTATAATAACATGCTAAACTGATAAAGGTGTTATGGACATTTAATTTGCAATTACTAATAGACTAAGCATATTATTACTATACTTAATGTTCCATTTAAATGCATTTAACACAAAAAAAAAATTTACAAAACTGAACCAATGGCATTTAGTTTGCTCCTTGTTTAATGTTAACTATTCCTACACAATCCACTCATACAACAGTGAAATGCTATGTGAAAGGGATGGTTGATAGTGTTCCTTGAGGGAAGGGGGATTTTGAAAGACTTGTTATCATTGTATTGTGTATTTCCAATATGTTTGGATGTAGGGCAGACCGGGAGAATGAAGGATCACTCACTGATTGCATGATAACCCAATTTTGAAAGATCACTGGAAGAGGGGAATGAAGGATCACTCACTGATTGCATGATAACCCCACCAAGCATTCTTTCCTTTAATTTTCCATAATATCTCAAAGTATGATTATTATTCTTTACTTTCTTCTATATGCTATTCTTTCTATGGTTTTGTTATCTCAAAAATATATCAAAAACATTGCAGATGTGGATATAAAAGTAAAATATTGTCCTTCAATTGTTCCATATTGAAGCATTTGGAGTATTTTCTTCATTTG
Source organism: Chamaecyparis obtusa (assembly GCA_027943335.1). Taxonomy (NCBI): domain Eukaryota; kingdom Viridiplantae; phylum Streptophyta; class Pinopsida; order Cupressales; family Cupressaceae; genus Chamaecyparis; species Chamaecyparis obtusa. The sequence continues at coordinate 574,499 of BSBK01001582.1, forward strand.
TACAATATCTGTCAAAAAAGGTTCACATATTTCTTCAAGATCTATTTCAATCTTTATATTGCAATTTTGATTAGATTTGACCTATAGTTGATTTCATTAGTATTTCATAACATATACTCCTAATGTGAAATTTGGAGAGAAAGAAAGAGACACACTAGGTATGAATTACACGATATACCCATCATCACTTAGCACTTAAATAATAAATTATGGATAGGGAACAACCCTCTAACCTCTGGATGTTTATTTCATGTTGGCCTCTTATTATATGCAAAGGTAGGCCTATCTTAATTAGGCTAACAACCACAGTGTAGGGACCATAAATTATGGAACCCAAAATAGTGCACACTTGTATTAAATTAGGTTCGGTATACTACAAGGGAATGGAAGCCATGCAATAGTGCCTCATGGGGATGGAAGAAACCCTTCACCAAGAAGATGGTTGTGTCTACAATATTTACTAGAGGCAAAAAACATAATTTGGTTCCAGAAATTACTCCTAGATGATAATGGCACCCACAAAACACATGGAAAAGATAGCACTCACTATATCTTTTATCACTCTTTTAAAGTTGGGACAATAAATCTCAAATATTGATCAACGAATTCTTGAACACAAAGAACCATTAATAGATATGATTCATGTGTACAATAGCCAACAACTGGTTGTTCCAATCATGGTGTCCAATGGGACTAAAAAAGATACAGCCTAAACAAATCTTGATCATATTCCACCCTATTGTAAGGCCCAAGAAGTAACTCTATCTTAAAGCTACACATTCCTCTAGATGAAGCTCAAAGGTCAAGTAGCTGAAGCATAGCAATACTTGAATGAATATAGGAATAATTTGATGTACAATCATTTTCAAGCTTGGTTTGTGGGTTTCCCACATAATATTTTCCCTTTAACCACATTTATAGTTTGAGAAAATAAAAAAAAATTGTTTCAAATTTATATTATCCTTTTGAACTAGCACACTGCCACCAAAATGCATAATCATTGGTCATCTCAAGAAAATTCCTATTGATTAGTAGGATATCCTTATAAAAATTTGATGCATGGATTTCTTGTGAATTATCGACTGCTATGTATCCTGCAACTATGGAAGGAATAGTGTTGGTGTTAGGTTTCATTTATTATTGAATTCAATGGTTTCCAAGATGTGTTGAGGAGTTTTCTCCTTGTTTAATGTTAACTATTCCTACACAATCCACTCATACAATAGTAAAATGCTATGTGGAAGGGATGGTTGATAGTGTTCCTTGAGGGAAGGGGGATTGTGAAAGACTTGTTATCTTTGTATTGCATATTTCCAATATGTTTGGTTGCAGGGCAGACTAGGAGAATGAAGGATCACTCACCGACTGCATGATAACCCAGTTTTAAAGGGTCACTAGTTGAGGTGATAGTCAAGGTCCCGATGATTGGGCCATTGGAGGACCATATTTCTTTGTAGTAATTACTATTCAAATTGGATGCATGGATTTCTTGTGAATTATCTGTTGCTATGTATCCTACAATTGCATTCGTAAATTTGCATATACTTCTCTATGGTTGTAAGCCACTTAGAGATCAAAATAGAGAAACTAAATAAAAATCATTCTTTGTCCTATTTCCTTTTAACAAAGTCTCAACTATCAATGATACAATATACATTTGATGCCCTAAGCTATCAAATATACAAATGGTGCCTACCTAGAAGCTCACTAGGAGAATGAAGGATCACTCACTGATTGCATGATAACCCAGTTTTGAAGGGCCACTGGTTGAGGGGATAGTCAAGGTCCAGATTATTCGGCCATTGGAGGACCCTAGTTCTTTGTATGAATTGCTATTCAAATTAGATGCATGGATTTATTGTGAATTATCAGCTGCTATGTATCCTGCAACTGCATCTGTAAATCTGCATATACTTCTCTTGAGTTGTAAGCCACTTAGGGATCAAAATAGAGAAACTAAATAAAAAGAATTCTTTGTCCTATTTCCTTTTAACAAAGTATCAACTATCAATGATATAATACATTTGATGCCCTAAGCTATCAATACAAATGGCACCTAGCTAGAAGCTCACAGGCTGTCCATTTGATAACCACAGTCAACATTTCAAAAAAATGGATATCCTTGAGCACAAGCACCAATAACATCAAATAATGGAGTTAAATCATAGGCTAGGGCACGACACCAGTAGAATGTGATCATTTCAGTGACAACAATTTAGAATGCGGTCCTTTGGCGTGTATTAAATAGAATAGAATTTTTAGTATATTATTATCATTCGATTTCTTTGTTGTAAACATGTCATCGGTTTAGTTTTGTAACTTCACTATTGTATGAGTGGATTGTGTAGGAATAGTTAACATTAAACAAGGAGCAAACTCCTCAACACATCTTGGAAACCATTGAATTCAATAATAAATAAAACCTAACACCAACACTATTCCTTCCATTCACTTCTACCAAGAATAAAACATTTAATCCATTCAACATTACATATAATCATTAGACAGTTACATTTCCTGACTGTGTACTAGAGGAACAGTCAGGAAATGTAACTATCTAAATGATCCAAACATTTGAAAACAATGAATCGATATCCTTGAGCACAAGCACCAATAATATCAAATAATGGAGATAAAGCACGGGCTAGGGCACGACACCAATAGAATGCGGTCATTTCAGAGAGCATTTGTGATCAAATAAAATGCAATGCATTTGAAATTTGCAGTCAAATATGATGCCAGATGCTTGAAAGGTGAAGAAATCACATACCTTCTCTCGTGCTCATCTTTCACTCCTCTATCCAATCGAAATAAAAATGATGAGGCCGTTTCACTTTTTTTTTTATAGCCAAATCTTCCTTGTACCACACGAAGAACATGCCATTGGTTCAGTTTTGTATTTTTTTTGTGTAATTAGTAATTGGTAGATTAAATGCAGATAACACCTATATTAGTTTAATTAGCATGTTATTATCATATTAGATAAAGTATGTTTAAGAATTGTTGGGACTGGTCTTTTTGCGTGTATTAAACATAATAGAATTTTCAGCATATTATTATCAATCTATTTCTTTTTTCTAAACATGCCATTGGTTCAATTTTGTAGATTTGTTTAATCCGTTAAATGCATTTTTCATGAGGAGGGATCTTGTTCTTAGGAGATTAATGAAGATTGTGCACCTCAAAAACCAATTCATAAGGTACCAATCATGTTTCCTATTTGCTTATATTTTTGGATTGGTAAATCTCCTTATAAGTTCCATGTCCTTTCTTTTGATTACTATGGATGAGATATATATCTTACATTTAACATTCAACTTTTTTAAATTTTAGAACATGTAGTGTGTTTTTTGAGGATTTTACCAAATCAACTTTTAACATAAATCAAAAACACCAAATTGATATCTTGCCCTTTCAACTTGACAAAATATTTGCATTTGAGCAATAACTGCAAGCAACTAAATGATAAATCCACATACCTATATCTTTGTAAAATACCTGGAACGTCAAAAAGATGGCTATGGCTAAGTGGCTACTACCATGATTTTTATCTACTAAATATGGGGAAAAAAAACACCAAAAAAAATCAAATAGAAAACATGATTGGTCATTTCAGAGAGCATTCATGATCAAATAAAATGCAATGCCTTCTCTCACACTCGATCAACTTTCACTTGCTCATTTTCTCCCACTCCTTTTCTCTACAAATGAAATAAAAATGATTTGGCCATTTCAAAATAGTGAATCGATATCCTTGAGCACAAGCACCAATAACATCAACTATTTTGATTTGTGGGTACTCTAATGTTGGCAAGAGTTCTTTTATTAATAAGATTACTCTGCAAGCTTGAAGAAGCGATATGTTTTGGCAAATGAAGAGTACAAAGATGATGATATTCCTGAGATCATGGATGGACACAATGTTGCAGATAGAATGGGAAGACATCTTTCTAGACTGGCCCTGGATCCTTCAATAATTGGGGTAGAATCCAGACCCAGGCTAAAAAGATGTCTTCCTTTCTATTGTGGAATTATCCCTTCTTTGGCCTGCACTCATTCCTCTTCTCAAAAATGGTTATCTAGAAACTTTGGATACTATTTCTCATCCATGCATGAAATGTGCTAGTGATCGTATAAAATTACTTTAGGCCTCTAGTATTGATGAGATGTACAAGTGTAAAATGTTTTTGCGAGACTAGGATCAATTTTTGTAGTGTACATAAATGCAAGGTGGTGATTATTCTCGACAATCGACAGGTAGCTAGGACAGTAGCTAGGACTAAAGATAACATAGCTCAAGAGACCATCATAGGTTGTCTCTTTCTTCAATCTATATTATTGACAGAATGTTTTACCTTTCATTAGCTCATCAAATCCGAGGATTTGAAAGAATTTAATAGAATATTTTCATGACAACGTATATTATTTAAGTTGATGTTGCATGAATTTATCTACTTCGCGCACTTGTATACTATGAAGATGGTGATAAAGAAGCATCTCCTCCCATGGCCATGCTTCTTTATCATCATCCTCATAGTCTACAAGTGCGTGAAGTAGATAAATTCATGCAACGTCAACTTAAATAATATACGTTGTCATGAAAATATTCTATTAAATTCTTTCAAATCCCCAGATTTGATGAGCTAATGAAAGGTAAAATATTCTTTCAATAATATAGACCGAAGAAAGAGAGAACCTATGATGGTCTCTTGAGTTGTTTTATCTTTAATGTGCATATCTATCAATTTTTTGACACTTAATAATTAATTCTGATAGAAGTGCTACGCATCTGATAGATAAAATGTCAGAGAAAAATAATTTATGACAATAGTTCCAATAGTAATGCTATACATTTGACAAGGAACCTATTAGGGAAATGTTGAAGGACTGTCGCTCTTCCAACAGTTTAAGTGTCACAAATAGAAATTTTTTGATAGAAACTTTGACATTAATGTCATATCACCGATAGGTATATCTATTGGAATTAGGTGGCAACTATTGCTATTCCAATAGTTATAATGTCAGAAAGTATAAGTTTTCAACAGTTAATTCTGATAGAGATTGTATATTTTCGATAGGTCATTGTGTCGGAATTTCGATCGATGAACCATAGAAAATGCCAAAACAAAGTTGTTTTCATGTGCAAGTTTCTGACGTGATATGGTGTTGGTAAACTGACAGATACATCTTCTATCATAATTCCTATGCAAAAATGGTGACAGACTCATCTGTCAAAATGCCGATAAATTAGCATTGCAAATCCAACAAATGGCCATCAAAATTTGACCCCAAATGTAGTAGTGACACTTCCCTAGTGTTGCTCACACATGTGTGAGCAACCTTGACCATGATAATCCTTCCTATTTATTAAATTCATTTGATAAATAAAGTCCTCAACCAACCCCTTTTAATAAATTTAACATTTATTTAAATCCTAAAATCCTAGATATTCTCTAGAAAACCCTATAACATCTAGACTCTTCTAGAAAATCCTAAATTTGACCTTTGAGCCATTCAACCTTTGAAAGTCAATCCTTATCCCTTTGAATCAACCCCTAACCAAACCCCATACTCTACCCAAAACTTAACCCAAATCCTTCCTCAAATCCTATAAATACCCTCATCTTCCAAGAGCAATTCACCAATTCACATAATCATACTAAGTAGAGTTATAATGTTAGATTCTTGCTAGATCATAAGATTTTTAGTATATTTGTTAGATTTCATGTTTTTTTTTTAAATCATCATAGAATAGCTTAATGGAATGAATCTTATTTTCATTTATGCTTTTCTAATAATTTATTCATCATACCAAATCATCCCTAGAATACATTAGAAACAAGCTCCAAGTGCTTAGAGAACACACCCACATCCCTCATAATCAGAGTAAATCAAACAATGCTTGAAGCATTCATTTTGGCTAATTATGAGGTGGCTTGGTTTTTTTTGTTTATGATTTAAATTGATATAATGTTTAGATTAGTCTAAGTTTTTCTTGTTTACACCTTTCAAGACAGATACAGATTAAACCACTATCCACATTCTGGCACACCCGGTGGGACCCACTTCATGGGTTCCTTACTAACATTTTAATGGGGTTTGGAGTGTTTTGCTATTTTTTCCAGCTTGTAGGTTGACGGGGAATTTGGAATTATTATTATTATTATTCTATTCGATCTAGTTCTTCTTCTTCTCCTTACAGGATCTTGGCTTATTTTCTAGAAAAAAACCATAAAGAGGCACTTTCACAAAAACCTTTGTAACTTTTGCATACGAGCTCCATTTTTTACGATTCAAAAAGCACCAAAAAGATGGTTCAGAGGTGTATACAAATATACAGATAAATTTACCATATTCTATCTCAAAAATTAGGAAAATTTAGTGGGATCATGAATTAATGATAAAAAAATATATAGAATTAACATACTTTGTCTAAATGATTAAAATGAACCTCAAAATCACTCTGGAATGCCTAGAAAGCTAAAACAAATCAATCAAATTCAAATAAGCTAAAGTAATTCCTAAGTAGTCCTAAAAAACTCAAGAACACTTCTAAAATATTTTCATTTGGCTAAAAAGAACCATCATGCTTTTTAAATCTAGGTGTTTTGAGCTTCATCCAAACTAGGAACACTTCAAACTTTGGGAGCTTAAAAGGAACCAAAAAATTGCATATCATCTCTATTTTTTTTTCCTAAAAATAAGTCTTAAATAATTCTAAAAGGAATTCTCAAAATCAGTCTTGGAATCATTAAAAGTGAGGTTCATTTGCATTATCTTAAAAATATCTTTTGAAATATCATGCAAATTAGAAACAAAGTCTACAAATCTTTCCTACACACTTTCATATTTGGTTCCTAAAGAGTCCTAAATTTTTCTAGCCTAAATCTTTCATCTTCATGAAAACTAATGTCATGTTACAAAATCTTCAAAGTTTCCAAAGTTTTCATGCATAAAGATCAATCTAGGAATCTCATTTTGGGCATTAAAAGATGCAATCTAGCACACAAAATCTTGAATGAAACTAAGAAAATGAACCAAAGTCCAAAGAAGTCATTTTTATTTTGAGTCCAAATCAAACACACTCTTGAGTGACATAAAGGTGAAAGAAAAGAATCTATATTCCCTCCTCTTTCAAAGTTCCATTCAAAAGTTCTTAAGGACACACAAACTCAATCTTGAATGCCCAAGAAAAGAAATTGAAATGGCTCGAAGTTCTTGTTTTTAAAAGGGAAAGAACAAATCAAAGCCTTAAACACTTGTGTTTGCAAAATTTCAAATTCAATCACTTAATCAATTTGGGAGAGAACCTTTGTTTATTTTGCTTTCTAGGAGTCTTCAAAATTCTACAAAATCTTTGTTAATCTAAGTGACGTAAAACACTTGAACTCAGACAAGTTCATTGGTTTTACTTCTAGAGAGGCCTGTCCGGAGAGAAAAGTGCTTCCTCTCTAGAGAAAAACCTCAAACCGGTACCTTCCCTGATTGGTATAGAAATAAAGCACTAAGAAAACTCTCGCTTACATCCCCTCAAGCTTGGGTGATGCATGTTAATGGTAGCCCAAGGTAGGTGAATAATCCCTACTATTATGGCATGGTAAACTAGGCTCTTTAGTGAGTCATGCACATACAAACTAATTGGGAGGACTCCATAGAACAACTTCAAACCTATTCAAATAGAGGCCACCCTATCTATATCTGAAGGTATCAGAATCCTTGTGCAAGGACCAATCCAAGGGGTTTACTGGATCACCTTAAGATACTCACCATATGTGTCCCCCTTTAGGGGGTATCAAGCTATGGGCAAGGATTTTGATACTTGCCTCCCTTAGGTAGATCTGCTTGAAGTGATTTGCATAGTCAAAAGCTCAGTAAAAACACTTATTGGAATATACACATTTCAAAGCTTTCTCTTAGATTCAGAAGTTAAAGTCATTTCTATTATCCCACAAGGTTGTTTTGTCCCTTGTCAGGATTGTTTTTAGAAAGTCTTTGTCAAGTTTATCCTTTGCCTTTGGAAACATCAAAATGATCCAAAATTTGATCCAAATCATTCAGACCCCCTTGCTTGCAAAGGGAGCCTTTAAAATTAGACAATCAAAGCTTTGTCTCAATCCAATTACCAAAATCTTTCTAAGATATGTTAGATTGGACCCAACACAAGAAGGCTAAACTTCCTAGATCCCTAGTTTACCAAGAGAAGAAAGTAGCAGAGATAAATCTCAAGGATCACCAAAATTCCCTTAAAGTGATCCAAGTAGAAGAGAAAAATCAAGAGAGACTAGAAAACATCGAGTATAATGCAAGAGTCAGGCAGTTTGCATACCGATTCCAAGTTTACCATCGCTACATCAATCTAGAAAGAGAAGACTAGCTGGGTCCATCGCATGTCCATTCTACCTTTGGGATCCCAAATCCTATCTCGACAGTCCTTCATCCTAGCTCATCCTAGTTTCATCCTTGCATCACCACTAATCCTTAGTTGCATCCTAGAAACATTCTTAGTTACATTCATTATCATCTTCCTAGTTGCATCATAGGTCATCCATTTTAGTTACATCTAGGTCATTCTCTTAGAAATAGCATCATTCCATCATCCTTCACCATCCTTCCATCAAAAATCCACAATCAGGATCCCAAATCCTTGATCCAAATCTAGCATCCATTTATCCAAGTCCAAACCCACCATTCTTGCATCAAATCCAGTGATCCAAATCTAAAAACACTTTGTGTTCAAAACCTTTGAGTTTTTTTCAATCCCTTTCCTAAATTAGAAATCACCCCTTTTTTTTGATAGAGCATTGTCTAAAGGAAATCAAACTTATCCTTGCACATCCTCATCATCTTGAGAAATAGATTGGCTTGCATTGATTAGAATCTAGTTGACCAAAGATCACTAGTCTATCCTACATTGACCAAAACCTACCATTGATCCTCCATCGAGGAAACATCAACTCATTTTTTGACACTTAGTAATCTTCCACCAGCATCCCACCAAAGCCCCCATCATCACCAAAGCATTTCACCAAACTTTCACCATCTCCCATTAATCTTCTACCATTCTTGATCCAAATCAGAGAATCTCACCAATCCTTTAAAAAATTTTGCCATTCCTAGAGTTTATCCAAATCCTTGCATTGCATTATAGAAATATGCCATCCTTAGAAGTTTCCTAGGCTTGCATCCATCATTCTTTAGAGTCTTTTAGGAGCATCTTACATCCATCTAGCATTTGCATCTTTAGATTTCCACTCCATGCCCATCGAGACAAGATCTAGAAAATGAAGGAACATGGATCCTTATCAAATCACCAGCTCATATGATCCCAACATTTCTACCAGCATGATAGTAGCTTACGATCCCTAGATCCAACAAATTGGTAATGCATGGGATAATCCCAATATCCCCCTGAATTCTTTTGTGATAGAAACATTCATGAATCATCTGGGGAACACACAAATAGTTAGTGCACTCACTACTCAGAATCAATGAAACATGTTGGCTAACTTCACACGGGAGGGTACTCCTATCCCACCATATCTCCAACCTCGTATTCCCATCACCACCATCTGAATCCTAGTAGAAGCACACACCCCCATCATCCAACAAATCCCTGATCCACTTTTTCACATATCACAAGTAGCTTCACCCATCACTCCTCTTTTGCAAATTAGTTTCACAAGCCCTACAACACAAGCAACCCAATCCACTCCATTTCCTCTCATAGGTGCACCATCATCTTCCATAGTAGCTCAATCCATCATTCCTACCCAAATATTTTCGCAAAACCAAACACCACCTCCCATGCAAGCCTTTGCACAGGCAATTCCTCTTCCTTCCATGGGCCAATCAAAGTCATTATTTCAAGGGACAATGCAATCATTTCCTCCTTTCTTCTAGCAAGCCTCTACTTCAATACCACCATTTCTGGGGGCAATACAATCATCCTTCCCCTTCACTCCACAAGCTTCCACATCCATGCCATCATTTCAAGGGGCAACGCACTAGTAAATTTTAGCTTGTTTTTTTATGAGGTTTAGTCAATTTTTAGATGCCAATTGGTCGACCAAATGACCATAACAGTTGTCAAAGTTTTTTTGTCAATGATACGACATATAAAATCAAGGTCAAAATTACGACGTCTAGAGTGGTTGAATTATCAACAGCCACGCCATTGAAATAATTGCTTCAACCTGGAAGAACTATTGACTATACCATTTATCTTTGCGACCAATGTTGGTGAGAAGACTCATCGACTATATAGCATTCATGTCGAAATAAAAATCAAGTTTTGTTAAAATTGTGACTAGAAATCATCGGAATAATCATCAACTATATAACACTCTCATCGATAAGTCTATTCTTTTTCCATCAAAAAAGTGACAGAAAATTTAATTTTATATATATATATATATATATATATAATCAAATTAAGCACAACAATATTATGCTTTAGTTGTTTACAAATAGTCACTTTTCTGCTTGTGAAGACACAGTCTAGTGTTTTATTATTAAAGAAATGATCCATACATTTGTCATCTAGTAAATGGATTTAAATTATGAGGGTTTGGTGAGTGTTATGAGTACCTTTTGTAAAACATCATTTTCTTCCAAATTGTTGCTAAGACTTCTGACCTTATTCACCACATCATCATTTTTTTATAAGTAGGTAGTTATATTGTCATCTTCCTCCATCCGCAAAGCCTTCATATTTAGCCTTAGCATTCTACAACTTATCTTGTTTCACCATATCATTCTACAATTGATGTATCAAGGAACAAATGGAATAACCAAGAAAACACTATACATTAAATCATGTGATTGATAGCAGATTGGGGCTCACCTGAGCCATAAACATGAAGAATTATTGTAAAAAAAGATGTAAACCATATATATGCTCACTTGAGGAAAAGAGAAGTTACGCCATATCCATATTAAAATATTAGTTACAATATGAAAATACTAAACTAACTAATTCCTAAGCTCATCTCCGCATATGGTCACAACAAAGATATGTGATTACAATACAGACAAGGCATCGTAAAAATATAATTTCAGCATTTTCCCTAGCCTGACATGTTTTGCACTCAAATCCTTTATCGCAGATAAGTGGAGATGGGCGGATAGATGCAGATGAGTTGTCATCAACCCAACTAAAGTATCTGTGGCCATTATTTCCCTGTGATGCCTAGTATACATTAGTTCTTATAATATAATGAATAGTATTTACATTAAAAACATTAAATATATACACATTAGCAACCTTTTTTCTATTTGGGTAGCACCAAAATTATCATCCAGGGTTGTTCTATGTCCGTGAAGTCTTCAACACACACTGCCCACCACCACATTGACAGTTTGGCATATTGAGAAGAGTCATCGAACCTATATCAATAGTGCATCGCACCATTGTTACTACATTTATTACATAAATATTATAATATATAATCATATGAACTATTGTTCTATTGTAGATTCAAGTACTTAAAAAATGTTTGCAATCAATGGTAGATAACATTTTCGATCACCTTTTCTTTTAAAGTTAGACCACAATCTACCGATTGTCTCCCTATTTTTTTGTGGGTTGATATCATCAAACATGGTCTTTCTTGAATGGAATGACTCGTTGGTGGAAGAAGGATGATTTGTTTGCAACCCACAAATACAAATCATCACTGAACAACCATTTTCTCAACTCTAATTTTCTCAATGCAAAGGGACATTTATCATACCAAAGAAACCTGATTATTTTTATATGGAATACACCAAGGATTACCATTAGAAATATTAACCATTACAATAATGAAAAGTAAACCTAAATCAAATAGCTCATTTTTTTATTAGCATGTGTAGTCTCTATGTATATGAAAAATGAAAGAAATATCAAGCTGAAATCAAATAGTGAACAAAATACTATTCCACATAGAGTGAATGAAATATACCATCAAAAGAAGGTGACAAAATACTGTCATGAAGCACAGACATAGGAACTCAAAAAGGGACAAAAGACAAGAAATAAGAAAAATCATTACGACTATAGAAAAATCATTTAGACTATAATAAAAAAAAGAAACAATCTTTGTCAAAAATTTTCAAAATCATTAGGACTATAGAAAAATAATTAAGACTATACAAAATCAAATTTTAGAAATGGACGGTTTTGATGCTTTCCCATTACAACAATTGAGCATTCATCATTTGGTATTGTGTATTCCATTTAAGTATGTCAACAATGTTCAAAATCTTGTCACCAAGCACAGACATAGGAAATCAAAAAGGGACAAAAGACAAGAAATAAGAAAAATCATTAGGACTATAGAAAAAGCAAGTTCTAGAAATGGACAGTTTTGATATTGCTTTTCCATTACAATAATTGAGCATTCATCATTTGGTACTTCTTGATGTATTCCATTTAAGTTTTTCATTTGTCGTGTTTATGTGCATGTTCTTTATGTGTTTGGCTTCTCTCCCTCGCAAGGGATACACCGATAGGTAATTGATTTGAAAGCATAATGATTTGACAGTTAGAAGGTTGGTTAATAGATTCCAATTGATTCTTTGCAAAGGGCAATCTATTTGGAGTACACTTAATTTCTCTACAATTTTGGAGTACATTGTCCCGTAGGTATAGTCAAAACACCAGCGTATTGATTTGAAATTTTAGAATGTGATCTTTTCTTGGTGGTAAATTAGGAACATTTCCAAGCATTAGTTTTACTTGTTTATGCAAGAACTTTGTTTTTTTTGGTGTTTGTGATACCAAAGGAGTAACTGGTATTGTGTAGATAGTGACTGGATAGATTGTTCCTAAAAAAAATTACAAAACTGAACCAATGACATGTTTACAACAAAAAACAAATTACAAAATTGAACCAATGGCACATTAATTCACAAATTTTTTTTACAAAACTAAACCAATGGCATGTTTACAACAAAGAAATAGAATGATAATAATATGCTGAAAATTCTATTTTGTTTAATACATGCCAAAGGACCAATCCCAACAATTCTTAAACATACTTTATCTGATATGATGAATTCTTAATAAAGGTCTAATTTTATAGACTGCTAGCACAAACAAAGATTTGACCTAGCCAAATCTTCCTTGTACCACACAAAAAAATGTAAATAACTATGTCTACTCTAACCTTAATTGTTTAAGAATTCATCATATCAGATAACATATGTTTAAGAATTGTTGGGAGTTCTATTAGACCTTTGTTGTAAACATGTCATTGGTTTACTTTTGTAAAATAAAAATTTTTGTTAAATGCATTTAAATGGAACATTAAGCATAGTAATAATATGCTTAATCTATTAGTAACTGGCAGATTAAATGCTCAAAGCCTAATCATGGCAGGGTCGTGTTATGTACTTTTTTTTCTCATGATTTGGTCCTAGGTTAGGAGATTGGGAAATAACCAATAATGGTTTTAAATGATGTAATAAGGCTATCAAATTTAACACCATATAATCAAGGCTACCATAATGAAGAAATTCTGCAAATTGGAATAAGCAAAACTATGTTTTTGAAGTATTTTTACTGGTGTTTGTTCTTTCCCAAGCCTGTACGGATAAATTTTTGCAATCTGACTTCATAGGGAGCTGGGGCATGTCCCTAGATTTCATTTAAATCCAACCAGAGGTTCTAAGGTGGATTAAATTGGGAAAAATTGACTAACAGTCATTTACAGGCCATTTTTTACATGAATTTTAGGCTGTCAAATTTTCCCGACCATATCTCGAGTTCTAGCAATGCGAAAAATGTGAAACTAGGATTGAATGAGAGATATGAGAGTCTTCTTTTATTTGAATGTGTTCTTGGTTTAAATGGTCTTGTTTGCAGGGAGATACAATTGAAACCCTAATCGGGCATCCTCATGTGACCGATAGAGAGGAGTAAAAGACTAGTGTAAACCCCAGCATAACTCTTGATCGGCTTCAAATCAGAGGCTAATATTAGAGGATTATCTTATATTTGTAAGTCCCTAAATGTTTGAGAAGTTTTTTTGGTGGAAAGACAAACCTAAGGTACACTTCCTTCTTTAAGCCTCCCTTTTTAGGTCTATCACACCTTGAAGAAGATTTGGAGCAGAGGGGCTTTGGTAGAGATCCATGGGCTGTCCCTTTGGGAAATTCATTGTCTCAAGGTTATGGTCTAAACCAAATGAATATCTGCATGTGTCTTGTGGAAATTATTTCTTGGAACCACAAGACTGTACCCAGAATTGACTAGTGAACTGCACTGTCAATGTAGGACAGTTTGGGTTTTGGGAGAAGAATAAGGTTAAAACTAGAGTTAGTTGGCTTGTTGAATGTGAATAGGGTATAATTGACATAAGAGAAAGGTATTTAGGCCTAGCTAGTGACTAGGATTGGATTGTGTGAGGAGTGTCTAGTGGTTATATTAGAGTGTATCACCATTGGAGGGATTTGAAACAATGAACAATTCAACGAGGACATATGGGGACACAACTACATTGAATGATTGAATGTGTTGATTTTTTTGATGAACTTGATTCTATTAGAGGTGCAAAATGATTTTTTAACATGCTCATTTTCGTATCAATTTGGTACTCACTCTACAATGAGTACTCCCATACAATTGCACTAATTCAATCTCCAAATTGCTTGTTTAGACCTATAGTGATAATTATGTAACGGTCTCTATAGAATGTTGACTACTGGAGTACCGAGGTTTCTAGTTTGCCAATGATTAGTGCACATTTCAAAGGAGACTAGGGTGAGGTTTCCACCAAAAACCTTAAAATGAACAGCTCGCAAAGCTCACTAGTAGGAAAAAAAATTGAATCCAAAACTTCAATGCCTCAATTGCTTCCCACAATTGCCTAAATTGGCAGACCAACAACCATGACTTTTTCCAGCATCCTACCAGCCTGTGCCGAAATGGGAGTGTTAGAACAAGGTATGGGAATCCATCAAAGCATAATGGAAGGGGGATTTTTGTTGGATATTACAGTGGCCCACAAATGCTTTGATGGATATTACACAAGCCACATAAATGGTTTGACGAAATGCCTCAAAGAGATGCTATATCACGAAATGTGATAATTGTAGGATATACACAAAATGGGTATGCCAAATGTGGAAGCATAAATAGAGCACATAAAACCAAATGTATGCAATGCAGAGCACAAAGGAGGGAGGGAAAACAAAGGCTTTCCCATGAATACCCATAGTCACTACTGGAGCTAAGACAATAAAACCCTTGTCAGGACTACCCTAATGTCCTAATCAAGATAGTTCTTTCCATCACACCCTGTTGCAGTCTCAGTGGGGAAATAAAACATCCTTGCCCTCCAATCAAACCACAACAATTGTTTGGAGACCTAACTTTCTTTCTCCTTGTCCTATCCAGCTAGCTAACTAGCTAACTTTCTTTCTCCTTGGGAAGATAGTATATGCTTGTCTATGCCAAATGTATGCCAAATGTATGCAAATGTATGCAATCAGGAGGTGGAAAACCAATCTCGAAGCATAAATGAATGAATAAAAGAATAAAATGATAATGCTAATTGGGTATCCAATAAATTAAACACTTTAGAGAAAGAATGAAAAACCTCCAAAAACCCCAAGTTAAGGTTTCTAAGCTCAATCTCCTTGAGTCGTTTCAGCCGCTCAATCTCCTTTGCACGTTTGTTGCCCTTCTAATTCATGGGCTTGGGAATAATGAAATGAGAAATGAAATTCCCTTTTTTTTAAAGTTATGCCCATGTTTGTTGAACTTTTGACCACCACATAATTTGTTGATATTTTGACAAACATGGGCATAAATTTAAAAAAATAAAGTTTTCCTTCTATAATCTGACCAAGAAAAACCTTTTTATTTTTTGGTCAAAAATTTTGGTAGAAAAACTAGGTCAAATGTACAAGTGACACAATTTTTTTCCTCTTTCTCCCAGCAAGCTTCCACATCAACACCACCTTTCTCATGGCAATCTCAAGCATCTTCATTCACCCCCAACAAACAATTACCCAAGTACAATCCCAACAAACTGCATTCACAATAGGTATGCCTTCCATGGGATTTTTTAATCCACCATTCACATCCCAAACTCCCATCACATCTACCTATCTAGCATCCTCTACATCACAATTCCCACCGTGCATTGGTTCTCGATGGGGTCTCACTAAAGAAGAAATATTAGCTTTCAGAGTACCAACCCACTTCTCTACATCCATGCCAAAAAACCAACAAACCACCTTCTCGCAAGAAACACAACAACAACCATCTCAACCTCCACCAACTTCATCTTTTCCCTCATTCGCAAAATATCTATTCATGCCACCCACTGCATCTCAAACAACTCCACCACCTCAGCAGCAAAGTTCTTCCCATCTTTCAAGCTACCTTGCCCAACCACCTCCTGCTTTTGGCTTCCCTACATCAATTCCACCCTTAATCAATATGGGAATGCATTCATCCTACATCAACCAAGCGCAAAGCCAAGTACAACAAGGGCCATCTTATCAGCAAGATGCATCATTCCACTAGCCTCCTTCGCAACAATAATACTTCCTTGCACAACAAAAAAATCTTATCATTCCCAATAGCAAAAAGCTTCATCCTATCTAGTGCAATAACAACAAACCCCTATCATTCCCCAGCAGCAACAAGCTTCATCCTATCTAGTGCAACAACAAAATCCCATTATCCCCCAATAGTAAGCAGTTCCATATCCTCCACTGTAGTACACCCCCACACCTCAGCAGCAATATCCTCCCCAGCAATCATCACCCCAAAATCCATTCCAATCCACCTATCTTATTGGGCAATCCCCATATCCCACTCCACAATATCCACCTCAAAATCATCCCTATTCACAAGCACCACTAGATCCTTTCCAAATGGGAGTATCTGCTCCAAAACCAATCAATGTCGAGTGGGAAGGAATAAATAATACTCTTAAAGAGCTCCAAGATGGCATAGATAGAAAAACCTTCAAGTTTGAAGAGGTGTGTCCCTATCTATTGGATTAATCAATCACAACTATTCCCTTCCCTAAGCACTTAGAGACACCCAAGTTTGAAAAATATCAAGGGAAAGGAGATCCAGTAAATCACATCAAAGAGTTCTATATGGCATGCCAAGAAGTGGCTTACAATGATAATTACCTTGTACATTTATTCCCCAAAAGCTTGGAAGGAACTATTGTCAAGTAGTTTTACAAGAAACCATGTGGGACCATCACAAATTTTGTCGAGCTCTTTGAGAATTTCATTTCCCAATATGCCCACAATGTTGAGAATGATTTGACTTTGCTAGACCTTTGCAACTCTAAACAAAAAGAAGGAGAAAGCCTAGTAGACAACTTACAATGATGGTAGAACCTCACTACCAGGTTATCATATCAACCACCTAAAAACCATCTAACCAAGATCTTCATCAATAACCTACATCCTAAATTGTCCCACATCATGAGGATGAAATGTATCCAAACGTATCAAGATATCAAAAGCAAGGGGATAGATATCGAAAGAGGTCTCTTAGATGAAGGCACAACCTGACACCACAAAGAAGATTCCCACAACAAATCTAGCAATGAAAATCCCCGTCACTGGAATCGTAACAAAAATATTGTTACTGATGGAGCCAATGACACCAAGCATGTCCAAATCATTGTGGCTAGTCATACACTAACTCATACATATCAACAGATCCATCAGCAACCTATGCAACAATATCAGTCTCAAAACAATCAGCAAAACTATCAGCACCTAGCACATCAAGCCCATCAAGGACATCCTACCAATAAAACTAATACCATCACTACTACTCCCAATCAAAATAGGCCTCGATCCCAAACTTATCATAAGAGAACCTTCACACAACTTGGTGAACCTTTGGATGTTATCTTTTACCAAATGGCCAAGGCCAATTTGATCACGTACCCACCAATCCAATAGTTTGATGATGCAACTCCCAAGCCTAACTAGCATAAATATCATGAGTACTATGATTATCATCATGTCAAAGGACACACTACCCTAAGGTGCATGAAGCTAAAACACTACATCCAAGATCACATTGACCGAAAGGAGATCCAAGTAGATACACTTGCGCAAGCCTCACCTAATGCCAATTTACAGATATATCAAAATGTTTTCCCACAACACAATGTTGGGAAGAACAAAGACAATACCAATCCTCCTCCCCAGAACCAAGGCAAAGGCAAACAAGGAGATCATGTTGACCACAAAGACTACACTACTACTTATATCAATTATGACAAATTTTTTGGATGTATAACCCAAGTCGAGCCCATAGTCAATGCCATCCACGTCAAAGGAGCAGATAGTCAGTGTGTTGTTACCACCCATAGAGGTTGGATAACTATTGACAATGCATGTCTAAGACTAGTACACAATGCACAATATAACCTCATAGAACATCTTGGCAATACACCAGCCCAAATATCCATCCTCGACCTTCTCTGCACTTCACCCCTCCATCAATAAATCCTTGACCAACCCCTTCAAAGAGGACATGTCCCCATAGATATTAACACCATCCAGTTTGAGAACCTTGTGAGACATCTATCTACATCCTATGCTCTATCCTTCAAGCCGTTTGACATACCAGTTGTTGCACCTGACCATAATCTCCCTCTCTGCATCATCGTTATGGTTAGAGATTTTTTCATCAAAAGGGTCATGATAGATAATGGCTCATCCCTAAATTTGTGTACTTTGATATCCATTTAGTAGATAGGATTTATAAAGGCTAACATATCACATGAAGTCATCACCATCAAGGCATATGACAACTTGGAGCGTACCTCTGAAGGTACAATTATTTTTCCTATCCAGTTAGGCCTAGCAACACAAGATATCATTTGCCATCTTGTCGATCTTGACCTACCATTCAACATCGTCCTCAATCAACCATGGATCCATTCCATGAAGGTTGTACCATCTACTTACCATCAATGCATCAAATTCTCATATCAAGGCATTGAGGTCACTATCCATGCAGACCCCCAACCATTCACATACTACCATGTGATGGAAGCATCATTCCCCCATTCAACCCATTGTCCTGGAACTGACATTGGCACTTTTGTTGCCATCTCTTCCCAATCCCATAGTGATCCAAAGATTATCCTCACCTCCACTCTCTTCTCCATCAAGATCAATAATCAAGGTTGTGGTGAATACATCTTACAAAATGCATTTGCAATTGGGGCCCTCCCACTTGATCCACATACACAAGGGCACCCGAATAAAAAAAGTGAGCCTATTGAAACTAAGAATGAAATCAAGGAGATGGGATGTATGACATTTGTCTCCCATGGAAACATAAATAGTCAAGAGATGGACCTTGACATCAACCAATGGTTGTACAAAGATCTCCCACCACCTGACACTCAATTCCTTGGTTACTTAAAAGACAAATATCCATAATCACACAAGTACACCACTAAGAAATGGAAATATTAAGGCGGTAGTCTAGGACCACAAGAAGGAGAAAGAAAAGACCCTATCACAACATCAAAGAATCCACAACATCAAGCTCTTGGCTTTAATACTCCTCCCCTGCATATACAAGAGCCCAATACTACAACTAGGGGCATTGAAATGACCGACGTTCCCTTCTTGAATAGCGAGGACCTCATAGAAATTAAAGACATTCTCAAAGAGAAAGTAAAGAAATCATATGATGACATCTTCGATGATGATACCCTCTTGGGCACTTCTGTCCTCCTTCAACTCACCATTAACCTTATAGAACTTCCCCTCATCCACCCCAAACTCATAGATTGGGATCAACCAAGCATCACACACATCGATGAGTTCCAAAGCACACAAGAACACCTAAGGTTCATGGGAGCATTAGGCCAACAAATAGATCAAGATCTAGAAGAAAATCATGTCTACAAACATGACCCCAAAGGATATTTCGGGGAGGAGGCAAGCTCTAGCCACAAAATCAAAATAGAAAAAGAAAAGAATGGGTCCTTATGTGAAAACCCCTCTGGGGCACATTCTAATTTTTAAAAAGATAAAATAAAGGACGTATCTTCTAGTGAAAATATCTTTGAAGTGCTATAAGATGGAGACTTGCCTCTTCCTCCTATCTAGTATTACAGACTTGAGCAGTCACCTATCATCATTGAGGAAACCAAACCAGTGAACTTTGGCATAGAAGAATGTCCAAGAATCACCTACATTGCAGTATCTCTAACAAAAGGTGAAGAAACAGCTCTCATTGTGCTTCTCCGAGAATCCATTATAAACTTTTCATGGTCATATGTGCATATGCCTGGGCTCAATCCAAATCTCATTGTGTACAATCTTGGAGTGGATCCAAATGTCAAGCCAGTCATGCAGAAGCTAAGAAAAATGCATTCAAAAGTGGCCTTGTTAGTAAAAGAAAAGCTTGAGAAACTTCTCCAAGAAAAAATTATCAAAGCTATAGATTACTCAGATTGGATCTCCAACATGATCCTAGTCACAAAGCCTTCAGGTGACATCAGAATTTGCACAGATTTCAAGGACCTGAATAAAGCATGTCCAAAGGATGATTTCCCACTACCCAACATAGACATGATCATAGATCTTACAGTGGACCATGAGATGTTGTCACTCATGGATGGCTTCTTGGGCTATAATCAGATCTAAATAGCAGAAGCAGATCAACACAAAACAACATTTACCACACCATGGGGTACCTTCTATTACAACATGATGTCATTTGGGCTAAAGAATGTAGGAGCTACATATCAAAGAGCAATGATAGCCATCTTCCATGATATGATCCACAAGATCCTAGAAGACTATGTGGATGACATTCTTGCAAAATCTAAAACACAAGGAGAACACCTAAACATTCTTGAGAGTATGTTCAATCATTTGCATCATTATGGCTTGAAGTCGAATCCAAAAAAGTGTGTCTTTGGTGTAACATCTGGAAAGTTGTTAGGCTTTATAGTCTCACAACGTGGCATAGAGATCAGTTCTATAAAGGTCAAAGCTATAACAAAAATGCCTCCACCAAGAACACTCAAACAGCTCAAGATTCTAATCACCCAAAAATGGGCATCTAGACTATTAGCCCCTTGCTAGCATTATTTGATAAAATCATCAATTGCTTATTCTTGATCAAATCCTAGTTCTATCATTTATTCGATTATTTTCTATGGGCTAACCATTTTATCCTAAGTCTTTATTTAATTAAAAATAATTCCCTCCCCTTTTATTAAATAAAAAGCCCTTAGTTTTCCTCTTATCCTAAGTTGCACAAATAAAGCATTATCCTTATTTTATAAAAATAAGAAAAAGACTTTTTATCTACACATGAATGCACATTTTCCAAGATGAGTGGAATTTCCTTTTGCCTCGTAATCTCTTCCACACATATTTTTGCCTCTTAACCATATCCATTAGTTTTGTCTCTTGAAAATCTTGAGCACATGGATCAACCAAGATTTAATCTCCACCGTTGCTCATTTCTTTTTGCCTCTTAATCTTGGCCATCCATTCATTTCTAAAATCCTTTATAAGGAGCCCTCTCCTCATTTAATCATCCATCTTTTGCATCATCCATCTTTTGTATGATCCATCTTTTGCATCATCATCTATTGCATTATCATCCTCTTGGAGTCTCTCAATCTGAGCATTTTGGAGTCTTGGCATTTTAGCATCTTGGAATCTTGGAGTCTCTCAATCTTGGCATCTTGGAGCTATGGTATTCTTAGATCTCTCATATTGAAGCATTACATCATCATTTTCATTTTCTTTCTTGCATCTAGCTTAATCCATCTAGCTTAGATCTACTTTCACTTTCATTTTCATGCATATTTGATGATCATGGATACTAGTATTCTTGCTTTTTTTTTTGAATCTCTCATTTTATGGTGTACTTGCATGGGCACAAACTAGGTCTTATCTGAGGGCCTCCATTGTAAACCCTTGCACTCCATGAATAGAGAGCTTTGAGCCACCTTTTGAGACCTCATTCTTGAGTATTATTGAATCTAATGACTCATAGAAGTGTGACACATTTTTAACACACTTTTTTTGGCACCCACCGTGGGGCAGAACAATCTTGTTTTGTCCTTTTTATGCATTTTCGTACTTTTTTTCGTCATAATTTTGCTTGTTGTGTTAGGACAGAATTTCATTTCCAAAATTATTTGATTTTGATGTGCTAACCATTGTGGGGCTAACAAGTTGTGCTTGTAGGTGTGTCCTCATTGCTTGAAATATTTTCTCAAAAGAACACATGCATAAGGGCTATTAATCATTTTTGCAGGGCTGCCCAAAGTATAAAAACAAATCAAGTGCTTTTTCATTTATTTCATTTTAAGTGTGGCATATACTAGTTGTTTCTTTTATAAGGCACTTAATATCTTGTTGTAGGAATCTTTTGGTGGTAGGAGAGTATGCTCTTCACCCTTGTGGTGAACCAGAAATCTTGACCCATCTTTAGATTTTGAAAGAAAGAGGCTAAATGAACTTTGTTTGGTGTGTTTGGGAAAAAAATTTGAGGTAGGAGAGTATGCTCTTCACCCTTGAGGTGAACCAAAAATTCTGACCCTCAAAGGTTAATCCACTCTTTGTTTAGTGTAAGATCTTTTAGCAAGCCTGCTCTTGAGCAATCAAGAGGAATGACCAAAGTGGGGACAAGCTTTTTGCCAGCTATTCCAACCCACTATAAACTCAAGGCTATCAAGGACACAAAACCTTGGTAGATGTAGTACTTGTCTTCACTTGGTGTGAGTACTTGTGGGATTGTGACCATGAGGAAAATTCTAGGCAAGAATGCTTAAGGTACTCTTGTGGCCGCAAGGTCCATTACTTGTCGCAAGGTAAGGAGTCCCTTTGGGGAGCAAGAGGGGTATTATGAACGAAAGCCCTTACTAAGAACCATAGATAGAAGCTACCTTATTTTTCCGCTTAACATCTTGGTGCAAGGATTGATCCAAGTGGACTAACTTGTATCACCCCAAGATTACAAACCATCTGTGTTCTTTTGGTTGTGTCATTGGCACTTCCACGACAAAGCCAATATCTATTGTGGACAACCACTTTGTGTGAGGCAATGGGAAATCAAGTGTGGGCCAAGTTGTTAAGTATTGAGGCTTTGTCTTTTTAGGCTAGAAAGCGCTTGAAGTGTTCTTGCTATGATATACCTGTGTAAATGTTCTTGAACATTAAACATCATGCTATTACTCATAGGATTTTTTGTTTTGATATCACAATTGCATGTCTTGGAAATGTTGCTTTTTCCCTTGTTCAAGTGTTTGATGACATGTTTGATCACCTAATGTTTGCAAACCTATCTGTTCTTTGTTATTACTACATTTGAAATCAAGAAAGTAACCTTATCATTCTTCAACTTTGACCAAATTGCTTTAGAACTACATTTTATACACTCACTGGTCGAACAATCATGCGAGACTAAACAAACATCGCACCACTTGCCTAGATACTATCATGTGATACTTCGTTATTGATTTTCTATCGCATGCCTATTGTATACTCTATTGCACCAACTGCCTAGAAATTATCACACTGCTCTATGTGAAATATCATCCTAAAATATTATTTCGTACTGTTGTCCAGCAAACTATTGTATAGAACCAAATTTGCTATCTAGTAGTCTGTCCTCAATTTGTAAAAAATAGTGAGCTATTTCCCATCATTTCCAGTCTTCCTTGGTTGGTCCAGGTCAGATCTTAGGTGTTGTGACATATTGATCAACATCCAAATGAATGTAAATGGTATCAATTTGTACAAAATGACTCTTGGTCTTCTTTCTACCATATTTCCCATGTTTTTCTAGTCTTCCATTCCCATGGGAAATTCTTCATGTCTTCTTGATTATTTTCCTCTTATTATCTAGTCTACCTTCTTCTATTCATCTCTTATGTCGCTTCCATGTTTTATTCTTTTTCTTCTAGAACCATGAATTTCAAATATCTTATTATGGAACCTCTCTTGAAAATAGATGATCTCAAACTCATTTCTCAATTCAAAGAGTATTATTCCTCCAAAAATCTCATGGGTGATAAATTTATGGCAAAAAAAAAAAGAAAAATTGATTGAATCAGACGCCTTTTCTAGGATCATGCACATGATCCTGTCACTACCTCCTTCTTCCAAACATTTTTCATCTTCTAAGTCTTCTCATCCTTCCTCATCTTCCAAGTATTACCATGACTCTTCTAGACATTATTCACATTCCTCATTATCCAAGTCTTCTTCCTCCACTAGGTCTTCACTTTCCTCTTTTTCACAATCTCGTTCCTCTTCTACTTCTCCCAAGAGTCTTACTTCTCTTCTCAAGACATACCATAATGAGAAATATAACAATCCTTGTGATACCCCTTCCACAAAGAGTGACATGCCCATCTTTGATGACTATGATGATGAACCATATAGTCATACCTATGAAACCTCTATTCCTAAGAGTCCTCCTCATCGTGTGCTCATGTTTACTAAAGGGTTGTCCTATTGGATAGATCATGATGGTGATCCATATGATTCTAATTTTGAAAGAGACTTTGATGATTTCTGTGAACAATACCTTGATTATGATCCATTTACTACTACTAAGGACTATAAAATGCACCGCACTGATTTGAAACATCAATATTATAAGAATCATTCCTCTAAGAACATTCATGTTGAAAATAAAGATTACACTCTCAAGCAAGATCATGTTGATGATAGGCCTTTGTCTTGTGATGGTTCCCTTCCATCCCCTACTTTCTCCAATACTCATACATTTCCTAAAGCTTCTCAATCTTCCAAATCTGTCACAAATCCTTCATCCAACAAAAATCCTAATACTTTTCATGTGGTTCCCTATATTTATCCTCAAGGGCTACCTCTTAAAGAAACTCAAGCTAACCTTCACTTGGCTGCAAATACTTTCAATAATGCTAAACCTAAAGATCCTAAACCTTTATGCACTATAATGCCTACTTCAGCTAGTCCTTCACCATCTTTTTCAAAGTCTTCCATACAACTCCAACATGCTTCCTTGTCCTTAGAAGTGGCTCCATGTCAAGAGGACTCTAAAAATGATAAAGAAAAGAACATAAAGAAATATCAAGATCAAGAACCCTCCATTTCATCCAATCCTTTTCATGATGTCTCTTATCCATTTCATGGTTCTTTTGATCCTCTACACCCTTTCTCATTCATTCCACCATGTCTTAAGTCTTCTCCTAAGCAAGATCAAGCTACTACTTACATCGTTGAGCTTATTGACAATCAAAATAACCTTACTACACTTGCGCTTTCCAAAGATGATACTTCCATTAAGGTTATTAAAAATGGTGTTGTTACTTCCAATGTTAAGCCTATTGAAAATCAAGAAAAAAATGATACGCTTATGCTATCCAAAGCTCCTTGTCAAGATCAAAGTCTTCCATCTTCTTGCTCTACCACTCCATGTTCACTTCCACTTTCTACTCTTCCTAAGTCTTTTCAAGCTCCGAACAATCCTATTGAAGAAGTTTCTCATATTCAAGATGTTCATGACCCTATTGCATATCCTAATGCTCACCCTAAAGATGTTGATGTCCTTGGTTGTCATATAGATGTTGATGAACTTATTGATTATCCTTTTGTATCTCCCACGTCCATCCTTGGACCTCCTCCACCAACACTAAGGGCTTCACATCTTCCTTCCATCTTGGGCCCTTATGTCCCTTCTCTTTCCTCTCCTAACTCTCTTAATTTTTCATCCATCTTGGGTCCTTACATCCCTTCATCTCCTATCTTTCCTCAAGATCAACATAGATGCATACCCTTGAATCCTTTTCATCCACCCACCCATCTAAACTAGTTATATCCTCCTTTTTCTTCCACAAGTCCCAAATATTTTGCAAGTAACTTGAATGTTCAATACAAGAAAAAGAATCAATACAAGAATCCATAAAAAAAAAAAAGATCACCATGTCTCCTCTAATTGACATGGAGGCATAAAGTCAAAATAGATATCTAAGAAAAAAACTACAAGACAAGTATGGGTTCCAAAATCCATCATTAAAGATATTCTCTCTAAATCATCAAAAAGAAATAAAAAGCCTATGGCTATATGGATTCCAAAGTCTCTCTTGAAAGAGTTTGATGTTGAGAAACAAGTGAAGTTGACATTCAAGTTTTCAAAGGCTTCCACTTCATCTTCTTCCAAAAACATTCTTCCATTCCATGCGCCTAAATCACAACCTCTTCTATCCATTTATCATATTCCTTCATGTATTCATTCATTCATGTCTGCTCCATCCTCTCGCAACCCTTCAAGGCGTGTGTTGATGTTGATCTTTCCTTCCTTTCCATCTACCCTTTCACAATCCTTCCATTCATTATCCTTCTATCTTCTATCATTTTTCCTCATTTACCTATTCCTCATATCTTCCAACCTCACTCACTTTACATAAAACCTTATCCTCCATTTTTCTCTTCCATCTTCCTTTCCCTATCAGCATCTTTGAGCATATCATTTTGAATCCTTGGCATATCATGGTTTATCCTTTCAAGGAGCATTATCTAAAAATCTTGCCTTCTTCCAAAAAATTCAAAAATTCAAAAAATTTAAAAATTTAAAAAAGAAAACAAAAAAATAATAATAAAATTGAAAATGTGCCTTGGTGGAAACTTGGAAATAGGCGCCTTGGTAGAAAAATTAAAGAGAAATAAATTCATCCTATGGTGAAAACCACTCCCTTGTGGCACCTTGGATAAGTACCGTGATGAAAACCTGGCAATCAAGCATCATGTGTAGTTCTTCTACATATTTCATCCATTCCATCTTTTCTCTTTGATCTTGGCAATGTTGACCTATACACGAACATTTGGCTATGTTGTGAGCTATCTTATGATGATATTGCTTTCATTCCATTCATTTTTAGCCTTCATATTTATTTTCCTCCATTCATTCTATCCTTTCACTATCCTTTTCCCCTTTGGTCTTGATCTAATAAAAAAGAGTAAAACGTGATGCTACGAAGCCTCTTGACATGTCTACTCCTTTGGACTGCATCCTTTCCTTCTTTTGCATTACACTTTTGTGACTTATTCTATGTTGGCCTTTCATTGCTTGTCCAAATGTGCTTTACATGACAATTTTTCCCTAGCTTGGGTACTCTTGAGGAGTTTTCCCTTGAGGGTTTCTTCCCTTCATTCTCCTTCATTCTCTTGTCTTCCATATCTTCCACCAGCTTGCTAATCCCTCTTATTCTCCACCTTGCTAGACATTGGGACTACACGATGTGATCTTGCTTGGCAGTTTGATGCCCATTATGTCTAGGGGCATCTTTTGCATATTTTTATTGATCCTGAAAAAATTCAAAAAAAATCATATATGATGCTGAAAAAATCCTTAAAAACATATAAATTTTTGAAAAAAATCTATCAAATGGTGGAAACCTAGAAACAGGCGCTGTTTGAGACCCTTGCACCTATGTCTATCAATCTTGCATGGTGCTCCTTCGCTCCACTTTTCACTTTGCCTCTCCTAGCCTAGAATTGACTCGTGTCTTAGTCTAGGGGGCATATGTTGTTCTAAGCTTATCTTGGGTCTCTTTGTGCATTCAGGTTTCTTGGGCCACTTGGTTCCAACGGTGTTTTTCAACACCACCCCAACTATATTTTTCAACACTACCCTAGCATCAAGTATTTCTCAACACTTATCAAATATCTTACCCGCAGTCTCGAATGATGCAATATTTCTCACTGGTAGATGCGATACTCAAATTTTGACTCTATGACCTACACACACGCACTTAAACACTCGACTTGTTGAGATTTGTTTGACTTTATTCCTTTGTGTTCTTTCTATGATGATTTCTTTGATGAGTGTTCTGTTCTCTCCCTAATAGTTTTCAATGATGCCAAGCTAGAAGACTAGGGGCATGAGGACATGTTTTATTGTTTTTTCTACCTGTGGGTATATTTTGGTGGTCCTAACTATCATTAGCATTTATGCTTGTTCCACTTGACATCAGGATTTGCAGGGTATTATCCTTGACTATTTTTGCAAGTGCATGCTTATAGTCATCTTGACTTCCTTGTGTCTTGATGCAAGTATAATCTTGCTATATCAAACTTAGGGAACCTCACTGCACTAGTCATCTTGACCTACATGTCTTTGATGCCTAGGTGAGATTTCCACATTCCTAACTAATATAGATCATATTCAGATTCACATAGTTATACTAGTGTGTATTGTATAATCTTGCGACACTATCAACAATGCTCGATGATGATTATTAGACACTAATAGCTTTGTAACCTTGCAAGTAAACCAATTTTTACAGTAGCTTGCATTCTTAAGTTCATGATAGTTAGTTTTGCATCTTGCATATGAAGAGAGCTCTCCTTTCATCTTTCATGAACTTGTTAGTCAAATTGTGCTCACCTTTCGCTTCTTCCCGATCATGTCTTTCACTTCTTGTCTTTCATATCACATCATTTTCTATTCATTTCAGGATCAAAACTAAAATCTAAGTTCACCCTGATCATCAAAATCACTTTTCTCCTTTTTTCGTGCAGTTGGCTGACCATTTGGGGCCTAATCCTTCAATCTTTGTTGGGGCATTCTTCATTCCTTCATCCCCATCTCTTTCAACCCTTCTAGTCTTTCATTCATTTCATTCATCTCTCTCTCTAAGGCCTTGATTGGGGCATATCTCCACTGCTTGATGGTTATTCTATCATCTTTCATCTTCGATTATGATTTCTAGTGATTTGATCATGTTCCTCTTGCTTCTGCCTTCCCTCTACCTAATTTTGCTTTCAATCCCAAGGGGGAAGACACATCATATCCTATTGGCTATTCTCCAGAGCATATGCTTGACCACCATTTTCTCTGATCGATCTATCTTTGTGCTTGACATGTTAGTTCTTGTCTTGAGTTCTGATACTATCCATCTCTTTCCTAAATGTTCAGTATTGTCGCTACCAGGCTGACCATGCAAGATTTTCTATCTCTTTGCACTTCATTATTTAGAATTAGATCTCTATCTATTGACTTCTTGGCTGATTTATTATTTGAGGTAATGTGTTCCCAGATCGATCACACATTAGTCAAAGAGGGGCAAATGTAATCACCCAAAAATGGTCATCTAGACTATTAGCCCCTTGCTAGCATTATTTGCTAAAATTATCAATTTCTTATTCTTGATCAAATCCTAGTTCTATCATTTATTCGATTATTTTCTATGGGCTAACCATTTTATCCTAAGTCTTTATTTAATTAAAAGGAATTCCTTCCCCTTTTATTAAATAAAAAACCCCCACTGTTCCTCTTATCCTAAGTTGCACAAATAGAGCATTATCCTTATTTTACAAAAATAAGAAAAAGACTTTTTGTCTACATATGAATACACATTTTTCAAGATGAGTGGAATTTCCTTTTGCCTCTTAATCTCTTCCACACATATTTTTGCCTCTTAACCATATCCATTGATTTTGCCTCTTGAGAATCTTGAGCACATGGATCAACCAAGATTTAATCTCCACCGTTGCTCATTTCTTTTTGCCTCTTAATCTTGACCATCAATTCATTTCTAAATTCTTTTATAAGGAGCCCTCTCCTTCTCATTTAATCATCCATCTTTTTCATCATCATCTCTTGCATTATCATCCTCCTAGAGTCTCTCAATCTTAGCATCTTGGAGTCTTGGCATTTTAGCATCTTGGAATCTTGGAGTCTCTTAATCCTGGCATCTTGGAGCTATGGTATTCTTAGATCTCTCACATTGAAGCATTGCATCATCATTTTCATTTTTTTTCTTGCATCTAGCTTAATCCATCTAGCTTAGATCTACTTTCACTTTCATTTTCATGCATATTTGATAATCATGGAGAGTAGTATTCTTGCTTTTTCTTTTTGAATCTCTCATTTTATGGTGTACTTGCATGAGCACAAACTAGGTCTTATCTAAGGGCCTCTATCATAAACCCTTGCAATCCATGAATAAAGAGCTATGAGTTTCCTTTTGAGACCTCATTCTTGAGTGTTCTTGAATCTAATGACTCATAGAAGTGTGACACATTTTTAACACACAAGGAGTCTACAAGAAAAGCTCCAATTAGTGTGTCGATTTATCTCACAACTGGTAGGCAAGTGCCAACCATTCACAAATTTTATTTGCAAAGACACAAGCTTCAAATGGGATCTCATCTGTCAGAAAAGCTTTGAGAAGCTCATGGAATATCTAGCTAACTCTCCCATCCTTGTACCACCAGTTTTAGGATGCCCTCTCATACTCTACATCTTGGCAACCACTATGGCACTGGGGGCACTCTTAGCACAAGATGATGATGATAATAAAGAGAGAGTCATTTACTATATCAGTCAAAATCTAGTTGGCTATGAGCTCAATTATTCACCAATAGAGAAGGCATGCCTTGTAGTGGTCTTTGCCACTCAAAAGCTTAGACATTACATGCTCAGCCACAAAATTAGGTTCATCTCAAAGGTAGACCCACTTAAGTATTTTTTATCAAGGACAACTCTCACAGGCCATATGCAAAAATGGGTCATGCTACTCAACAAGTTTGACGTCCAGTACATAGATCAGAAAGAAATCAAAGGACAAGTAATTGTCGATCAGCTAGCAGAAGCACCTTTGGTGGATGCTTATCCACTAATCATGGAATTCCCTGATGAGCACCTATGTATGATCGCAAAACAACCCATGTGAAAACTATACTTTGATCGCTCCTACACATCGCATGGATCAGGCACAAGAATCCTATTCATCACACCTCAAGGTGACTATATTCTAAAATCATTCAAACTAGGATTCCCATGTACTAATAACATTTCAGAATATGAGGCACTCATCTGAGGCCTTAAAACAACTATTCAGTTGAAAATAACAAAACTGCAAGTGTTTGGAGATTCACAACTGATTATCAAGCAAGTCCTAGATGAATTTCAAATGAAAGACGTCAAGTTGCTACCCTAAAAAGAACTGGTGGACACACTCAAAGAGCATTTTCTGAATCTATAGTTCACACAAATAGAAAGGTTTTAGAACAAAGAAGTCGACGCAATGGCAACCATTAGATCCTTATTGGAAATCCCATGTGACTCATCGCAATACAAATTCTTAGTTGAGCAACTACACATGCGTGCTTATGAGAATGCCAAAGTAGAAATGGTGTGTGTCTTGGTTGGTCCTCAGTCCCCATGGTACCACAACATCCATGCATATCTAACAAATGGTATCATATCTCCCCATCTCACCAACAACCAACGCCAAAACTTAATTCACAGAGCTTCTCACTACACTCTTGTAGCCAACACCTTTTACCATCGTGGATATCACAATATCCTCTCTAGGTGTTTAGATTCAAACGAGGTCATCCTGGCTTTACAAGAGGGCCACACTAAAATTTATGGTGCCCATACAAGTGGCATGGTTCTAGAAAAGCAGTTGCTTCGAGTCAGGAATTATTGGCCAACCATGGAACATGACACTTGTGAATTTTTCAGGAAATGTCGACCATGTCAGCATCATGCAAATTTGATTCATGCACCAACACAAGACTTGCAACCCATTGCGCCACCTTGGCCATTTTCATGTTGAGGCTTTTACCTCATCGGCTTAATCACTCCCCTTTCCTCGAATGGACATAAGTACATAATAACTGTCATAGAGTACTTCACCAAATGTGTTGAAGAAATTCCGCTCACCCTTACTACTGGCATCTAAATATCTAAGTTCATCCTTTACCACATCATTTGTCACTTTGGCATACCATCTACCATCTTCACAGACCATGACACACCTTTTGAAAACCAGCATGTGGATTATCTATGTACCAAACTCCACATCCATCACCATTTCTCTTGTCCATATTTCCCCCAAGAAAATGGCCAAGATGAGGCAACTAATAAAACTATCCTAAAAATCCTCAAGAAGGTTGTCAATGATTCTGGTCATGACTAGCACCTCCAAATAAATCCCTCCCTTTGGGCCTATCATACTTCTTATCACACTCCCACATGCACCACCCCATATTTCCTTATATATAGTATCGAAGCCGTTCTTCCCATCAAGGTTGAGCTCCCATCATTGCAGGTCTCCATGAAGAACTATACCACTGATGAAGACTATTGCGTGGCATGTCTCACATAATAGGATCTGCTAGATGAAAAGAGACAACAAGCATATGATCACCTGGTTGTATGTCAGAATTGACTCAGAAGGAGTTATAACAAAAAGGTCCATCTTATACAGTTCCAGGTCAGTGACATTGTCCTAAAAGAAAATCAGAAGGTCCAAGCACATAGAGAAAAGAAAGGAAAGTTTGAGCCTACTTGGCTGGGCCCTTATGTTGTCACAACATGCTTTGGCTCTGGAGCCTATTAGTTATCTACACCAAAAGGTGAGATTTTGAATGATCCTATCAACATCATACATTTGAAGAGGTTCTATGCCTAAACCAGATCCACATATTTAGAAAATCCATAAAAATTGGAAAAATAGAAAAAAAAAGAAAAATAATCGTCTAATGGTGAAAACTTGGCAATTTAGGCACCTTGGACAAATATGCTGGTGAAAACCTAGCAAATAGGCACCATACATAGTGGACTGAGTCACTATCTATCAAATTCTCATTCCCCTCAACCCAAACACCCAATCCTTTTCTACCATCCTAATCCCCACCACCACCCCTAGCATTCCTCTTTTTAATCCTCAAGCAAATCCACAATCCTTCCTGCACATATCTTATACCATATCTTGTATAGCGAGATCTTCCTATCCCCAATCCTGAGCTTCTATACATATTTGTTGTTAATCTTTCCCCATCCGCTGTATATATATCATCTCATCTTGTTGTACACATCCTTGTCAGTCCTGCAGCAGCATTTGATCAAAAATCTTGTCCCACTCAGCCTTGTACTTCAGCAACATCAATTGTTGACTATCCTTGATCACAACAGTTATCCTTGAACTTCATAATTTTCCAACGAACAAAAATACTCATTCCCTCATCACTCGTGCGTCTGCATAGCTGTATGCTTATGTATTGTCCGGCCTAAGCCTAATCATGGGTCCACACAGATGTATCCTTCCTATCAGACCTAATCTTCCACCAATCACACCAGGTCCATTTCGATGTCTCCTTCCACATGTTCAGACCAATCTTCCCACCATCAATCAAATCAATATTTCTCCCAAGGGAAAATGATGTCTTTTGGGGTTATCATTTTAGTCCTGGATTTTGTCCTTTAGATCTTGTCAATCTTTTACGGCTTTTTGTTGTTTCTCTACTCAAAGTCGCCATGATCCTTTATATCATGGTGCATTATGAATGAGGGAAATCTGGGGCAAGGTATTTTGATTTCTTGCTTCTACTTGTGAGTTAGTCGGATGTGACCCTTGCACGATTCACATGTGATCTTCTGGGTTACATGGTGCACTTGGTAAATGTCATTTGTTTGTGATTTCTCCAACATCGTTTCTACCATGCTTCCTCTTGGGTTCATGCATGATGCTGGGGAAACCCTACATATCTTTTTTCGCGTCAATCTTATGCAACACCGGTGACAAGGCCTTGTGATCCTAGTATCCTTGGCAAGTCTCTAATGTTTCTATATCAAACTAAGTTGTGCTCTCCACATTTACACTTGGAGCTCCCCAAAATCCCCCATCCTCTATCATATAGATTACTCTTGCATCTTGTATTTTTAATATAGCTTCATTCTGCATGCTACATTCCATCTCATCTTGCATTCATCCATCTTTTCTCTTGGGAGTATGGCTATTTATCATTCCTTCTTCCTTCCTTCCTTTCCCCCTCCTTTCTATTTCTCTTCAAGAAAATTCCACAAAATTTACCTCTTTGCGTTATTTTCTCGAAGGGGCACAACCCCTTATTCCTCTATTCTAGCCTAGGGCTTATTTTCTTGTGTTTGATGTCACGCCACTTGTGGCATCACATCAAAGAGAGGCAAAATGTAGACACCTAAAAATTTATTAGAAAATAAAATATTTTTATTTTTTGAAAACTTTTGATGACATCATCATTTATTAATTGATTATTTATTTAATTAATTAATTTATTTTTATGTCATTAAATCCTCCTATTTTAATTAAACATCTTTAATTAAAGAATCTCTCCCCAAAATTATTTAAATCAATTTTGAATGAATTTCCTCTATTTATTAATTATAAATTGATAAATTGATCAAAAATTTTTTAAATAAATAAAATATTTATTTAAATTTTAAAACCTTAGAAATCTTCTAGAAATCCCTAATCTCTTCTAGAATTTCCTAATCTCACTCTAAACCTAATTAAAAAGTGATTCCTACATTTCTTAGCCTAAACCCTTCAAACTTTGACTTTGGGTCAAAACCCCTCATAAATGAGTCTTACACACTCATAAATACATCTTGCATCCTCATTAATGACTCTTACAATCCGTTAATGAAGCCCATGTCTCCTCTTACCCTTTGGTCTCCCTTGCACACTTCCCTAGTGTTGCTCACACATGTGTGAACAACCTTGACCATGATAATTTTTCTTATTTATTAAATTCATTTGATAAATAAAGTCCTCAACCAACCCTTTTTAATAAATTTAATATTTATTTAAATCTTAAAATCCTAGATATTCTCTAGAAAACCCTAGAACCTTTAGACTCTTCTAGAAAATCTTAAATTTGACCTTTGAGCCATTCAACCTTTGAAAATCAATCTTATCCATTTGACTCAACCCCTAACCAAACCCCAAACCTTAACCCAAGTCCTTCCTCAAATCCTATAAATACCCTCCTCTTCCAAGAGCAATTCATTGTCTACTAGATTATTAATGATCTGAATCACATCATGGTCCAGAACCATAATAATTATACATAGATACTAAACTGAATTTGACAAGGATTCCATCCTCAAAAACTTTCTTATCCTTAATGAATTCTAGAAAATAGGTCAAATATTTGATAATGGAATTAATTTGTACCATGACATGTTTAATTTTCCTGGCAAACAAAGAAGCCAATTTGTGTGTGGGAGTGTTGGTGGTGTCTACAATTGGTCCTCAAGAAATACCTTATTTATGAATTATCAGAACTCCATAAATCCTTGGGGTGATCTCTTTGTTAGGGATGAGATGTTTTTCAGTAATATCATTCAAGGAGAGGGTGATTGCAAGTTTAGATCTCTTCATGATTGTGGAAATAGGATTGGAATCATGAACACAATCAATGCCATTGTTGGTAAGATGATAATCATCTTAATCTCATAAACATTCGTGTTTGTGAATACAATGCCATTCTCTTTTTTTACCTTCATGGTGGCAATCTCTTTGTTTTGATTTAATAGCTTCAAAGTAGTCCACTCATCTTTGAAAATAATACAATTTGGTGGCTTGGAATGCCCCAAGGCTATGATGCAATCTATTTTGATATAGTAAAAAGACTTTCAAATTATCTAATATATATAAAGATAAGGTTTTTGAAAGAACAAACTCCCCACATAGTTTGGAGGTTACTCTCTTTAGACAAACCATAAATTGTTTATGTTAAGAGAGGTGCTAGAGAGATTGAATGTGCCCTCCCAATATTATCGAACTTAGGAAACTAATCCATTAATGCAAGCATGGCCATGAACGATGATGACCATGTTAGTTCTTCTTCTACACCAAACTTTGACACAAGCATGATAGTGTTGAACTCCTAGTTGGGAATCCGGTTTTTACAGTATTACTTTATCATTTGAACTTCAAATTTCAATTTCTACTCTAAACTTAAATGTAAAGATGATGGTATAGATCTCCAGGTTTTGAACCTAGTTCTGGTCTTTATCGGCTCTTTGTTTCTTTGAGAGATCTTTCTCTTGCATAGCTATTTGTATTATTAATTGGTTCATATGTATAGAAGTAAGGATTCACCCCGCTTTATGCTTCATTCAACATTAAAAATATGCATGGGAAACAAGGATGGACATTTCTAAAAATCGAGGGGAAGGAAGTTAGATAAAATCCATCCATCAACTTAAAGGAGAAAGGCTACATTCTAGTGGACAATAATCTTCCTCTGGTATTAGAATAGTAGAGTTATATGGATAGGTGTCTACACTTTTCTATTCTCTATCAGATGTACTAGGTGGGTGTTTTAATGCTGCTAAGTTGCTAACTTCCATGGAGTGCAAACCTGTATAATGTTAAAAACTTGAAGCAAAAGATATACAGACCGATGATACCTGCAGATTTTAAACTCCCACATCCAACTAATATCTTCTTCAACTTCCAATAAATTCAAAAATAAGTTCATCCTTTTATCACTAATTACTAATAAGTTTGATGGAAATGTTTCCAGAGTCTTCACTCGCCTGTAGAATACCATGTTGCTGCATGGGCTATTGGTGACTGCCCTATATATGTCAGGTACATATGTTTTCACTTGTTACATCTAATAGTTTGTCTAAAAGTGGACATTCATATTTTATTTTAATATTTCTTGTACATATAAATGCATGTTTCTATAAATTTATAAAATTCATTTATTTTATGATGATGTATTATGATTGCTGGTACCCTAGAAGTGTTTTTTTTGTTATATATTATTGTTTTCTTTTTAAATATTATGTGTATATTCTTTTTGACAGTTCATTTAGTTGTAATAAATTTAATTTCTTGCAAATATAATGAAACCTTGGCTCTGCATTAATGAATTTGCAGGTGACATATAGAAGACTAAAGGATACCAATTACCATCATCATATTAAGCAAGGGTGTGCAGATGGGGCCAATCGCGGACCTGGTTCCTGTATTATTTGGCGAGAAGCCCCCCCACATTTTCTAAATAGACTATTTCCTTTAGTCCCTTCAACACTGGACTCTATCATTCACAAGTTTGTATATTTTTTGAATCTCACAATTATGTCAATGTGCATTGGTATCCCACTTTTTAATTTTTTAAAAGTAAATGGTTGCCTAATGAACTGGTTAAATATATATTTCATCCACAAAACATGGTCTAGGAAGAATTAAGACAAATCTATTATTTTGTTGCATCATTGATATGATACACCTTGTGAATCCTAAAGGTCATCGGATCTTTTTGTTACCATGGTATGCTTTAAGATTATAATGATTATGGGTATCATGTTTCTAAGGACTCATTTTTTGGAGGTAAAGACATATAAGCGCAACACAATTTTGCATTGATACTTGTGGAGAGTGTAATATGTAAGAATTAAGACTGGTAGAATATACGATTTAAAATAGTTTTAAACTTAGTATCATGATGGTGCAGAGGCTCAAGGCTCAAACAAGACAACTCACACAAATGACCTTCTTACAAGGAACTTGGTAACATATGCACTTGGCTTCAAAAGGCCTTCAATGCAACATAGGGAAATAGTTACCACAACTTGTCATCAAGGGACACCCTACCACGATACAATCTCTGATAACCCCCTTTTGACATAGCACAAATAGGACTGAATTCAATTCTCAAAAGTAAAGGTGACTCACAATCCTTCCTAGTAGTTCACCCTCACACACATGGCAACCAACTTCCACTTTTTGTTTTCAGATTTCCAACCATGAGAACCAACAGATGAATCATAGATGTTGAATAACTTGAAATGAATCTGCACATGGCCCATTTGCTTTGTAACAACATTCAAAAATCCGATTTGGCAATTACTGTGAAAACAGTCCTACAAGGTCTTTACAAGATCAGTCCTATTGAACACCCTTAAATGCACACTATGAATGGATTCCCATGAAAATATAAGGTTTCAATGTTTCCAAGACATCATTTTCAAAGTCCCTTAGAAGTTCACAAAACATAAGAGTTCCAAACATAAAAAGAATTCAATTAAACTGTAACTGTCATAAATTGAGACGGTCTGATCAGCAACTCTTTAAACAGAGGTTAAAAACATTGCACACTCTAAAATTAATTTTGAAAGGAAGGTTTAGATCCATTACAACCTTGTTCAACACCTTTTATCATTTGCAATTCCTACTTATACCTGCAAGTGACAAGAAACTTTATTTCTGCAGTCATAGTTAATGAAATTACATAACAGTCATTACTAGGGCATCAAATTATTATCATCAGACACAACCTTCCAACCAGAGACTTAAACTAATTCAAAGAGCATCCAAAGACCTTTTAGATTCCAAAGTTACAGAATTTCTGAACGGTGGACATATGAGGAATGATTTAATTTGCTTCCAAACCCTTAATGGAGACGGTTTATTGGTTATTTTAATAAATATGATTTATACCCCCTCCACACAGCACGGATAATGCTATAACCTCTTCTAGAATGAAGTAAATTCATCATCCTTGAGATCCCTGCAGTTTTGGGGTCAAGATCAGTCAATACCAATGAGATTCAACCCTCTGGTCAGCAAATTAATGTGCAGAAATCAGATTTTTATTAATGTTTTTCTTTTTAAATCACAGTCGCTCTCAATGTTGGTCCATCCTTGACCCAAAGAGGATTTATAGGATCATTACACACCTTTTCCAACTTTGTTCACCAGATTTTAAAGTAATTGGATGTTCGGAAACAAAATGAAAACCTTTTGCACAAAATTGCCAAAGTTGTCATAGCAATTTTTGCAATTTTTACATTTCTCAACCAAATGACCTCCTATCAATTTGTGACTCCTCAAACATGCTAAATATGACATAAAACCATGATTGAAATCAATTTTATCACATATGACCATCTCTGGAGGCGTTAACCAATGTTGATCTACTCAGTACCTTATTGGCCTAAAGGTGACAAAATGGCACAATGGCCTTACAACTTGAATCCAAATGCATACTATGACCTAATTTAACGTTAAAAGAAATTAAAATGACCTCATCATGGCCTTATTACAATGATTGACCAAAATAAGGCATTTTCTTATACCCTATTTTGAAAGACTCCTTGAAAACATCATCCCATTAACTTATCCCCTATGATACGTTACTGATCTGCAATCAAATGTAGGACTGTCACTGTCTTTGTCATGACAATTTGATAGTGTCCTGCATGATCAGTATTTAAAATCACCTAGTACCTTTTCCAATTGATTGGGAAGGATCTCGAAACACCTTCTAGGGTCAAGGACCTCTCAACATCTTCAGTACATGTCTTAATGGATCAATTCCTTGACTGTGACTATTATAGCGTGTCCTAAAATCAATATTCATTAACAAGAATCTGCAAATGGACCATCCACTAAGAACATATATTTTCTTGCATTCAACACAAAGTGGGAGTGGATTATGACCATATTTGTTTTATCACTTTATCTCGTGCTTAAAAAATACAAATCAATTCATTTCCCAACATTATAAACTAAGACTCAAAGCCAAAACGTGAGTAACACTTGGCCAAACCTGATTTTCACTATGGACTGTAACAAACAGTCATAGATAACTTTTGAAAAACTAAATATTTTCCCAATCGCTCCGGTCAGTTTGTAGATGGTTTAGTCAGAGACATAATATCTAAATTATACAAAGATCCAACGGTGAAAATGAAAGTTGTGGTCTTTTTACCAAAACTGGTAACCCTCATGGAGGGTTTTGACAGTTTTTGAGAATTGATCGATTCTTTCACCGTTGATCACTGCATAACCTATAGCCACATTCAAATCATAGATAATTCATCATATTTTGATCTCCAATAGGTTTCAAGCCAAGATCAATCCATGGAAATGAGTAATAGGTGTCTGATCAGCAAAATGATAGAGATAGGCGTTTCAAATCAGCATTTTATTGATTCTCTTCTTAAAAAAAACTCATACCATTGCATACCCCTTGAACAAAGAGGGTCTTTGAACGCATTCAAACTAGTTACAACAGTTACAACCGAACCTAAAAGGTGGTTGAACGATTTCAACTCAATTTGACAACTTTTAATGCAAAAGTTGTTAAGCAACTTTTGCAATTTTTGACATCTTGGTACTTTAACCATACGTTGAACCTTATTACTTCATGATTGTGCCAAACATGGCCTAAAAGAATTTAAAGCATCATTCTTATGCTATTCTATTATATTTGACCATTTTGACCAAGTTTGACTAAGTTTGACCTATTAGGCGATTTCCAAAGCTCAGTGGCCTGTTGCATTCGGTAGAAATGTCATAAATTTCTCTTACTACAAATGATATAATGAATATGTATATTTTGAATGTCAACTAATGAAAAATATAATGAGTAGGATTGAAGGAAGCAATGCATTTTTTGCAGAAAGATTCAAAGGCTACGATGCTATTGTATAGGACTATGCATGTTGTAAATATTTGAGGCAAGGCAAGTTAGTGTAAGCGCACATGACCTGTAGACTTGTTGTGTATCAAACTTAGTGAAAACCTACACAATATAGCCTATTGGATAATAGAAAATATAAATTTATAAGAATAGACATTGCAAATGCCGATAAAAAAGCAAAGATTGGTAGCCTTTGTCATATGAGGGTAAGTAATGTAATTCCACCTCAGTATTTCCATAATTGAATTATGGAGCAATGTTTGATTTCATCTACAATGTGTGTCCTTCACATTATGTATGTTACTGAAATGGACAAAAAGAGAATTTAAAAAAATAAAAAATGTAAATTCCAATATGAAAGTAAAGATTGGTACTTTTTATTATAAAAGGTATGTATTATGCAATGCCACATCATTACTTGTATAAATGAGTTATGGAACAATTGTTGATATTATTTATAATGTGCACGTTGCACATTATGCCTGATGTCGAACTAGATAAAAAAGGTTTAACAATGATATTTAAAATAAGCTACAAAAAGTCAGATAAGAGTGCCTTGTCATTCCTTTACTATGATTTGGCACCCAAAACATTCTTCTGCACATATAAAATAACATCAAAGTGGCAAGGAATAGCTGCTAAAATAGAAACTTTTTCCATTTGTCAAGAAACACATTTATCAGGTTAAGATACTTGATTGATGCTAGAGAAATAGTAATTTCTTTAGGTAGCAAATTTCTGTTGTGCTTTCTCTAATACTTATTGTGCTGATCATTTGTTTGGAAGTATTGGAACTCTTTATTTAATATTGTGAAGCTCACTATAGATATAAAGATTTCTTGACTGCTTGATTGCACACTATTAACATAATTTTCTTATTTGATGATCTTTGATTTTATGATCTAGGAGATGAAATGATCTCTCCTTGCATGTGCAAAGGCACTCAACAACTTCTTCATCGTTCATGCCTTGACCACTGGCGATCAGTAATTGTATGCTATTACATCATCCTGAATTTCTTATGTATGTTTATTAGTATCACATGTTCATTTTAAGTGATGAATGATAGACTAATTTCCAAATACAGAATTCTTGAACTTTGGAATCCATTGAATTGTCGTCTCAACACCGTGTTTAATATATCTATAGAAGACAATATTGCCCACATAACATTTACAACACTATTCCTGTGAAATAAACTTCAAGCAACATGCTCAATGTTTTCAATAAATATTTGACTTGCAAGCTATGATTAATTTTGAACCCTTGTAGAGAAGATGTTTATAGAAGAATTTTTTAAGTGCCTATATACACTATCAAATATAGTTATTTTAAAAATCCATTTACATGATCATTTTGTAGCTTTAAGTAATCAATACAAGATCTTTCATAAACCAAATCATGGCATCTATGATTCATCCACCTTCAAGTAAATATTGACCACCAGATCCATCACCAAATAGCTGGCTATTAATGATTATATTTTTGTCCTAAAATGTGGTTGACCAATTTTCTTCTTGTTTATTCAACCTCTAGATCACCAAACCAGTTCATTTGGTAATATAAGTTTTCTTGGATTTGCCAAATTTTGAGAGTCTCCTCTTGATCTAGTGGCAAATTAGATTAGAAGATCTCTGGCTCTTAGATTAGAATATCTCTACCTAGAGTTCCTCTCACCCTAGAACTCAATGTTGTAATGGAATGTACTTCTGAGGCTTCAGCTTTTGCATGCCAATCAAATTTATTTCTTTCATTGTCTACTTATTATTTTTCCAGTCATGTTCAGGTTTGGTTCTTGCTCCTTATGTTGCTGCAAGTTGCAGATAAGACAATAGCTTCTCCCTTTATTAATGTTTCCATTGTTACTTTCAATCCTAAAACTTCTTACTTCTTTGGTTCACATAAAGGATTATTGAGCTTTCTAAAAATAATTAAAGGACCAGTTGTGTAGTTGGTTTTGACAGTAGTTGGACTGTATGAAACTAGTGTTTGTGCAATTATATAGTCTTTAATGATATATATATCAAAACTCTTCGTACAAGGATACCACCAATAGAGAAATCCATATGCCATTTACTTGTAATGAGATCCTATAAAGGTAAAATAATCAAAATACCAGCTGTATTAGTACACAAGCATGGCAGAATCAGTGAGCAGTGGAAAAAATAGGGAATAATAAATAAGGACAATGCTTTTGGATTTGTGGGATGGCATCCAAAAAAGTGATGGTTTTAAATAAGAACAAATATGAGGAATTAAGATTAAGCACAACCCTTTGCAATTGCATCAAGAAATATAGAATCAAACCTAGACAACAATGAACTATCACTGTCTTAAGTCTAACAGTTAGGACTGTAAACACCAAACAAAGACCAAAATGGATTTCCCCATCCTTTGACACATGGTTTGTAATATCCAACTAGATCTTCATAATCTTGACTTTCCCTATGTACCACTGGAAATGTTTATGAGAAGGCATTCCATGTATTATTGTCCCTT
Organism: Chamaecyparis obtusa; assembly: GCA_027943335.1. Classification (NCBI taxonomy): domain Eukaryota; kingdom Viridiplantae; phylum Streptophyta; class Pinopsida; order Cupressales; family Cupressaceae; genus Chamaecyparis; species Chamaecyparis obtusa. The sequence continues at coordinate 617,228 of BSBK01001582.1, forward strand.
ACTATCACTGTTGTAAGATACAGTCACCATGCAATCAGGCTTATAGATTCCAAAAAAAGATGAAAACTCCAATCCTAATGATCTTATAATATAGATAATATCTCTCTCAGCCTTTCTTTAGTCAAATCCGCCTGTCACAATCATTCATTTGATCAAATAATGCCAAAATAGTGAGAAACGCTATCACAGTCAATGAATTTTATTGAGTTCTTCCACTAGGGCTCGCTAGATCTTGCTCCAAATAGAGCCAATCAGTCTCAAACCAAAATCAAATGAAATTTCTCTCAAAGTACTATAAAAATCCAAAATATTAGAATTTTTGAACGGATAGTTTCAGATATACCAATCAATTTATGTTTAGACCCTTGACAAAGACGGTTTGATGGTGGTTTTGAGAAGAATTAATCGATCTTCCTTCACAGAGCATGGAAGGACCTGGAAGATGATTCAAATGAAAGCTAAAACTTCAAAATTCCTTCCCAATTTTTATTTTCATTAAAATACTTCAGACAATGAAGATATACGTGACTGTTATAGCATTTTACAGAGAAAATGGCATTGTTTCTTATTAACTTTCATCAAACTTTTCCCCCAATGCAAACCCTGACCCAAAGGGGCTATTTGAACCTCTTAAGGTGGTTTAAAATAGTTTTCAACCAATTTGAGCCAACTTGGTCATTGGTTATCAATCAAACCATTAGTTAATGCAAATATTGTAAAGTTGTCATTGACAACTTTTGCAATATGGATGCAATTTTGACAACTTTGTAACTTATGACCTCAACAACCTTGTAAACATGATCATCAAGATTAAAATAACCTATAAACACTATTCCAATGCCCTATTCACCTACTTTGACCAATTTGATCATTTTGACCATGCTTGACCAACAAGGTTCAATAGGTCATTTGAGTACATTTTAACCATCTAATGAAAAATCTAAATCTTCATCTTCTTCTTTATTGAAGGCTTTACTTGATTAAAAACAGTGCCAATGTCAATGGGATCAGCTGCTCCTATAACATTCTCGCTTTCTAAATCCTCAAATACTTAGTAATTTTTCACTGTATAGAAAGCTTGTTTGTTTGTAATTAACATCCTACTTGAAAAATGTTGAAAAGGTAGCTTCCAACTCTCTTCACCTATAAATGTTGAGTGCTTTATTTTTAATCAAAATACAAGAATTGGATCAACTGATATTACTGATACATGGGAGTCTCTAGAGGAGGAGCTTCTCCTGTAAGCATTATTTTCCAAATTCTTAATTTTGTTTTTATAAGCTGGAAAGATTTCCTATAGGCACACTGAACTTTACTTGTCTGAATTGGCATTAAGATCATAGGTTTAGTTTCTTTCTTTTTGACTAATGGCTTATTTCTTACAGGATTGAAACTATATGACATATCTCTATGATTAAACAATTAATCTGTTTACCAAAGAGATGGACACAAGCTCAACTGGGTAAATGATGATGTATAATTATTTGTTATGTTATTTGTTCCTTTTTTTAATTTCATTTTACAAGTTATTTGTAAGTGGCTAAGTGCACTTTATTTGTTAAGATATTAGCCACCTCTGCCAGAAGATCAAGTTAAACGATTGACTAAATTCGAGTATGAAGGAGGCAGTTATAAATTTGAAAGTATTTCTTGGATTGTTGACTTCCCTCTCAATCTTTAAATATTTATTATCACCAGCAAGGTATTACTAAGCTTATCCTCAGTTTTGTATTGTCATTGATATTACACCATATCTTGTAACAAGTGGACTGAGAATAGTTATACATGATTGGGTAGGCTATACCTTAAGTTGGATTTTGTTTTTATTTATGTTTTTTAACAATCAGCTTCCAAGTCCACCTTCACATCTTCAATAAAAAATCCTTCACGTTCTGCGAACTTAAAGTGAGTCATTTTATTTTGTTCAGTTGAACTCTTTAAGTTTTCAACATTACGTTTGGTTTGATTTAATATTTATTTACCTGTAATAAGTAGGAGATATTTTCCACAGCAAGTCAAATTGTTATGTTGCTATCACAATTCAAATATGTAATTTTTTGAGTCAAACTCGTTGACTCTTTTTTTCTTTAATTTAGGTGTAAATATACTATCTTATTATACCTTTAATGATAGTTTTTTCTCTGTTATCAAGACTAGATGTTGCCTTGTACTTGTGATTTTATATAATTTTTTCACAACACGGGATTTAATTGCTTGTAGATATTGCCCATAGTTTTGTTGCATTACTGTGTTGGAGATCAAATTAGCATTTGGTATGGTGAAGAACTTGAATTCAATTGTGAAGATTGAACTGTACCATTTATTTGTACACCTTTGTATAGTTTCATTGTTACACTTCATATGGTTTCATTTTTTCACAATCAGCTTCATTAGATTGCATTAATAACCATCCTTAAATTTAATAAATCTACATGTTTGGCTCCATTTTAATGTTGTTTATTCCCCACCAATCAACTAAAAACTGATTGAGATTTTGGCCACTGTTAAAATTGTTATTTCTACTGCATTTTTTGTGATTTCAATAAGTTTGTCTTTGTCTGGTCACCCTCAATGATTGGTCACTTCAAGTTTTAGAAACGTTCATTGTATTTCAAGCTTATTTTTTTTCTCAGATCTTTAATTTTTCTGTAACATGTTTACATTTCACTTATTTTGTTCTTGTTTAAAAATCTTCCTGTCAATCACCATAGAACATTTGTTTTAATGGGTGGTGATAGTGTTATATTTAGATATCAAGCTTGAAAATTTATAAACCCTATAAAATAGAGTATATAATTGTCATATCAAGTTGATGAAAATAGGAACCTTGAGATACATGGATATTAAATCATGTTTAATGTGGAAAGTACTAATATACATGATATGATTATTCTTTAAAGGGTACTAGCTCTTGCTTTATAAGTTACTAAATAAATGACTAAATTAATGACCAAATCAATAATTAAAATAGTTTAGTCATAAATTTGGTCGCGAGATAAATGACTGGCAATAAACTACTAATAGTCACGTGACCAAAATTAGTCATTTATCTATAATTTTCAGTAGTTTATTTAGTCATATATTGTTGTTTTTGTACTAGTATAATCTTATTTCCTTCTTTTCATAACACAACACCTTCTTTTCTAGTTCACATTTGCATCTTCCAAATCAGACTTTGTATGGGTTCCAGTGTGAGCACACACCGGTTCCCTTGGAGGCTCAAGAAGGTTTGAGGAGGCTCATAGTATGTGTTTCAATTAACATGCAGCACTTCATTTGGTAAATAATATGCGGAAGGAAAATGCAGCAAACAAAAACATGGAGTTGCACATGAAGAAAAGGTAGGTGGGGTGTTGAGGGAAATGTATGGAGTGAGGAAAACAATGCACAACCTCTTCTTTTTATGTTTCTCATTCAGCTCTATTGCCTCATTTATAAGGAGTCTGCCAAATTTAGAACACAAATGCCCGTTTACCTGTAACTTCCCCAACAATTTTATTTTCACATTTGAATTGGATGCTTTCCATTCTATCAACATCATTTTGGAATTAATTCCATTATCCTTATATTCACTTCACTATCTTCCTTTTTAAACTCACCAATTGCCAGTGGCTCTATGTAGCCGACAAAGTTTTAATTTAAAATAATGAAGCAGGCTGGACCCCAAATGGGTCCGGCCTAATTTTTTTTTTGAATTCAAACACTTAGACTTCAAAAACATTACCCAGACGATTGACAATTGTAACCAGATCCAATCCGGATAACCAGAAACTTTTAAAAACTTCAATTTTTAACACATCACCAGTCGGCAAACTTGAATAAATTGTCTCCAATTGCCCCTTTAAAACACTGCTCAAAACTAATCACTGGAAGCTGAAAGTTGGCAAGTATGAACTTTGTAGTACATATAATCATCATATAAAATGGCTTCGCCTAAATACGAACAGGGCAAGAGATTTTAAAATTTGAAATCACCTACTCAGAATTGTTGGTAAACACAAACTGAAATCACTGTAAACTACCTCAGAAGGAGATGGATTAAAAATAACAAAAGATGAGCTGAGGGCAAGCCACTAGATCTGGAAAAAGACTCATATGCAAGGAACGCAACAAAACAACCCTCAACTGGAGACAACCTTCTGACAAAAAACTACGAATTTTGGAACACTTTTTATCAGCATAAAACACCTTTTGTCTAATCTTGCAATCCGCTCAAATGGAACCCTCATGGTTTGAAATCCTAGGTGAATGATCTATCTCATGCATAGAAAAAAAGGCTATAATCAGATTCAATGAATGATCAACTGATGATCCAGAAATAATCCTCAAAGTCATGCCTCCAGAAAGCAACTTCAAATACTAACCAAACGGTCTCACAGGAACACGCCACTAGGAATAGAAATTCACCTCCAATATTACAGTACGTCAGTCAAGAGAAAATGCTTACAAAGACTTGAGCCCAAAGCGACTAATGATCAAACATGGCCACTTGAAAACTTAAAACTTATCCGCACTGCCAAAATCACACAAGTCACTTCCGAAACTAGCTTTAAAAAACTCACCCACTGAGATCTTCAGGAACCAGCAACATGGGCACTGAATCACCCCCACACAAGGTACATGGATCCATAATCAACTCTCCCAAAAGATTAAGTGGCAGATTACAAGAAAATGCCAAAGTCAGCCTGTTAGTAATATTCAGGATTAAAACAGTGAAAAAGTGCATAAATCTAATTTGGAATTGGCCTAAAAAAGCAATCAAATGGATTGGCAGAAACTTCAAAATTCATAGGCAAGTACACTTCCAGGTCTACTATATGGAACAACATTCAATTATGTCTATCCCTGAATAGTGGTGCAAACTAGGAAGCCTCAAAGTAGGCCACTCAGAAAATTGAACAATGCAGACACAGAGAGACTTAACAATTTGCAAATAGAATGGCTTTGGCAAAGTGATTAAATGGACACAAAGAAAGCTGAAAGTTGGCATGAACACTCAATCTCATGCCTACAACATGATGCAACAACCGACACATTATGACCAATCACAAGACAAAAGATGCAATTCTTCAAAGTGGGTTACTTTGAACGATTCTAAGAAGACATAAAATGCAGAATTCTTGGAACGCCTCCAAAAGCCTATTCCCTAAACATGCCAGAACTAAAAATTAAAATTTCAAACCCACTACATATGTCAAATGAAAGGCAAAGAACACCCTATCTCAGTGGTGGATCATGAAGAGCAACAAGATCCTATTTTCAATGCACTCAAATTAGGCACCCTTAATAATTTTTCAAAGACATAATTCTGCACTAAGAGAAATTTTTTGAACATGGACTAAAAAATATAGACTGAATTTTTGAGCTCCATCAATGGCTCTAATTAAAGACGCATGCCCCCTTGTGGGCATGCAAAGAATCCAAAATCTTTGGTACAACAGACCACCCAAAAAGAATCAACCTGAGTTTTACTTCCTCTTTTTCAAAATTCTGAATGGGGAATCCCCTAATGAAAGCAAAGACACACACCACTGAAAGGAAATCAACAGTACATGAACTTACAATATTAAAAAAAAGGCTCAAAGCCCCAAAACTCTAATCAGTTCTTACCCCTATCAAACACATGATTCTCATCTCCATACAACGGAGGTAAACTGACATTACATCTCCCATCCAACCTGTCAAAAATATTGTGGTCTACTTTCAGCATCTCATAGAAATAATGATCAACATACTCACCATCATCTAACAAGATTACGTCATCAGGCCGCCATAAATTCTGATCACTTTGTGATATTAAAACATCACACTCTTGATTGTCAACATCGTGCTGAAAAATAAGACACTTCAACTCAACTTCATGGTTGGAAATATCAACATTCTGATCATTAGTTTGCACAAAGGAATAAACCATTTCTATCTCATCACTTGGAAAACTAACATAGAACTTCTTGGGACAAATATTTGATTGCAAAAAATCAGAAACAACTTGTTGATCACTAACCACATCAGCATCTTCTAGGAAAGCACAAGCACTATCAGTGAGTGACTCATCAGCCATTTGTAAATTTGAGAAAAAAGATTTAGATTTGCCACATTCTCCAGCATCGACATGTAAATGAGAACCACATATAGCAGACTCTTGAAAATCAAAACTCTCACTAGTACATTCATTAGTCTACTCATCAAATATAACATTATCAAAATCATCATAATGACATGTACTTTCATATTGCTACTCTTTTAACTCAAATACAGGAGAAGGAAAATTAGTAAATATTTCATACATCATGCCATTACTTGAATTATCTTCAGCAAAACTTATATCTACCGGGCATGAAAATTTTGAAACAAACTTGGGAGCACCTCTGAAACTCAATCTTCAAGAGTTCTGAAATTTTCTCACTACTTAGTGAGCACTAAGCTTCACATTCCATCTCTTCGGTCTCACTGATGATACTAAAAATATCTTCTTTGTTCAGAATAGACATTGAAATCCCCTGACTCCCATTATCTTGTGCAAAGCCATCACTGCAACAACTTTCATCCACATCATATTCATCTTTTTGTTGTTTGCACGAATATCTTTTATATTGAGCCAATAATGTTGTCCTCTTATGTTGATAAAAGGGAAGACCTACAAACTTATCAGGACCATCATTAACTATAGACTCTTCTTCGTCATCTTCATACTCACTGACCTCATTATCAGCATCATAATCCACATCATAAGTACAAACAAAGGCAACATCATCTTCATCTTTAGATTTAGAATATTCTATTGAATTTATCCACCTCTCAGTCTGCTTAATACCTTCTTCTCTATGAGATGCAGACCAATTTACCAATTTAGGTAGACAAATCTCTAAAAATAAAGCAATGAATGTAGACCCTAGAAGTTTAACACCATTTAGATTGTTATATCCATTGAGGAATCTCTTATAAAACTCTTGTGTTGATTCCCTTTTCCCTCTTTTCCCCACATGTCTTCTTAAGAACACTGTGGCTTCCTCTTGGATTCTTTGTCTCAAAAATTTTTCTTCATACTCTGACAAAGAATCACCACAATCAAACATAGCATACCCATTGATCTCTATGTCCCCCATTGTTTACTATTTCATACTTCACTGAAAATTTTTCAAAACTACAATCCTAATTCTTTGAAGCATGCAAACCTCTACTTCACACCTTGTTCCTTTTCTCAGTGCTTAAATCACTTAATAATGAAATATTTTTTATGCTTTGAAAAATAAAATACTTGGAAGTATGTGGCTGAAACTCAACCTCTTGACTGGAAGACTGATAGATTTGAAGCTTTCTTCACTAAAATCTTTGTAGAGTTGCCACCTCCTTGAAGAGGAAAAACTTTAACTGCTGAAAACTGTTTCTGTATCTTTTCCCATCAATACAACAAACTTCAACAGGGTACATATATTTTTTATCAGGACTGAAAATATAATTTTGTGCATTGATCAAACATAGAACTCAAAGTCACCACTCACTACTTGGTGAGATGATTTGGAACCCTTTTAAAATTGACTCTTACACACTTTAATGGGAACTATTGGATAACTGAATAAACTGGTCAGGAGTTTGGCTCTACTTGTACCCGTGTTATTCTAACTTCACTTAACATATCCCCGGCAAAGTCACCAATTTGTTAGCAACTCGGATGGGCCAAACCAATCTGGATAGTAAAATTTATAATATGTGATATAACCATAACTAGAGATTCTTCAACAGATTTTGTTTTGTTATGTTATCCCTAACAGAGTCGCCAATTTGTTAGAGCTTTTTCTTGCAAAATCAAACTTGGATAAATATGGAGGCTTGATTCTCAAATTTGTGAACTCTCAAGTTTGATACTTAGAAAGAGTCTAATTGATGAGGATTGGATAAGATCCTCCTTCTACTTTGAGCTCCATAGGACTCTGGCGGGTATTGCCTCAAATGATTTACTATGTTTCAAGTAAACTTTCAAATGGTGGATTAGGTTCTTCATTGTTATGTTATTTATGCTTCAAACTACTTCAACAAAAAATCACTATGCAAACAGCTGAGAATATCCTGATATAGAGTATAACAAGAGATACTATGAATGTAATAACATAGAACAGTGCCATAAGGATGTTCATCCTTCTTCTTTTTCTAAGTTTTACTCAAGGAGGGCTAACCTTTTGATTCTCTCTTCAAGGAATCAATAATATGAACTATATCACCTAGATACAGTCCTATCAAAATATGCATGAACTTAAAAAACAAATGTACTGGTAATTATATTTTGTTCTTGATGACTGAAAGATAACTGTATCATAGAAATCAGACCAGTGCCTATTACATTGGGCAAAGAGTTGTTGTATATGAATCCACAGGAAGAAATCATAACAAGTACAGTAAAATGCCTTGCAGATTACTTTCAATTTGAATAGAGTGTCTTACGAACTATTATGTCACTCCTATACTATTATCATCAAAATCTTGACAATTACGTTCACTCTCTAAAACTATTCATGAAAATTTAATCCTTTCCTTGAAAGAAACTCACAAATAATTAGACAAGCTATCTTGCAACTAGTATGTTTTACATGTCTTACAAATAAAATATACAAGAGTATAACATAAAAGTGAAGAGACAACAATAGAATAAGAGAGAAACTGCAATGTATTTGATTAAATTTGAATCCTGTTTCAATACATACAAAATTTGAAGTTCAAAAGCCTAGACACGGGATTGGGAAATCTGCTCTGCAGAGAATTTCAACATTCATCCTCCTCAAAAATGAAGTTACAACTGCGATTAAAACATCTTGGAATCCCTGAGGATGCAACAAGCTTTAGATGTTTGTAGCCCTAACCCTAAAATAGGAAGAGACAAAATACATGGAGGCCTTCAAACGGTGGAAAGACAAAACACTTTTGATGACTCAACTGATATCTGATCTGTTCATTCCCTCTACAAGATATTCCTGAGAAATTAGCTTCTTCCCTTCTGCAAAAGATATGATTCATTCCCCTTTGCCACATCTACAAATTAATCATATCTGAAATTGAAATATCTCCCTCAAAATCTGATCTCAGATTAAAGAAGCCATTACTACTCTCACCATCTCAATCAAATCTGATTCTAACCAATGCCAATGCATTCCTCGTCTTCTGCCATTTTCGGAAACATATTATAACCCTATATTCTAATAAAAAATGAATCTCCATGCCTTATTTCTGTGAGCACACTCTGTCATTTAAATATTTTGAAATTACCTCTAAGTTTGAACTATATCATATTTTAAATCTTTTATTTCTTTAAATTTGCCTTTTATGCTCAGACCTCAATAGAATGTGACAAGTGTCACGAAGTGATTGGATGCTCAGACAAATCCTAGCCTTAACCTCTAATTTGGAGATTGGGTGACTACCTTTGATCTCTAAGTCCCTGAATGATTTCACTAACCATGGGTTTATCTAGAGAAATGGTGAATGCACCTAGTCTCCAAATCTCAAAATCAATCTCTTAACCACAGTTACATCAAACGACCTCATGATAAACCTTAGTCTCTAAGTCTTTGGATCCTCTGGTGACTAGGTTTGGTTATGTAGTCTCCAAGTCTCTGAATGCTTCTTCTGGCGACCTAACGACTAGGCAATCTCATGATCTCTAAATTTTTGGCCTCTAATTGTCAGCATCTCGCGACTTGGCGACTAACCGCCTGCTGGATCTCTAGATATCAAGCACTTAACCGCGAGGATCTAGAGACTGAGTGACCATGTAAATCTCTAAATTGTGCAAGATTTGGTCCTTAACCGCCAGCATCCAGTGACCCGGTGACTAACTGCATTCTCCAAGTCTCTGGATTTTTGCCTAACTGCCAGTTTCATCTTGCGACTATGCGACCAGCTGCCAAGTGTCCTCCTCATCCATGTCATTGTCGTTGCTCATCTTCAAAATTACCTCTGTCTCCAAGCCCATCGACATGCTTCCCAAGGAAGCCTTCAGCATGCACGCGGGAAGAGCCTTTTGCTCTTTCTTCATATTACATATGTGTGTGAAGTTTCTTTTAAACATCTGAACTAGTCACTCCGGGATCAATGTGGGATAAATATTTCTAGAGTTTTTTAATATTGCACTAAAATATGTTTATAGTGCATCCAGCTGGCACACACTTCTGGGCGGGCCCACAAGATAGAGGCAACCACAACCTCTTCTTTCCACTTGATTTACATTACATTGGAGCGCCAATCTATTTAAAAAAGTTAAAAACCCAATTCGAGGTGCATGTGGGATAAACCCACATGCACACACTTTCACTTTTATCTTTCTTTCTAGATGCTTGTGCATGTGATCATAATACCAAATCCTTTTCAAATGCTCACGCACTCTCCTTCCATTATCTGGCAACACAAACATTCAACTGACATTTATTTTAATTGCTTTCACACTATTTGTACTATCTCCCTTTAATTTGCAAGTAGCTCCTCTCCTTGCAACCTCACACAAGCATTGGTATTTCTTATCTGCAGGCATCCATGCTGATTTCAAAATGATGCCTCATCCCAACACTCACACGCTTAATGTTTGTAGACAGCTCCCTTTCACTTGGTGCGTTACATTTTGACTTGTCTTTTTACCATGCACTAGGTGCCCTTTTAGTATGCCTAAATCTACATTTTACTATGCGCAGGCTCCACTAATTTATTGTTTAATGTGCTGGCTAAAGCAGCACACACCCCTACCTTCAATTCATTATATGCTGGTAGTTTTCATGTTGGCCTTCCTTATTGTTTGGCTTGTTGGCATTTTCCTTGGCTGCTCACGTGAGCAGCCCCTTAGCTAATATCATTTCCTTCTTTTCATAACACAACACCTTCTTTTCTATCTCACGCTTGCATCTTCCCAATCAGACTTTGTGTGGGTTCCTGTGTGAGCACACACCAGTTCACTTCGAGGCTCAAGAAGGTTTGAGGAGGTTCACAACATGTATTTCAATTAACATGCAACACTTCATTTGGTAAATAATATGTGGAAGGAAAATGCAGCAGACAAAAACATGGAGTTTCACATGAAGAAAAGGTAGGTGGGGTGTTGAGGGAAATGTATGGAGTGAGGAAGAGAATGCACAACCTCTTCTTTTTATGTTTCGCATTCAGCTCTATTGCCTCATTTATAAGGAGCCTGCCAAATTTAGAACACAAATGCCCCTTTACCTGTAACTTCCCCAACAATTTTATTTTCACTTTTGAATTGAATGCTTTCCATTCTATCAACATTATTTTGGAATTAATTCCATTATCCTTATATTCACCTCACTATCTTCCCTTTTAAACTCACCAATTGTCAGCAACTCTATGTAGACTACAAAGTTTTAATTTAAAATAATGAAGCAGGCTGGACCCCAAACTGGTCCGACCTAAATTTTTTTTCAAATTCAAACACCTGGACTTCAAAAACATTACCCAGACGACTGACAGTTGCAACTGGATCCAATCCGGATAATCGGAAACTTTTAAAAACTTCAATTTTTAACACATCGCCAGTCAGCAAACTTGAATAAATTGCCTCCAATCGCCCCTTTAAAACACTGCTCAAAACTAATCACTGGAAGCTAAAATTTGACGAGTACGAACTTTGTAGTACATATAATCATCATATAAAATGGCTTCACCTAAATACGAACAGGGCAAGAGATTTTAAAAGTTGAAATCAGCTATTCAAAATTGTCGGCAAACACAAACTGAAATCATTGTAAACTGCCTCGGAAGGAGATGGATTAAAAATACCAAAAGATGACCTAAGGGAAAGCCACTGGATCTGGAAAAAAGACTCATATGCAAGGAACACAACAAAATAACCCTCTACTAGAGACAACCTTTTGACAAAAAACTATGAATTTTGGAAAATAGCTACTTTGTGAGTTTATTCTATCAACACTTTTTATCAGCATAAAACACCTTTTGTAATCCGCTCAAACGAAACCCTCATGGTTTGAAATCTTGGGTGAATGATCTACTTCATGCATATAAAACAAGGCTATAATCAGATTCAATGAATGATCAACTAATGATCCAGAAATAATCCTCAAAGTCGTGCCTCCAGAAAGCAACTTCAAATACTGGCCAAACGGACTCATAGGAACATGCCACTGGGAACACAAATTCACCTCCAACATTACAGTTCATCGGTCAAAGGAAAATGCTCAGAAATACTTGAGCCCAAAGCGACTAATGATCAAACATGACCACTTGAAAACTTAAAACTTATCTACACTGCCAAAATCACACAAGTCACTTCCAGAACTAGCTTTAAAAAACTCACCCACTGAGATCTTTAGGAACTGGAAACTTGGGCACTAAATCACCCCCACACAAGGTACATGGATCCATATATAATCAACTTTTGAGAAAGCAGAATTGGAGGCTACTGCTGCAGAAATGAGGAAGAAGATTGAGTTTCTGAAGCATACTTCAGGACCTTCAAATGTTGTTGTTTCTTCTTTGGGACAAGATGGAAATCATGGTAACCTTGCAACTCAAACAAAAGGCATCCCATCACCAGGCGCTACTTAAATTTTTGTTGTTTCAAACACAAGAACATCTACATCTCAAGGAATCAATCCACCTCAAGGAGGCCCTGTTCATGAAAGGTACAAACAACTTATCTTTTTGGGTATTCCTGGTTATCCTAATGTAATTCCTGATGAAATTAGAAAGAAGCTACCTAAATTTGCTGGAAACAATGTCATCACATGTGAGGAACATCTAAAGAACTTTATTGATGTAATAGATGATTATAATATTGAGCCTGATGATGTTGTAATGAAGTTATTTGTACAATCTCTGATCGAAGATGCTAGGGACTGATTTAGAGGATTGCCCCATGCCAGTATAGGGTCTTGGAATGAATTTAAGAATTGTTTCAAGGAACATTACGGTGATAAAACAAATGAGGGTTTTATTTTGAATGAATTCAATAACATAAAGAAAAATCAGAATGAGGATGTTCTTGAATTTAATATAAGATTCCAAAAAGCTATGCATAGGCTCCTACAAGTTATCAGATTAGATGATAGGGTGTGTCTTGTGACATACTTAATGCTTTTGATGCAAAGATGGGGTATCTTTTAAGGGATACGAACCCTAGAAATCTTGGGGAGGCTTACAAGTTGGCTATTAACATAGAGAGTAATAGAAGAATATCAATAAAATTGGGGAGAAGAGATGATTGTAGGCCTCAAGTACAAAATAAGAAAGAAGTGGGAAGGTCTACAAACTTTAAACCCAAAGAGGAGGATAATCTAAAACAGATTCTAAATGCTTTAGAGGTTCTGAGGCTTGATGAAAAAAGAAACAATAGGGTTGTAACTAATGACCGGTCAACTCCTAATAATTTTAGCAGGCAGCCAAGAATGCAAAATTACCCATATAATACTTAGTTGAAGGATGACAAGCCCATTTTTCTGGCTAAGAGGGATAGGCTTGATGATAGGATTTCTAATCCTTTGCAGAGAAATTCAGTTAATATGAGTGATGATATCCCATGGTGTGCTGCTTGTCAATCTCCTCACAGTCTAGAATACTATGTTATTGCCCTTTATCTATCTAAGAACCAGGAATGAGATGAGCAATATTATGATAAAAATGGTTGTGCAATGACTTCTTCACATGTGTGGGATTAGGTTGACTCCATTGATGAGATGGAGAATCAAGATATTGTGGGCTCTCAAGCTAGAAACAAGGTTTTCCATTAGCAAGTTTTCTATGATGAAGAGGAGGAAGAATTTGATGATGTTGGATGTGGTGCAATGAAATGTGAGGAGCATGTTTCCTTAAGGTGACCTTCTGATGAGGAAATTTCTCAAATCACTACAGACATGGTCACTCAAGGCAAGAGCAATTACAATTTGATAAATAGGATAGTTGGAAATGCAATTGGTAAGCCAGGTAGCATGTTTATTAAGAGATTAGAAAGGAGTACACAACAACCTGAGGGAAAGGGGAAAGGTGCTGATGTTGTTAGTCAGGTGAAAATAAAAAAGAAGATTGGACCTATTGCAATACCTAAGGGTAAAGAAAGGACACCAGAAGTAGTTGTTCCCATACCCCAGAAGGAAGATGAGTCTCTACACAAATATAAATCTGACTTGATTGTCAGAATGGAGTATAAAGATGTCACTGTTTTTAAAGGGGACATGGATGACTAGAAATATGTTCCTATTGATATGACTAAATTGCTTTCACAAATGACTATCAAAGTTCCACTTTTGGAAATGATGAGGATAGAAGAGCATAAGGTGAAGGCTTTGGATTGGGTAAATGGTGCCTCTTCTACAAAAGTCCAAGGGATGAGTAGAAGTGATAAGCATGTGGCTTCATTAGATGACACACCTGATAGTAAAAATGAAGAAATAATCTCTAAGATTCCTCAAATATATTTGGATGCAAATGTTGTAAATAATGCATCAGGGATAGTTGATCCTTTCTTTTTGTCTCTTATGATAAATGACAAATTATTGAAGAATTGCATGATTGATTATGGGGCATCAAATACTGTCATGCCTGCAGAGATCATGAAGTCACCGGGACTGAAAGTTGATACACCTCATGAAAGATGCCAAGCTATGGACTCAAGAGAGGTGCCAGTTATTGGTACCATTAAGGCTTTGCCTTATAAATTAGCATCATTTCCTGACAAGAAGCTAACTATGAGTGTTCTAGTGGTTGATATCCCTCCATAGTATGGGATGCTATTATCTAGGAGATGGAGTGCTTCTATGGGAGGAAGTATCCAATGTCACTTGTCTTTTTCTACTTTTAACATTGGAGGAGAAACTGTGAGGGTGTCAAGGGAAACTAGAACTCCACATATGATTGAGGAGAGTGAAGATGATGACATGAATTGTTTTGTGGACACTGACATTGGTTCTTTCCAAGTTCAGGAGAAAGGGGTGCAAGAAAAGGTCAGGCCTATCCTTCTGGCTAATGATGAGGATAACATGGAAGAAGGTAATGTCTTATGGACTTTATATTTTGATGGAGCAAGTTCAAAAGAAGGTGTTGGAGTAGGAGTGTTGTTGATATCCCCAAATGGTAAAACTTTTAAGTTTTCTTTCACTCTCTTGTTTCCTTGCACAAATAATGTTGTTGAATATGAGGCCCTACTAATTGGTTTGAGACCAGCATTAAGACATGGGATTAAACATCTTAGGGTGATTGGTGACTCTAAGTTAGTAATCTCTCAGATTAGATCGAAGTATGCATTAAAGAATCAAAGACTGAAGCAATATAGAAATGTTGTTTGGGATGAAATTGAAGGTTTCAGTGCTTTTGGTATTGATTAGGTGGATAGAAGCCAAAATAGGATGGCTGATTTATTGGCAAACATAGCACTAAGGCCAGAGGATATCACTTTTGCAGGGATATCCAAAATTGAGTTCAAGTCTAGGCCTTCTATCCTAGACAATGTTGAAAATTGGCAAGTATTTTCTGATGATCAAGATATGCTAAGATTCTTGCAGTGTGAGTCTCATTTTGGTGGTCAGGAGATAGATTTCAGCACTTATGTTGACATCATAAATGGGAAAGAAAATGTTCTTGGGAAAGAATTTATTGCAATCCAAATCTTAAAGTCAAGAACCATTTTAAGTTTTAAATCTTTGGTTGTGTAGTTTTGTTACCCCATAGTAATAGAGAGTCAATGAATGTAAGGTTGGCATTTAGTACTTTCTTGCTATCATCTGTTATATAAACCTAGACTTTAGTGTGTGAGGTATAGTTTTCACTGGGTTAGGTTCACCCACCTTGGTTTTGCAGAGACAGAAGTGAAGAGGGCAGTCTTGTCCCTACAGTTGGTCCAATTACCCTAAGATCCTTCTACATTTTGGAACTAACCACTCCTAAAATCTGTTTGAGGGTCTATTGGAAGCCTAAGAGCATAAGCCATTTTTAAAAACCAACACAAATCTCCCAAAAGATCAAGTAGCAGATTACAAGAAAATGCCAAAGTCAGCCTGTTAGTAATATTCAGGATTAAAACAGTGAAAAAGTGCATAAATTTGATTCGGAATTAGCCTTGAAAAGTGATCAAATGGATTGGCAAAGACCTCAAAATCCATTGGAAAGTACACTTCCTGGTCTACTATATGGAAAAACATTCAATTATGTCTTCCCCTAAACAATGATGCAAACTAGGAAGCCTCAAAGTAGGCCACTCAGAAAACTGAACAATGTAGACACAGAGAGACTTAACAATCTGCAAACGGAATGGCTCTGGCAAAGTGATTAAACAAACACATGGGAAGCTGAAAGTTAGCATGAACACTCACTCTCATGCCTACAACATGATGCAATAACCCACACATTATGACCAATCATAGGACAAAAGATGCAATTCCTCAAAGTGGGTTACTTTGAACAATTTTGAGAAGACAAAATGTAGAATTATGGGAACACCTCCAAAAGCCTATTCCCTAAACATGCCAAAACTAAAAAATAAAAGTTCAAACCCACTACATATGTCAAATGAAAGGCAAAGAATACCCTATCTCAGTGGTGCATCATGAATAGCAACAAGATCCTATTTTCAATGCACTCAAACTAGGCACCCTTAATTATTTTTCAAAGACATAATTCTGACACTTAGAGAAATTTTTTTGACGTGGACTCAAAATTATAGACTAAATTTTTTAGCTCCAACAGAAAGAAAAGGAAAAGGAAAGTATGAAGGTCAGTTACCTTTCAAATGTTTCTCATGTAATAAGATTGGTCACTTTGCATCCAAGCGTCCTACAAGAGTTAAGAAATTCATAACTAACTACAAGCCTAAGTATACAAAAGAATGTTACTATGCTAGTGATGGAGTTTTTGATCATGATTCAATTGAAGATGAAATTGGATTCATTTCTATTATGAAAAATATGTATGTGAGATGGATCTTTAAGATGAGAAAAAGGAACAAGAGCTAGCATTGATATCTCAAGTAGACATAAGGACAAATTGGATCATAGATAGCAGTTGTTCACATCACATGATAGGTGATAAAGATAGATTTGTTCATCTGGACAAATACAATGTTGGCATGGTTAGATTTGGAGATAACACTCCTAAACCTATCATTGGCAGAGGAGCTATCACATTGGATGGAAAGCACAAGACTAATGATGTTCTTTATGTAGATGGTTAGCAGGACAACCTTCTTAGTGTTGGACAGTTGCTTGAAAAAGGTTATAGATTGGAGTTCAAAGACAACAAGTACATCATTAACAACAAGGATGGTGTAATGATTGCATCAAATTCAAAGACTAAAGGTAATGTTTTTCAGCTCAATTCAAAAGCAAGTTATTTTGTTGCTAAAGTAGATGACAGTTGGTTATGGCATAAAAGACTATGTCATATCAATTTTGATAACATAGTAAAGATAAGCAATGCAAAGGCAATAAGAGATCTACCTAGCATAGAAAATCCAATTGATACTATTTGCAGGGAATGTGTGATGGGAAAGCATGTGGGGAATTCATTTAGAAGTAAGAATAATTCAGTAGAGAACAAGTTGGATCTGATTCATACAAACCTATGTGAACCAACTCAAATAAGATCATACTATGGTGAAAGGTATTTCATTGTGTTTGTTGATGATTATTCTAGAATGATGTGGGTTGTGTTCTTGAAAGATAAGTTTGAAGCATTTGAGAAGTTCAAAATATTCAAAGCTAAGGTTGAAAATGAATCTAGACTAAAGATAAAGTGTCTAAGATTGGATAGAGGAGGATAATTCACCTCTAACAAATTTTATGAGTACTGAGAAGAACATGGCATAAAAAGACTGTTGAGTGCACCTAGAACCCCTCAGCAGAATAAGATTGCAGAAAGAAGGAATAAGATCATCCTTGATACAACGCGCACCATCATGATTGAAGCAAAAGTTGCAAACACCTATTGGAGAGATGTAGTTAATACAACAGTCTATACCATCAATAGAATTAAATTGAGGCCCGGTGCAGACAAAACACCTTATGAGCTATGGTTTGGTAATGTTCCTACAGTGAAATACTTCATAATCTGTGGAAGCAACTGCTACATCAAGAGGGATGAAGCAATAGGCAAGTTTGATGCAAGAAGTAATGAAGGTATTTTCCTTGGTTACTCTACTAAAAGAAAAGCTTATAGATGTTTTAATTTGAAATTGAAGAAGATCATTGAAAGTGCTCATGTTAAGATTGATGAAAAGTTTATGGTTCAGGAAAGATATCGTGATTATTCACATATGATTGAAGAAGAACTCAATCCTTCCACTAGTGAGATACTTGTTGAAGAGATGTTTGACAATATTGATGTATTATTCAATGACCTTGAATCAAGTGAAGAAGAAACTCACAAGGTAGATGAGTCAGTATCACCTAAAGTTCCAAAGTATACATCTAGATATCACTCTAAGGATGACATCATTGGAGATCAGAGCAGCAAAGTCACTACAAGATCAAAAGCAAAGAGTTCAGCAGGCAATGAAGCAACATGTTTACTATCTCAAATTGAACCTTTAAGTGTTGAAGATGCATGTAATGATTCAGATTGACATGATGCTATGAAAGAAGAACTAGATCAGATTATTAAGAATGATACTTGGGAACTGGTCCCAAGACCTAGTGATAAGAATGTGATTGGAACAAAGTGGATATTTAGAAACAAGATGAATAAAGATGGTATAGTAATAAGGAATAAAGAAAGGTTAGTATGCAAGGGATATGCACAAAGAGAAGGTGTTGATTATTTAGACACATTTGCACCTATGAGCAGATTAGAAGATATTAAGTTGTTTATAGCTTATGCAACATTCAAAAACTTCAAATTTTATCAGATGGATGTTAAGTCAGCATTCTTGAATGGAGAGTTAAAGGAAGAAGTATACATTGAGTAGCCAGAAGGATTCACCTTATCAAACAAGCCTGATATGGTATGCAGATTGAAGAAAGCCCTCTATGGACTTAAGTGAGCCCCTAGAGCTTGGTATGAGAGACTTGATGGATATCTAACAAAAATTGGATTCAAGAAAGGAGGAGAAGATTGTAATTTATTTATCAGAGAGACATCTGAAGGTTTACTACTTTTAGCTATATTTTTTTATGACATTATCTTTGGGGGTAATGACAAACTACATGCAAAATTTGCTAAGGAGATGCAAAGTGAGTTTGAGATGAGCATGATTGGAGCTATCAAATACTTATTGGGATTAAATGTGTAGCAAATAGAGAAAGGTGTTTTCATTAATCAGTCTAAATATGTGAAAGAGATATTGAAGAAGTTCAAGATGGACGATTGTAAGCCAGTGGGTACACCTATGATAACATGATGCAAGCTTGCAAAAGAAGATGATTATGCAGTAATAGATACAACATTGTACAAGTCTATGATTGGTAAATGCATATATCTTACTCAAACTAGACCTGATATTTCTAATGTAGTTGGCATATCTAGAAGATTTATAGCAGAGCCTAAACAAAGTCACTTCATGGTAGTAAAGAGAATATTTAGATATCTACAGGGCACTATAGATTATGGTCTATGGTATTCTAATTTAGAGAATGTTAAGCTTCATGTATATATAGATGCAGATTGGGTAGGATGCGTGGATGATAGAAAGAGTACATCAGGAGAAGTATTTCTCGGTGATAGACTTGTCACTTGGAATAGCAAGAAGTAGAATTGTATTTCTCAGTCAACAACAGAAGCAGAGTATGTTGGAGTAGCCTTGAATTGTTCTACAATTGTTTGGATCAAATAGATGATAAAGGATTTTGGAATTCAGATTGAATATCCTATTGTTATTCACTGTGATAACACTAGCACTATCAACATGTCAAAGAATCCTGTGATCCATACAAAGACAAAGCACATAGAGATTAAGTATCACTTCCTAAGAGAGAAAGTGGAAGAGAAAGAAGTCAAATTGGATTATGTGAGAACAAAGGAATAACTAGCAGATATATTCACAAAGCCCTTACCAAACCTGATACTTTTGAGTATCTCAGGGAGAAGCTGGGAGTAATTCCCTTCCCTGATTCTGCTTAGAAAAAGTGGAAAGAGCATCAGTCCTCAGTGACTAATGGATGGTTGACTACTCTACTTTAGGAGTAGTACTGAAGCTTACATGTTAGGCACCTTTATCCATTGATGTCAAAGGGGGATTAGTGTATAGTCATGAAAAATAGTATTAAAGGGGGAGCACATACAGAATTAAGGAGTAATATATAGTAGCAAGAGGGAGTAGTATTCGGTCATGGAAGCAAATCATATGAGAAAATGGAGAATATTGAAGAATATTGCAATAGATGGAGGATTCATCCTTGGGGGAGTTTTGATGAGGAAATGGAGAATATTATAAAAGAATTGGTCATATGGATTGGTGATGTTTTTCATTCCATATGTTTCCATCAATGCCAAAGGGGGAGATTGTTGGAGATTTTCCAGCAAGCCAGTGCTGACCATATGTTTATCATTGATGACAACATATGGAAAGCAACATGTGTAGAAGACTTATGTAGTAAGCTTTGAGTATATGTAGCATGGACATATTATCAGCATGATATCATGGATGCAGAGGTTAATTGTTTATACAGACAGTTATGTAGCAGCTTGTGCTAGCAGTGTTCCTGACAGAGCTACAGGTAGTGTTCAGTGTGTGATTGTCCGTATAGTTATCATGGAGCCTTGTGCCTTTGGATATGTGATGGAGACATGTTAGTGTTTCTCCATTCATGGACACAGAGTCTGATATGAAGTAGAAGTGAAGTTATGCAGTCATTATTCACCAGTTACAGTTTCTTGTGTTTATCAAGAAGAGCCGACATAGATTATATTGGTATCAAAGCTCTGGTCCTGAGCAAAGAGGTTTAACCACTTGAGGTGATCATGGATAAGGGGGAAATGAAACATTTGAAAAAGAATCTTGAAGCTGCTCTTGAAGACCTTGATAGATCTGAAAAATAAATTGAAGAACTAAAAGAAAAAGTTAGTGATTCTCAAGCAGTCATCAAAAGACTAAGAAAAGATTTGAAAGATTGTTCAAATAGTGATTTAGGGAAGATGGTCAAAAAGCTAAATGAAGAGAACACATCTCTGAAAGATTAGATTGAAGAGTTGGATGAAAAGCTAATTAACAATCAAGAAGTTTATGATGAACAAATCAAAGAGAACTTTCAACTGAATGATGAATTGAGGCAAGCAAACATGGAAATCTTGGAGCTAAGAAACAACAAAGAAAAGTTAGAATCTGAATTGATTGAAGCAAAGAATCACATTGATAAATTACACACAAGTAAGGATCTAATAGAATCTTAGTTATATGCTCAAAAGCTTAAAGGAGATCCCAGCGACATTGGATTCAATGAAGCACAAAATTAGATTGATGACATGTGAGAAATGATGAAAACACTAGAAGACACCATAGATGCTAAGGAGACTGGAAATCAGACTAAAAATAGTATTGAACCATCTAAGGATGAGTGCAAGCTAGTAGACTGAACTTGTTATGCATGTAACAAACATGGACATATAGAAAGGAATTGTAAAGAGGTAAGACCTTTCAATGGTACTATTATTCATGTAATAAATTTTGTCATAGAGCTATGAATTACAGAACAAGTCAGAAGAACAAGAATCAGCATAATCAAAGAAATCAAAATCAAAGAAATGCAAGAAGTTCTCAGAGTATTACTTGTCAGATATGCAATTATAATGGTCACTCAGCTAGACAGTGTAAAATGGTAACCCATATCAATGCGTTGAGGAATTTAAGGCCTCCAGTTATTTTTCACTCTTGTAATAAGGCTAGACACATCTCAAAGTTTTGTAGATCAAGAACCCAAAGTCAGGAAAGCCCTAAAAAGCTAGAAGAATCAATATTGGATACCGAAGGAGAAGTCAAGTTTGTGAAATCCTTAGAAGATGCGAGCTTGATTTGTTCAGAGACAAAGAAGGATAAGGTTGATGAGTATGTATTGGATGCATCCACAATGGACGCACCCTCTACATCTAGATGAATAACCCTCAAGGTCATAGGGGAAGCTAATTTAGCTCTAGACCCCTGCGTGGCTAGTATAATCACCCTCAGAGTACGCACCTTTGGATTTAACCTTTTGGAGATTATTTGAGGCTATGTGAAAGAGTGCACTACCTAATCGATTGTAGAATGGAAATTGGAAATTATTAGTCAAATTTTGATTTATGCGGTAAGCATTAATGGCAGAATTTTCACTTTAAAGTACATAGAGACTTGAGGATCACTCATTACATTTGAATTAGAGTGATTGGAGATCACAGAAGCCCTAGCAATTATTTGTGAAGTATTGAAGATTGATTCACCAGTGAAAGAGTGTGTTTGATCGATTGTGAAGCCTTAATCCATCACGACGATTCAGAAGCTCTTGGAAACTTATTTGAAGTGATAAACAAATAAGTTATGGCTACACCTATTGTGTTTGATATTGCAGAGAGGAAAAGATGTGTTTTCAAGAGGCATCCCTTTAAGTCTACCCTAGATGACTTAGAAGGTGCGTTCTCTAAAACCCCTATGGGTGTCATGCATGTTGAAGACATCTGTGCATACATTTAATGCAAGAAAGAACCAGTTGGACTTTATAGGATTAGAGCGCACATTGAAACTATGATAACGCTAGAAAAAACCTTCCTAGATGAGTTTGCACATCTAGAAGACCATCCCATTCTTGAGTATTCTACTGCATATGAATTCTATGAATCAGAGTGGATCAAGATCCTATTAAGCAGAATTCATGATGACCTATTTTGGATAGGTGAAATCCTAGTAAGAATCACAGGAGATGTCATTCATGAGATGACACTCCTCTCAAAGAAATGTGTGGTTCTTCCAACAAGAAAGGATGTGATAAAACTACTAGAACATGCATGTAAGTCAAGAAGTAAATCAGTTTCAACACACCAACAGGGTGAATAGTGTGTTCGCGGCCACTATTCTTGCAGCAATAAGAATTGTCAGAGAAAATGGTGAGTTCAATCTATGTGAGATCTTGTGCGCACAACTAATTGATAACATTAGAGCCATCAAACATGATAAGACCAAAATATTCAGGTTTGGGTCTTTAATCATCTACATGTACCTCTATATAGTTGGAAAGGTCTCAAATTTTTACTTAGACAAGAGTATGCCTACAATGCCTCAAATATCTCTCAAGGCATCTACTAAGATCACATTGAAGGATTACATAACACTACAATTAAAGAAATTCAGGGTCAAAATGCACATGAGGTACATGATACTAGAAAGTATTATTGAGAAATACAAAGACAACATTGTTTTATGGTAGAAACTGATATAACTTGTATGGAAGCAGTTGAGCCAAGAACAAAGTGGATCCATCCATTTGGGTATGAAGTTGAGGAACCAATCTTGGAAGCTTATGCACATGTGCTACTATCAGCACCTAAGGACCCTAATGAACCTAGATGGGGGACTTATGAAGAGAAGACAAGAGAAGTTGATGTTGTTCTTAACAGTGCAACAAAAAAAAGGAAAACATCAAAGATTACATCTGAGATACTCAGAATTCATGGAGTAACTCAAGAAAACGTAGACAAAGCTAGGGAAGAAAAGATATCATTAGAGATTGAGAGCACATCCACAGTGGAAGCAAAAATTGATGAACCTAAACTGAAGAAAGTCAATATTGAGAAAACTAAAGATCCAAAGGATAAACAGGGCAAAATAGATGTTATCTCTCCTGCGCCCAAAGTGAAAATTGATCTAACATCACCTCCTAAGTATAAGGTAATGGCCAAAAGGAAGAAGGAAACCAACACTACACCCATCCTCATGGGCAACTAGAAGTAAGAAAAATGCTCAAGCAACTCCAGAGGTAGGTTTCAGACCTAGTCTTCAAGTTTTGAGAGCAAGGATTGTTGATGAAGGCAGATTGGATCAGATAGGGAAGTTTTATGAGAATTTTAGTGAAATTGACAAATCAGAGATTCATGGCATGATCATAAAACATATGATTAAGTTCAAGAAGATAGTCTTGGAGCTTAAGATAATCATCCTAGATAGTGTTTGGAATATTATAGAATCCTTGAAGAAATAGGCTATTGAAGAAGATCTTAGAATATGGGAAAAGATTCTAGATGAAAGCCTACTGGTGTGTTCCTTAGAAGAGAAAACACTATTGTTAGATCTAGTGAAGCCACACCTAAGAACAAAGTTGAGAACACTACACATAATGGATAATAACTTTGAGTTAGTAGCCAAAGAGATTGAGAAAGCTTTTGAGAAAGTTTTCTAGAATAGGCATATGTATCCACCTATTGCACCGACAACACAAGTGCCCTCCAAGGAAGAAAAGGTGGTAGAGACCACAAATGTACACTTGACAGGTCCCTAGGACTCAGCGCCTATAGTTGTAACACACACAGAGGTAGTAAAGTCTGCACCCATGACTGAGACACATAAGGATGATACAATATTCATTGATAATGTAGAGATAGCCATGGCGGCCACAGATAGAGACTTGGATAAGTTTGAGGAAGCCTTTGTGAGCACATAAGAGGTTGAAACTCTATGTGGTGACAATTCACCCAAGCTGCAAGAAGTAATAATAGAATATCTAACAGGTGAAGAAGAAGAGAAGCTGACAGAAAAAGAGACAGATTAAGAGGAAGAAAAGGAATAAGAAGAGGTAAAAGGAAGTGAACCAACAGATGGGCCATCTATTGAAATGCCAATTAAAGTAAAGAAAGAAGTGATGGATAGCACTCCTATCACTCCATTACCCTCAGTATCATTGTTTTCAAGTTTAACACCAGACACCACTAGTTTGGACTCTTGGGGAAAAGAAGACCTGGTCAAGATCAATGTCTTAGCTATGGAAAAAGAAAAAGAGAAATAGGTAATGAGGAACCCTTTGTTTGTTGAATCAGTCAAAATTTTGAATAGCCTATTACCTTTAGACAAGAAAGTTTCTAAGTTCCATATAGTTGATGATGTTAGCACCATCCTTACAACCTTCAAGACTAACTTTTCTAGCTTGGAAGAATATGCATCTCAAGTACCAGAAGAGAAATACATGAAAAAGAGATTGAGTGAACTGGTTGGTAACTTTGCACTTGACCTAAGTTCATTAAAGGTTGGTCAAGCATCTTTGAAGGAGTTTACTGCAAAGGGAAGGGAGATCATTGCAGATTGTATGAATCAAGATAAGCTAACTGTTGATCATTACAAGAGAATCCAAGAGGTAGAAGTAATGATTAACAATGTAAGGAAATTAGTAGAAGACCTCTCCACTTACATGAACATGTGAAATAATGTATACCAGAGGTAGATAGACAAGATAGAAAAGGCTGAGAAGGAGATGTCCAAGGAGTTAAGGGAAAGATAGATACAATTCAAGAATGCTCTTGGGCCCTATCTAGATATACTAAATTAGAACATCAAGGAGATTGATGCCACTATGGTGACATATGATCAAGGTCCTAGTACAGACTTGGAGAAGATGGAGAAGCTACACTATGCCTTATACACCCATCTACAGATTGTCAATGCACTGATAGCATTTTGGAAACAAGAGATCCAAAATTTGTAGATAGCATATCTGGATGTCCTAGCACTGTAAGTACTTATAGATACATGTTTTGAGAACCTTTTTCATTAATTTCAAAGGGGGAGTATTGTATAGAATATGGAGTCTTATATATATGTAAAGAAGATGCATAGTAAAAGGGAGATATAAGTTGGAGTATGTTAAAGAGTTTTTATATAAGGGTACAATTAGTAAATTTTCCATATTCCTTTGTTTCCATTAATGACAAAGGGGTAGATTGTTGGAAAGTTGACTATACTATTGTATATGACTAGATTTAGTGTTTTATTTATGGCTAAAAAGTCATATAGTATTTTGGAGTCAGCGCAAATTATCAGAAGATCAGAATTTGGTTAAGTATAGAAGACTGAACAATTAACAAAGCACCAGTAGATCAGAGCATCAATGCACGTGCATACGAAAAAGTTATGGTATGAACCCTAGAAGATAAGTTGGTAAGAGTGTATTCATGCTTATTCTAAGAGTGTATGATCAGAAGATACAGTATGGCGAAGATACAAACAATTGAAGTGGCACAGACAATGAATGCCAAAACAGAACAGAGTATGCAGTCGACTATTGGTAATTTGATTAGCAATGATATTATTGTTTTGTAAAGGTTATGTGCCTATTTTAATTAAGTTTTAGACATGTAATTATGTTTTTTCCTAAATACACTTGAGCCAATTCACTCGGAATCATTGTATGTAATTGGTTATAGGCCGACCTAGTTACTTGTTTTGGTAGCACATATAAATATTAGATGCGCTTTTGTAATAAAGCATGATGTTAAAATGAGAGATAAGATAAGAAGAGAAGAAGTGTGCGAAGAGAAGTAAGAATGTATTAGAGATTTGCAAGAGGTTAAAGAATCAGCACAACAAAGGAATAATCAGACAAGAAGTGTCACAGTACCAGTTCATCCAGCAGATATAGTGTGTATTTGACATCAAAAGGTTGTAGCCTTCGCCACTTGAGAAGTGAGCTCTAGGACAGTGTGTCCCCACCCCTAACAGGGTTATTGTAAAAGACTCCTAACATGGTCAGAACCTTGACAAGGTTACTGTACTAAAAGCATTGTAAAAAACAACTCCTAACAGGGTTGCAGATCTTCTAACAAGGATCATAAAACACTAGTGCAATTCTTAGTGGGTGTCGATTCCCACTGGGGTTTTTACCTATTTGGGTTTCCCCGTAACCATACTGGTGTTATGTGTTGTGTTTATTTATCTTGTTTATGTTGATGTTCATTACATTACTTACATTCAAGTTAAGTTTCAAGAGTAAAGAAAAATATTAAATATAGTGAACACTGATTCACCTCCCCTCTCAGTGTTCCCATTCCTAACAAAATTATATTATTCTATAATGATAATTTTATAATAAAAGAAGGTTATCAAACATTAAAGTAGAGGAAAAGTGTAATGGTGAAATTAACACAACATCCATTTCTCATTTAGTTTCCTGCATTAACATATTAACAAATAACATACTATTATACCAAGCTTGGCTCCAAATGGTCTTGATCATTAAAGATTTTAAATTCAAATTCCAATTAACTTTCTTAACAAACACACCATTATGTATAACATATTTCTATACATTAGAAGACGTTATTTATGTGTTATGGCATGCATAATAATCTTAAAATGAAGTCATAGTATGACTTTTAAAAAAGAATAGGATAGAAAATCTAACTTTTATAAATTGAAGTTTATAATATTTTAAACTCCACAAATTATGCTCTATACTTTATGAAATATATATATATATATATATATATATATATATATATATATATATATATATATATATATATATATATATATATATATATATATATATATATATATATATATATATATATATATATATTTATTTATTTATTTATTTAACATTTTCTCCAAAAACATAATATTTGTAAAGCCACGTGAAAATTCATTTCTCATTATTATATCAATTCTCATCTTTCGCATGTATATCTTTCAAACCTTAAATTCATATACGATTATTGTGATTACATGGTCATATCTTCTACTTAGAAATTTTATACTCTCCTCCAATTCCTTGTATCCTTTAATTGTAATCAATTGTACTGGACACATAATATAATGATTTTTTATGATTAAATTTACAATAATAAATTCATGAGCATTACAACTTCATATTTTGTATGACTTCATTCCCATCATGGATGCATGCATTTAATAGCTTTATGTTCCTTGTGAATAGATCATTGCCTCCAATGACATCACTATTTGTGTAGGCTGTCTCAAATCCATGTGTCATTGTTGTGTATCTCATTTGTAGCTCGCTCTTTCTTTTCCCTTTACTATATATTCATTGTTATTGATAAGTAGTTGCTATAATTCCTAAATTTAGTCACGGGACACTACATTTACTCACACCATAGTGCATTAAGAAGTGGACAACGGTGAAGATGTGACGTTGATATTTAGTAATTCCTTGAAAAAGGTTCAATGTTTTCTCCTCTACCTAAAATAAATGATGTGTAAGATCTTTCCCACCCAATTAAACGAGATGCTATTTTGGCTAATGGCTTGTCCGAATGATGTCATTCCTTCAATAGGCCAGTTTGTACATATGCTACAACAATGGCATTCCAGGATATTACACCTCTTTGAGGAATTTTGTCAAATAGTTCACACGCCTTTTGTATGTTTCCACATTTTGAAAACATATTTATTATGGTATTTGCAATTACATCATCTAGGAAAAAGTTATTTTCTATTATCCTTTGATGGTTTTTTAGACTTTGTTTCAGATATCTCATTTTCTCGTAGGCTGGAAGGATGTTGGAAAAGGTTGTAGAGTCTAGCTTTACATGTTTGGGTTGCATTTGCGTATAAGTTTCCAAATCCTTTTCAAAAAACCCATTTTCTATGTATTTTGCAACAACTGCAGTCTATGAGGCCACATTTTTTCAGGCATTTTGTTAAAAGAGTTAAAGTTCCTTGTGTAGTCATCCACCTTTTGCATGCATATCTATCAGGGAATTCATCACTACAATGTTTGAAATATGGTCCAATTTCAAATATGATATTAGGGATGTCCATACCTTGTCCAACCCACTAATTTGGTACAAGTTGAGAGGATGCAGGAAAAGGTTATCGAGTTTGGCTTTACACCTGTCAATTATATTTCTCTAAATACCTACAAGGCATTTCTAGCAAACCCATTTTGTGCTTACCTTGTATTCAACATATGGTTTAATTTTGTGCCTCTACATTGTTCTTCTTCACAAGTCATGGGAGGAATTTAATTGTTATGTAGTATGTCTTCTATGTTAAGCTTGTATGGGAGTAGTGTAGATTGGGGAATATGGATAAAATAATTCCCTATGAACCAGATGTCAAGCTATTGAAACTAAAGTTTAGACTACAAGAAAATTGATGCTCACAATGCAAGGGCTTTTAAATATAAATGGCATCAATCATGCCAAAGTTTTTGGTCTGTAAAGGAAAATTAGAACCTACCATTATCGCCAACATAAAAAATTATTTTGGAAACATTAAATGAGAAGGCCCATCACAACTAAGGATAACAATCTTAATCTCTTTGTGATATCAATTGAATAGAATTACAAACACAGAGGATACCTGCAGTCAGATCAACTTCTTATAAAATGAAAGAAAGAAATGTATTGACATCCATAGATAGCTAATAGTTCATAAATAAGTATGGGAGAGTCCATCCACTTCGATCTTATCATCTCAAAAGACCTACAATGAAGAGTTGAGTATAATATAGATTTAACCCTTCTCTTCTAGGGAAAACTAGAAAATGAAAGTTATATGGTGAAGAAAGGAATACACAAATGAGGGAAAATTTTTAGGAATAAGACAAAGAAAATAAACAAGGACATTGGAAGATAATAGTATTCAACAGAAGGTAGATGCTCTAGTATACTAAAGTGGATATGTACAGTCAACAACCAAAGAAAAATCCCAAAGGAAATGCTAAAATGCACGCGTCTTATGTGTACCAAGATTATGTATGTTAGTTGAGTTGGAAAGAAATATTATTTACAATACAATTTTCCCCAAAATGAAGCAGAAATCAATTAAATGGGTTGTGATAGAATTCTATCATCTCCTTCACAATCCCATTAGCAGAGTGCAAGGTGGAAACCTAGGAAGGCAATAGTGTGACAGGAAGTGGTTTTCAGTGCAACAAACATAAGCAGCCCCCAAATACCATTCAACAGTGTTTGGCCAAGGGCAGGGGTAGGGGAGTTCTAAAATTGTAACCAACATTTGGATCTTTGAAAAACATCTCAATATAACTATATTTTTTTTATTATAAAATATATATACAACTGTACTATTCATAAAAAATCTACTCTTTGACAATTTAATGGTAAATGAGAATGCTAAACAAAGAGTTAAAGAAAATACACAGAAGTAAATCAGTAAACACTATTGCATTAAATAAACCTAAAAGAAATAAAAATATCCTTTTGAAGGGCATTAATGCTGAGATTTGGCCGATGTGGCATGAAATTTCTCCAAAAGATCTTCAGAAAAAAATTCTACTTAAAACAAAGATTGCAAATGCTAAAGCAAATTCAGTGAAAGCACTACAAATTATGTATTTCCCCACAGAATAATGAGCCACCAAATTCACACCTGCCACTTCTTTCTTCTCAAAAAAATGCAAATAAATATACAACAAAGTGGTGGTATGAGTGTGAGGCATAGCTTTCAAATTACAAACCCCTAAATTTTGAACCTGCTTGGCTACAATTTTCTTTTAAAGATTTAACCATCTCACAGTCCCCTGAATTTGATGATTTTAGAAGCTATGAAAGCCACGCAAGATGAGCACTAATTAACTCGTTATTGAGTCCTCATGAACAAATGAATTCCTCTAATGATGGAAAAAATCACATTAAATCTCTTAGCTAAAATTTTTTAGGTTAAATCATATTTGTCATAGCTAGAATGAAAAAATCATATCTACGATGGCTATAATGGAAATTTTCTTTATTGATTTCCATTTGGACTTCATTTTAACTTGTTAACAATAGATTTAGATTTTCTTTGAGTATTGCCTCAATAATTCTTCATTAATAGAAGATTTAGCTATTGACAAAAGAAACGGAGCTACTTAGAGTTTCCTCTACGTATTCTAGAAGCCTTTGAAGAGATATTATTGTCTTCTCCATACAAATGATCATATCAATACCCAAGTAAATTAAGTTGTTCCAATCAGAGATAAAAGTGCAGTTTATTTTCTCCCTAATTATGCATTGTATTAATGGAGTTGTGGGAACGTTGTTGAGTATGTTCGAACAACATTTGTGGATGTATCTATCTCAAGTTCCCTAATAAACTTAAAAGCCTTGTAACTAGTGTTTCTTCTCCATCACACATCAAACAATAAAAAACAACTTGTCCATTGATTGAAATTGTAATAGTGTTGTTTAGCTATGTTTGTTTACAGTTACACTCTCACTAGACCTTTGACCAGGAAGCAGGTGTAAAGTCCCAAGATAATATTTTCAAGATTTTTTTGTCAAATATTTGATATAATGGAAAGTGCCAAGAGCTATACTATTCTAATAATTATTTGGTTTTTGCAAAGTGTTTGACAGAATGTCCACAATTGAAATAATAATAGTGATGCTATTAATTCACAAAACATAAAGCTTACAATCACAATTAATTATTAAGATAGTTTTCCTTTAACCAAATGTTCTTTTTTTTTCAACTACAAACATATTAAACCCTATCAAATAATTGAACTCACATATGAATATACATATACAACTAAAGCAATAATAAAATATTGTTAGGAATAATAGTCCACCAACACAACTAAGAGGGGGGTGAATCAGTTGTGAGACAAAATATTGAACTTTAAACTTTATAAACCAAAACACTTAATCATGATATCAACACAATTAATTTAACACCATAACACAATTTTTTTTATGAAGGAAACCCTATCAAAGGTAAAACCCCTATGGGAATTAGCACCCACAAATGATGTATTGAAAGTATAGTATCCCTGCTAAAAGATTTAGCACTATTAGGAGATTATTAATGCATACAGTACATAGTCCCTATTAAAGGACATACCCTGTTAGGAGTGAAGAGAAAGATGGTAGGGTAACTGCCCAGGCACACTACCTAAAGAAGGTTAAATCCTCCATCAGGATTCACTGAATGAAATACAATTATATAGAAGATGGGTATGTGCACGATCATGGCATGTCAAAAAGTGGCAATGTGAAAAATAAGTCCTGATTGATAGACTCTTTGAAAAACAACTATAACTTTCAAACACTATAATAGTTTTGAAATTTGAAATATACATCACATTCTATGTTTCACCTACTATATTATTATATAAAAAATTATTTCAATTTGATGAAGTTTAGACTAAGTTAAGGTGGTCAGACATTAGAGTTTTTATATTCAGGAAAATTAGAAGCAGGAAAATCATAATTAATTATTTACTTGGAAAAAAGAAACAAAAAATATGCATCACATTCCGACACGAGTCTACTTCTTTAATCTAGAATCTTATAAAAAATATTATCATTTGATTTTGTTTAATGTGGTTAGACATACACCTACTTGTTATCTTTCTAGTCTTGATTGGTAGACTTATTGAAAAATAGCTATAACTTTCAAACTGTATAACATTTTTGAAATCCAAAACATGTGTCACATTCTATGGTTTTCCTACTACAAGAAAAATAAAAAAAGTTTTCAATTTGAAAAAGTTTAGACTAAGTTAATGTGGTCAGACATGAGATTTTTTGTATTCTAGAAAAATTTTAGAAGAAAAATCATAATTAATTATTTACTTGGAAAAAAATTACAAAAAAATATGTGTCACATCCAGACATGAGTCTAATAATTATATCTAGAATATTGTAAAAAAATTATCATTTGATTCTGTTTATGGTGGTCAAACATACACCTACTTCTTATTTTTTTCTTGAAATTTTTGTAATACTACATTGAAATTTAAAATTTTCAACATACAGAATTTTTTTTTTCAAAAAAGGCCTAGTATCTTAGAAACTAAATTCAATTTTCTACAAATTCTCTTCTTACATTTTTTTATATAATATTTATAACTTGTTCAATTTTTTATGTCAACTTCCCTAAACTTGATTTTCTGAATTTTCATTGCCACTTAAGGGCCAAGTTTGGACTACCATGATCCTACACATACCCAGATATACAATCTAATGAACTATCTGCTAGACACTGTATTTTCTTGATAATTTCCAATGAAGATCCTCAATCAAAAATTCTTCTCTACATCTAGCAGAATTCAAGTACAAGCTTACAACTTACATACATACAACACACTTTATTATTAAAAAAAAAACTCTTCTTTGTACCCTATTACAATAATCAATTAGACTGGCCAATTAAGACTTCTCCAATGAACAAATAATTAAATAGATACTTGATAAGATACGCATGGTACCTTACACAAGTATACAATAGTTACAATACATCAAATACACTCTAGGATCCAAAACCCATGCTCACCATCTTCACAACATGTTACACATCTCCAATCGGCTCCAAATAGATCTTCACAAGACCACCTGCTTCAGCTGATGTCACCACAAACACAAAAACTACATAATCACAAATAATATTCTCCAGTATGTCTTCTATCATGCCTTAAGCTCACATGTAACAAATCATACTCACATTAGAGTTATCTCAGAAATATAGAGACTAACTCTGTCACTGTCCACTATCACAATCCAGTAACCAGTCTTTACTAAAAAAAATGTAACTCACTCCATCTGCAATATTAAGCCAAGTGACCTTAGACATAAGGTCACAACTCATCCCTATACATATTTTTATCTTCAAATGCTCTGAAACAACCATACAGTAGCTGTACACTTCTTTCAGTCATCCATATATCATTGTTAACCAATTTTTTTGCCTTCATCTGTAACATATGTTGAAAACAATGACAAATAATGAGAGTCAACACATTAAAAAACCAATTCCAACAAATCTAACCTTGTAGTTTGGAAATAAGTGTTGATGGAACTTGTAGTTATTATTATTCAGAATGATTTGATCTGTAAATGCACTGAATCATGTCAGTATGTAACAAGAACACAAATATAATTTGGTGAGTAAATTGTGGTACTCTCCATGTAAAATACTTGAATCTGTATAGTAGTTAGTAATTATACTATTGTTGCAAAAATGTTTCTTCCTTATATATCCTCAAATGAGTCTAGCCACACATTCAAATTTCCCACACCACCATGTCTAACTTGCAGAAAGAGATTTGACTGAAGCCATTGTTAAAGGCAGGGACAAAAAAATAAGTTCCCATATGATGTCACCACGAGATTCAACGTCAGCTCCACATAGATATTGCATTCAAAAAACATTTTCTTTTTCCTCTATCTTTAGACTTGTTTCTCTATTTTTATCCCCAATTTTGGGAATTTTATTGTTCTCATCACCCTCTTTTTCTTGGACATCTTGTTAGAAGTATTCAATAGCTTTAGTGCAAATAAGACGTGAAGGAAGAGTGCCCAAATCCAAGACTGGACCTAATCTCACTCATTGGAGAATGGCATCTCTTATATGATTTGTAGGAAAAGAAGCGTAGAAGGGTGGAAATCTTTATTTTTGCTCGATTAAAGAAAACCAAGGTCGTATGGATGATCCTAAGGCTTCATGTTCATGGAGTGTTAGTGTCATCCCCTTTCATCCATATTTATACAACAAAATAAAGGTGATTTGATTGTGGTCTCCCTTCTATTTCCCTCTTAATCAAAGCCAAGTTGCAAATCTACCTATACATAAGAGTCAACGGAAAAGCTGTCAGATATGAGAAGGAAGAATTTTCTCTATACCTACCCACCATAAAAATATCCAAAAAAATTGAAACTAGTGTGAGAAACCTCATGGCTATGGAGGCATTTCTTCCTATAAAGTTACAAGTTATCTAATTTTATGCCATTTTGACGAATAGCTTGATTTTCACAGAGAAATATATGAAACTATTGAGAATGGCAGAGTTTGTTTGCATCCATGTGGGAAAAAACACTTAACTATCTCAGTTGTGGGATAATAGAGGAACATTGAAGAAGGAGATTATAGAGGGTTACAAGAGAAAATAGAGATCTATATTGATCAATTTCATAACAAATCATTGCACTAGGCCCTGGCACACCACACTAGTTGTGCTCTCTACAATTTTCATTTATAAAATTTGAAATCAAATGATTTAAAATAAATTTGATTTGATTTAGTGAAATTTGATTTGATTTCAAATAAAATGCATCTGATTTAATTTAGTGAAATCAGATTTGATTTCAAATAAAATGCCTCTGATTTGACCTAGTGAAATCTAATTTGATTTATATTAAATGATTGAGATTTGATTTTATATACACAACATGAAGGGGCAAATAGTTTTTAATGAGAAAAACCATTTGGTATAAGCATCGTCAAATGATTATTACGTGAAACCTCACTTAATATAGCCTATTGACTAATTAGAAAATAATGTTAGAAAGGGACATATAAGAGAGGGTAGAGCAACAAAGAAAGAGAGGGGAAATGATGGATAATGTAGGAGAGATAACGAGCTAAAGAGATATAGATATAGAGGTCTAGGAAGAGAAATATCAATAAATGGAGAGAGAGACAGAGA
>BSBK01001583.1:605000-867170 GCA_027943335.1 Chamaecyparis obtusa
TTCAGCATCGGTAATGCTGCTCACTTTCATGCCTCTACCATCCCACTCGGCTAGGGTTTTCTTCTCTAGTTCCGTCCGACCTAGGGTTTTGGTAGTTTTAGCTTTGTTCAACATGGGAAGACCGGTGACTTGATGAATCATCTTCTTTGTAATCTCAATAGGTTGCTCAAGCCAAATCTTGCCATCATGTACTCGGCTGAGAATGTATCTAACCCATTTATCTCAAAAGTTTCAAGGTAGATGTGCAATGTGAACTAAACCTTTATCTTCCAGATGTTTGTGCTCGGGTTTCAGAATACCATCCACACACAGTTCCTCACGCACAGTATCTAGTTCTAGGTTCCCCATTTCATGAATTGAATAGTTAAAATGATTGCGGATATCATTAATAAGCAGTACCTTAGGAGGAATCTGAGATTGAGCTCCGTTCGGATCTAGGGCTGCTGTAATTGCGGGCACGATCTTGAAATCTAGTGCTTTCCACTCCCCTTGGACTAACATATCAGATCCTTTCTTCACTGAAGTGCTGGATGATGCCATGATAGCTCACAGAAAATTCCTTTCGCAAAAGTATTGAATCGCCGGGTTGCTCTTGAAATTTTCTGCTCTCAAAGTGCTAAAGGTTCACGGTGAAGAATGAGTTCGATTACTTGCCTTTTTGTAACTCTGTCATTAATGCTCATTACAAATTAGGGTATGAATTCTGACAGACTATCACCCACTATGAATTAATTGCTCGGTAAAGACTTCGCAACTCGGTGAACTCAGGAATTCATAATGCTCCGACCTCGCTCGGTAAAGACGGGTACCGACCTTGCTCGGTGAAGACTGATACCGACCTTGCTCGGTGAAGACTGATACCGACCTCCCTGTGATCTTACTGCATCTTACATGCTGATTTAGATCTTTCTTTTAATTCAGTTCTGGAACTGCTTGAGATTGGTCTATGAGAATACAGTTCCAGTGCTTTCTTGGAAATTTAGTTTGAGTCGGTAGAGCCATCCATTCCATTACTTGGAGTGGATTGCTCGGTAGCTTTAGGAATCCATTTTTGTCTTACCTGTTTCCTGACCTTAGTTGCTTCATTCTTCTTTCCATCTTCAACTTCACTAGCATTCATGCAGTTTCTGGCTATGTGACCGAGTTTAGTGTATTTGAAGCATCTTACGGTAGTATCTCTTTTCCTTAGATGATGTTTTATGCAATTCATGCCAATGTGTCCATATTCTCCACAGTAATGACATCTACACCAGGTGTTGTAGTCCCATCCAAACATTGCTTTCATGATTTGTTCTGCTGGATTAAATGTCTTGGATCTGCACTCGGATGCCTTGTGACCCTATTTGTTGCACTTGTGACAATTACCTCTGAATCTAGGTTTTTCCCTGCATTCATTTTCTTTGTGACTAGGTTGATTGCAGTTGTAACATTTTCCATTGAATTCTGCTTTTTCATTATTCCAACATTTATTTGAAGTATGTCCTATTTTACCACAATGATTACAAGTAGGTTTTTGATTTCTTTGAGTACCTTGCTTAGAAGATTCACCTTCTCCTTTGTATCCAAGTCCTGCTTTTCCTTTTTGCCTATGAAGATTTCGCTCATACAGCTGATTCAGGTCTTCTTGACTTTTCAGCATTCCTTCATTGATTTGTTTTTCAGCGTTTAGGTCATCCACCAATCTTAGATTGATTTCCTTTTCAGATCTTAGTTCTTCGCTTGTGCTTTCTATTTCTGATCTTAGATTCAGAATTTCCTCATTTGTATGAGAGATCTGATCAATTAGGTTTTCTAGCTGAAGGGTTTTATTTTGGACTTCAATGTTTCTTCCATCTAATTCATCTTTCAACTTGTTTCTTTGTTCCAAGATCTCACAAAATCTTGTAGAGTGTAGCTCTTGTTCTCTTTTCAATTTTCTCACTTCTTACTGCAGAGACCCATTCTTTTCTAGGAGTTCTTTGACAACATTGTTTGCTTCATCTGAGTTATTTGAGGGAAAAAGATCTTCAATCTTTTCTTCAATGTAATTCTGATCATTCATCTAATTTGCAAGTTCCTTCCTTCTTCTTAGGGATTGGGAAAGATGTTCTTTTTCTTCTTTGAGTTTAACTATGGCCATTTCTAGATCTAGCTTTTCATTTTCAATCACCTTGTTCAGTTTGAATACCTCCATTGTCCTGGATCTTTGCTCAAGCTAGTTAAGCTTTATCTTGAGAACCAATGCTGCTCTGATACCAATTGTTGGAAATATTCAGGAATTAACCGAGTTACTGAGAGGGGAGGGGTGAA
Organism: Chamaecyparis obtusa; assembly: GCA_027943335.1. NCBI lineage: Eukaryota > Viridiplantae > Streptophyta > Pinopsida > Cupressales > Cupressaceae > Chamaecyparis > Chamaecyparis obtusa. The sequence continues at coordinate 607,290 of BSBK01001583.1, forward strand.
TCAGTAACTTCAAATTTTCTTTCAATTACAGATGTATTAACATGTAATTCACTTTTAACCTTTTGCATACAGAAAGCATGAAACTTAAAACATTCACAATAGTGACACATAGATTTGGTTACCCAGAAACCTTCCAAAAGAAAGTAAAAGTGGGGTGGGGATGAAACCCACAAAGCTTTAATACTGCAGAATAAAGTTGGCCGGTTAAGGCTTACAATTTGATCACTTCTGATGATCTGCCCTGTTAGGAGCAATAAGGATTGCTAAATCCACCTTGTTAAAGGATTTACAAACATACAATGAAGTATGCACTCGGTAAAGAGATTTACAAAAGACTGTTAAGTCTACCCGGTTAAAGGATTTAGTACTGATTCACCTGTGAGAATGAAACAGTAGATCTCTGGCTTTGCAACTGGATTGCTGATTGAGATTTGCTGATGTACTGATCACCTTCTGTGATGAATTTATCTTTGCTATTCCTTATACTGCTGAAGCTTTCTGTAATTCGCTTATCTCTGCCTTTCTTTCTCTTTCACATATATATTTCTTTTTATTCATACATCTTGACATTTTACAACTTTGTTTATATACAAGTCTTAAACAATTAATTACAATTACAATTACACAGTCGGCTTGACAAATAAACATAAGTGCTACTAAGTCGGCCCAAATATGTTTACACGGTTCCTGCAAACTGACTCGGTGACTTTCTGATACTCGGCGTCCACTGCATTACTCGGCATCGTCATGCACTTGGTAGAAGTGAAGGCACGGTTCATACTGATCACTCTGTAGGTTTTGAACTCGATAAATACTGGTGACTTGGTAGACATGATGTTACTTGGTTTACATTGTCCTGTTCGGTTTGTACTAACTTCCTCGGTTTGCACTGTCTGCTCGGTTTGCACTGTTTGCTCGGTTTGCACTGTTTGCTCGGTTTGCACTGTTTGCTAGGTTTGCACTGTTTGCTCGGTTTGCACTGTTTGCTCGGTTTGCACTGTTTGCTCAGTTTGCACTGTTTGCTCGGTTTGCACTATTTTCTCGGTTTGCACTGTCTGCTCAGTTTGTACTGAGAACACAAATAAGTGTTGTCACTAGTGGCAATTCTGCTTAATGCCAATAGGCATACCATGATCCTGCACATACCCACCAGTCTTACTTTGTTTTGTACAAATTCTCCTTTTTCATTCATCTTGTTTCTAAAAACCCATTTAGTTCCAATAACATTTTTGTCCTTAGGTCTGGGAACCAATTCCCAAGTGTTATTCTCAATCGAATCCAATTCTTCCTTTGTTTCTTGAATGCAATTATCATCTTTATAACCTTCATCAATAGTCTTAGGTTCAATCTTAGAAATCAAACTTAATTCTTCATGTACCTTATTTATTATCATAACTCCTTTATCTTTTCTCCCAATAATCTAATTGATATGATGATTCCTTATCAAGTTCTTGTTAAGTGTTATTGTTTCAACTCTAGGTTCAATTCTTATTTTTTCTCTTTGTTCTTCATCATGAGTCTCATTCTGCAAATCATTTTTAGTTTCATAAAATAACTCAAAATTTTCTTGATTAGTTTTAGGATAGGCTTCTTCATTTGAATCATAATCAACTACTCTTTCCTAAATTCTGAACTTTTCATTCACTTTAACATTTGCGTTCTCAACAATAGTCTTAGTTCTCTTATTAAAACATCTATAAGATTTGTTTTTCAATGAATAACCAAGGAACATACCTTCATCACTTCTCAAATCAAACTTACCAATGTCATCATCTCTCTTAATGTAGCACTTAATTCCAAAGATTTTGAAGTATTTTACTAATTTTGCATGTCCAAACCATAATTAATAAAGAGTCTTGTCTGAGTCTTCTATGATCTGCACTCCATTTATTGTTATAGTGATGTATTCAATGCTTCTCACCAAAATATCTTTGCTACATCATTCTCAAACAATATAGCTCTTGTTGCCTTAGTTACTGACCTATTTCTTCTTTCATCAATACCATTTTTCTCAAGTGTTTTAGGGGCTGAAAGCTATCTCTTAATGCCATTCAATTCACAAAAAGTGTTAAATTCATTTGAAGTAAATTATCCACCTCTATCAGATCTTAAACATTGAATCTTGATTCTTGATTCATTCTCAACTCTATTCTTAAGAAATATAAACTTTTCAAATGCTTCTGACTTTTCTTTAAGAAATGCTACCCACATTAACCTAGTAAAGTCATCAACAAGAATCATGAAATACCTTTCACCATAGAATCCTCTTGTTCTTATAGGACCACTTAGATATGTATGAATAATCTCCATTTTTTCTATTGTGGTGAACTTCTTGTTGGGAAAAGAGCTTCTCTTTTGTTTTTCATAACACATTCCTTACACACCATGTTAGTAGGTTTCACAATTTTAGGAAAATCTCTTACTGCAAATGTAGTGCTTTCTTTCACAGTTTTATCAAAATTTATGTGACAAAACCTTTTGTGCCATAATCAACTGTCATCAACTTTAGTAATCAAACATGTCATCTCATTAGAATTCAACTGAAATACATCACCTCTGGTTCTTGCTCATGTTACAATCATCTTACCATTATTATCCTTAATCATACAAGTCTTTTTAGTAAACCAAACCTAATACCCCTATCAACTAACTGTCCAACACTTAAAAGATTATGTTTTAATCCATCCACAAAGTAAACATCATCAGTGTTAGTATTTTCATCAAGAGTAATAGATCCTATTCCTTTTATTCAACAAGGTGCATTGTTTCCAACTCTAACAATTCCTCCATCATAGTTGTTAAACTTGATAAATTCATTCATATCATGAGTCATATGATGTGAACAACCACCATCTATGATCCAATCAATTTTCTTTTCAACTTGTGACAATAACACTTTTTCTTCTTTGACTTCTAATTCAGAATTTTCTTCTTTTATTGCAAAAAATCCTATATCATCAATTTCATTATCAATCTCACTTAAGAATTTCTCAATACTATCTTCAAAATATTCATCATTAGCATAATAAAATTCTTTAGGTTTTCTAGGCTTAAATTTATTCTTATATTTCTTCACTCTCTTAGGATGTTTAGAAGCAAAATGACCATATTCTTGACAAGTCCAACATTTAAATAGTTTCTTACCTTCTGGTTCTATTTTCACAAGAAAGTAAATTTCTTCTTCAATTTTTCTATCTTCTTCATATTTAGATATGTTGTTGCTGGCATAATCTCCACTGACACTTGCACTCCTTGAAAAAGTAGGGTGAACACTAAGTGTGCTAAAGGTAGTTTCAATCCAAGGTAAATCTTCAGATTGTTTCAGACTTATCTATGTTGCTTCCAATCTTCCAAGAAGAGTCTCTCTAGTAAACTTCTCAGTACAAGGTATGACTTGTTCAATCATATACATTGTCTTATTAAATGCCGGAGTCAGGGTTGGGTGACCCCACAATAGTGGGTTACACTTTTTTAGACATGCTGATTTTTGTTGAAATAAAACATTTTTAATAAAATATGATGATTTAAGCTTTCAGAGGTTCCATTTGAAGGAATTAATTACAAATGGTTAGCTCAAATCCTCTTAGATAAAAACAATATTGATATAACATCTATACTTCTCATTCATACCTACAATAGAGTCTCCTTCACACCTGTTAAAATGCTGACAAAAAATCACTTCGACTTTATCTTTTAGAAAATCAAATGAATCCATTTGATGAAACTACCTATGTATTAAGGTACTATTGAGAAAAATCTTTCCAATGATTATAATATTAATATTTATTAATTTTATTATGACTTTGTATTTTTAGTTTTACTAAACATAGATATTTCACTGTATGTCTACCTCTATGTTTGACGATTATGGAAAAATAATAAAAGAGAGAAATAAAATTCTTAAAAATATCTATGCCCTAGGTATTAAAGTTCTCTTTCTATCAAGAAAAATAAAAATTAAATTGGACAAAGACATGACAAGTTATAAGCTATGTAATCAAGGTATGTCAAAATTATAATTTAGTCAACTTCAAACATTAATAAAAAATGCAATAATCATGATAATGTCGTCAACCCAATTGCATGCCCTCTATATGGATGTTACAAAACTAAATTTGTAAGAATCACATTGATATCTATTTTATAAAAAAAGTTATGCTCTATGAAAATAATGTAACTCTTTGAAAATGACATTTTCAGCAACATGCCAGTTTTTGTGGGAGAAATATATATATATATATATATATATATATATATATATATATATATATATATATATATATATATATATATATATATATATATATATATATATATATATATATAGAACCTATACAAAAAATCCTAAAGCACTCTAATTTACTTCATCTTCTGATTTGAAGTGGTTTAATGACAATATGCATCTGAATTTGATTTTTTTTTCAAAGTGTAGAGTTCATTATTAGTTCAGGTAAAAAAGTGTAACCCACTATTGTGGGTTCACCTAGTTTTCATGATCTTCCATATGATTTCATATTCATCCTTATTTCCTTCACAAGCTTTGAAACCTGCAACAATCTGTGATATTCTACCAATATAGTGTTAGATAGTAAAGTCCACCAAGATAACTGAGAGGGGCGGGGGGGTGAATTAGTTATCAGATAATTATAACTTTTATCATCTTCAACATCATTAAACCATATAATTAATATAATTACCAACCATAGAAAGATATTCATACACAATAACACAATGACACAAGATATGTTGACTAGGGAACCTCTTGATCAAAGAGTAAACCCTGGTGGGAATGATGCCCACAAAAGATGCACTAATATGAATATTCCTTGTGAAAAGATGAAATCTGTTAGGAGACTTATGAAATACATTCAGTGCATATGAATTCTTGTTAGGAGATTTTGAATCCCTATCAAAAGATTCTAACCCTGTTAAGAGTTATGGAAGACAGAAGGACCCACTGCCCAAACAGCTTCAGGGTAAGATCACTAAACACACTGTCCAAATAATCTTTGCATTACTCAATAGAATAATATGTTACCTCTTCTCTAACTATGCTAAACCACACAAGCTATTACATTAGATCTCAATTTCAAATCTCTGTACTTCGCATGTCTTCCTTCACAAATTCGCTTTCATACTTAGCTCTTTTCTTCACTTCATGTGTACAACATTACAACCACTGCTACCATATCATAATTACACACTTTCACATTAAAACTACATTACAAAAAGGAAATACACTCCTTCCTTTATACCACACTCAAATAATTACAAATGAGTCGGCATACAATTACAAGATAAAAGTTTCCACACACTACACCAAAATTACCCAAAACTGTCAGCTTCCAAATACAATAAATATTCACTTGTGAGACCTCAAATTATACACTGTCATCCACATCATTATCAATGTGTCTTCAACTTCCCTTTAATTGCACAAAACTAGATTCCATCCCGATTAGGAGATATCATTTGATTTCCACAAACCGCTACTCAGGAACACTGGCTGAGTACTACTTCTGCGAAAATGATCATAAATTCCATGAATAAATGAATTACTATATGTTCTCTTAACCATACACATATAAAATATCAAAGAGTATAACCTCAACATCACATAGCTCCAACTGCAATAACCCACGTGTGCTAATCTAAACTCTATCTGCTTCTCTGCAAGTCTTTGATAAATCACTGTGTTGATATCAATGACAATCATAGTATTGAATGCAACAACAACTACTATAGAATGGCTGCCAAACATTTAGCATTCATTCCTAACAATCTCCCCCATTGGCATTGATGGCAACATAGATGAAAAATATCCAATGTTACAAAAATCCAATACTGCAACACTGCTTCTTCAAATCCTCTTCATCAATCAAATCTTTCTTTGTTATCCTAATCAGTTCTCTCCAACAGATGTCTCAGATTTTTTTTCATGTACACTTCTCCTCCATTGACATCAATGACATAAATTTCATCACTATGTCAACAACAACTCAATGTCAAAAGACACTTTTCAGAAAATACATTCACTAGAGTCCTCATGACTCAGCTCAGATACACATACTCCCCCATAGAGGAAGTATCAACATCCAGTCCAGAAGAAAGATAAAGCTCATATACCATTGGATGGATGCAACCAACTACATCACTTCTCAAAAGTAGGCTGGGCCATAACCCCAAGCATACCTCTCAGATACTCAAATGTATCCTTAGGAAAAGGCTTTGTGAATATATCTACGATCTGCTCCTTTGTACTTATGTACTCAAGTCTGACTTCTTTCTCAGCAACTTTCTCTCTTACAACATGATACTTAATCTCTATATGCTTTGTCTTAGAATGTAATACAAGATTCTTAGACATACTAACTATACTGGTGTTGTCACAATGTATGACAATAGGCTCAACAAATTTTATTCCAATATCCTTCAGCATTTTCTTCATCCAAATTATCTGGTTATAATTGTTTTCTACCGCTACATATTCTACTTCTATTGTGCTTTGTGAGATACAATTTTGCTTCTTGCTTAGCCAAGAAACTAATCTTCCTCCAAGGAAAAATTCTCCTCCACTGGTGCTTTTCTTATCATCAACACTACCTCCCCAATCAGCATCTATATATGTACACAGGGTAAAATCATCAAATTTTTCATACCATAGTCCATAGTCCATTGTGCCTCTTAAATATCTTAGTATCCTCTTTACTGCTACATAATGTGATTCTCTAAGTTTAGCTTGAAATCTTTCTACAATTCCAACTAATTGTGCTATATTAGGTCCTGTATGAGTCAAATATTACAATCCTCCAATCATAGATCTGTATTTCTTTTGTTCTACTGTAGGAGTCTCATCTGTGCTAGATAACTTACGTTCGGTTAGCATAGGTCTTCCAACTGGTTTACAATTCTCCATTCCAAATCTTTTCAACAAGTTATTCAAGTACTTTGTTTGACTTACAAAGATACTATCATTATTTTGTGTTATCTATAATCCCAAAATGTATTTCATCTCACCAATCATACTCATTTCAAATTTAGTCTTCATTTCATCAGCAAATTTGTCACTAGCTTCATCTTCTCCTCCAAAGATAATGTCATCAACAAAAATAACTATAACTAACAAACCATTTTCAATTTCTTTTGTGTACAAATTGCTATCAGCTGTTCCTTTTATAAATCCCAATTTTAACAAATACTTATCCAGTCTTGCACACCAAGTTCTAGGTGCTTGTTTAAGTCCATATAAAGCTTTATTCAATTTACATACCATATCTCCTTCTTGAGTTAAAGGAAAACCTTTAGGATGCTCAATGTAGACTTCTTCTTCCAATTCTCCATTCAAAAATGCTGACTTCACATCCATTTGATATACTTTGAATTTCTTGTAAGCTGCATATGCCAAAAACATTCTTACTACTTCAATTCTTGCAATAGGTGCAAAGCTTTCTTCATAGTCAATTCCTTTTTGCTGTAACCCTTACATACCAATCTTTCTTTTTTTCTTACTGCTTCTCCTTGTTCATTCATCTTGTTTCTGAATACCCATTTAGTTCCAATAACATTCTTGTCTTTAGGTCTAGGGACCAATTCCCATGTCTTGTTTTTTTCAATCTGATCTAGTTCTTCTTTCATAGCATTAGTCCAACTTTCATCTTCACAAGCTTCATTAGTAGTCTTAGGTTCAATTTGGGAAATCAAACATAACTATTCTTGTGCCTTATTTCGAGTTAGAACTCCTCTTTTGATGCTCCCAATAATCTGTTCAAAAGGATGATTCCTTAACAAACTCTTGCTAGGTGTCACTGTCTCAGATCTCTCTTTAGATGTAGGTTTTTCAATAACTTCACTGTGGCTTTCATTCAAAAAATCACTGTTTGTTTCATAAAACAATTTAGTAGATCCAGTGTTAGGTTTAGGATGATCTTCTTCATCAGATTCATAATCAAGCATTCTTTCCTAAATTTTGAACTTTTCATCAACTTTAACATTTGCAATTTCAACAATAGTCTTAGTTCTTTTATTGAAACATATATATGCTTTGCTTTTCAAAGAATATCCAAGAAATATGCCTTCATCACTTCTAGGATCAAACTTTCCAATATCATCATCTCTCTTTATATAACATTTGCTTCCAAAAATTCTAAAATACTTAATTGAGGGTGAATGTCCAAACCATAATTCATAAGGTGTCTTGTCTGTGTCTGCTCTGATTTGTATTATGTTCATTGTATACAGTGCTATGTTCATTGCTTCTCTCCAGAATATCTTCACCAAATCATTTTCAAACAACATAGCTCTTGCTACTTCAGTCATTGATTTGTTCCTTCTTTTTGCAATGCCATTTTGTTCAGGTGTTCTAGGGGCTAAATACTGTCTTTTAATGCCATTTTCTTCACAAAAGGTGTTAAACTCTCTAGAAGTAAATTCTCCACCTCTATCAGATCTCAAACATTTAATCTTTATTCCAGATTCATTCTCAACTTTATTCTTAACAATATTAAACTTATCAAATTCTTCAAATTTTTCTTTAAGAAATGAAATCCACATCATTCTTGTAAAATCATCAACAAGAATCATAAAATACCTTTCTCCATAGAATCCTCTAGTCCTGGTAGGACCGCTTAAATCTGTATGAACAATCTCCAGCTTCTCTGTAGATGTAAACTTCTTACTAGGAAAATAACTTCTCTTTTGTTTTGCCATTACACATTCTTTGAAAATCATGTTAGTAGGCTTCATAATTTTAGGTAAATCTCTTACTGCAAGTCTAGTACTTACTTTCACAATGTTATCAAAGTTTATATAACAAAACCTTCTATGTCATAACCAATTGTCATCAATCTTAGTAATCAAACATGTCATCTTAGTAGGATTCAACTGAAATACATTACCTCTAGTTCTAGATCCAGTTCCAATCAAATTTCCATCTTTATCCTTTATCACACAAGTTTTCTCAGTAAACCAAACTTGATATCCCTTATCAACTAATTGTCCAACACTCAAAATATTATGTTTCAATCCATCCACAAAATAAACATCATCAGTATTAGTCTTTCGATCAAGAGTAATAGATCCTATGCCTTTAATCAAACAAGGTGCATTGTTTCCAACTCTAACAACTCCTCCATAATATTCATTCAACTTTATGAACTTTTTCATGTCTCCAATCATATGATGTGAAAAACCACTATCTATAATCCAATCAACTTTCTTTTCAACTTGAGAGACTAAGGCTTTTTCTTCCTTAACATCAGTTTCAAGATTTTCTTCTTTAATTGCTACAAATCCTATGTCATCATTATTTTCAGTATCACTTTCACTTAAACTTCTTTCTATACTAGCTTCAATATCTTCATCATTAGCATAATAACATTCTTTAGATCTTCTAGGTTTGAAATTGCTTGTGTACTTTTTAACTCTCTTAGGACATTTAGATGCAAATGACCATATTCTTGACAAGTCCAGCATTTAAATATTTTCTTACCGTCTGGTTCTCTTTTCACAAGCAAGGCAATACCTTCTTCAATCTTATTGTCTTATTCATTTCTAGATTTGCTGCTGCTAGCATAATCTCCACTCATACTGATGCTTCTTGACAAAGTAGGGTGAACACTAAGAGCACTGAATGATGTCTCCATTCTAGGTAAGTCTCCTGATAATATCAAGTTCATTTCTGCTGCTTCCAATCTTCCAAGAAGAGTCTCTCTTGTAAATTTTGTTGTACAAGGTATGAATTGTTCAATCATCTATGTTGTTTGCTTAAATACAGGAGTCAATGTCCTCAGAATTTTCCATATCACTTCATTCTCTATCTTTGTTCCTCCACAAGATTTTATACCTGTAATGATTTCTGACATTCTACCAATATAACTTCTAATAGATTCATCTTCCAACATGCTTATATCTTCAAATGCACATATCTAATTATGTAATCTAACTCTTTTTGCATGTTCATCACCTTCAAAAGTAGAGTGTAAAGCTTTCCAAATTTCATGAGACTTTTTCAAACATTTTACTTGACTGTACTCATTCTCTGGAAGTGCTGTCAAAAGTGCTTCTCTTGCAAGTATGTTACACATGAATAGATCTCTTTCATCCGTAGTAAATGTTTCAAGATTGTCCTCTTCAATGATAGTATTATCATTCTTTGTAATCAACCAATAACCTGGTCCTAAACATAGTAGGTGTGTCTTCATCTTTTCCTTCCAGCTATCAAAATTTACTCCATCAAACTTAGGGCTTTCTTTCTTGAAATTCACCATGAATCTCCTTAAGCTATTAAACTTCTTTTTCAAGGACCTGTCACTCTGATACCAATTGTTAGAAAATAAAGTCCACCAAGATATCTGAGAGGAGGGGGGGGGGTGAATCAGTTATCAGATAATTATATCTTTTATCATCTTCAATAGCATTAAACCATATAAGTAATATAATTACCAACCATAGAAAGATATTCATACATAATAACACAATGACACAAGATATGTTGACTAGGGAACCTCTTGATCAAAGAGTAAACCCCGGTGGGAATGATGCCCACAAAAGATGTAAAAATATGAATATTCCTTGTGAAAGGATAGACTCTGTTAGGAGTCTTATGAAATACATTCAGTACATATGAATTCCTGTTAGGAGATTTTGAATCCCTATTAAAAGAGTCTAACCATGTTAAGAGTTATGGAAGACAGAAGGACCCACTACCAAAATAGCTTCAAAGTAAGATCACTGAACATACTGTCCAAATAATATTTTCATTACTCAATAGAATAATATGTTACCTCTTCTCTAACTATGCCAAACTACACTCACTATTACATCAGATCTCAATTTTAGATCTTTGTACTTCATATGTCTTCCTTCACAAATTCTCTTTCATACTTGGCTCTTTTCTTCACTTCATGTATACAACATCACAACCATTGCTACCATATCATAATTACACACTTTCACATTAAAACTACATTAAAAAAAGGAAATACATTCCTTTCTTTATACCACACTCAAATAATTACAAATGAGTCAGCATACAATTACAAAATAAAAGTTTCCACACGCTAAACCAAAATTACACAAAACTGTCGGCTTCAAAATATATTAAATATTCACTCATGTGACCTCAAAGTTTGTGCTATCATCCACATCACTATAAATGTGTCTTCAACTTCCCTTTAACTGTGCAAAACCAGATTCCATCCTGATTAGGAGATATCATCCAATTTCCACAAACCGCTACTCAGGAACACTACTTGAATACTGCTTCCACCAAAATGATCATAACTTCCATGAATAAATGAATTACTATTTGTGCTCTTAACCATAGACATATAACATATCAAAGAGTATAACCTTAACATCACATAGCTCCAACTATAATAACCCATGTGCACTAATTGAAACTATGTCTGCTTCTCTGCAAGTCTTCGGTAAATCACTATGTTGACATCAATGACAAGCATAGTCATGAATGCAACAACAACTGCTATAGAATGGGTGCCAAACATTTATAATTCATTCCTAACAATCTCCCCCATTGGTATTGATGGCAACATAGATGAAAACCATCCAATGTTCCAAAAATCCAATACTGCAACACTGCTTCTTCAAATCCTCTTCATCAATCAAATCTTGCTTCATTATCCTAATCAATTCTCTCGAAAAGATGTCTCAGATTGTTTTTCATGTACACTTCTCTCCAATTGAAATCAATGACAAAAATTTCATCACTATTTCAACAACAACTCAATGTCAAAAGACACTTTTCAAAAAATACATTTACTAGAGTCGTCATGACTCAGCTCAGATACACATACTCCCCCATAGAGGAAGTACCAACATCCGGTCCAGAAAAAAGATAAGGTTCATATACCACTGGATGGATGCAACCAACTGCATCACTTCTCAAAAGTAGGTTGGGGCATAACCCCAAGCATACCTCTTAGATACTCAAATGTATCCTTAGGCAAAGGCTTTGTGAATATATCTACTATCTACTCCTTTGTACTTATGTACTCAAGTCTAACTTCTTTCTCAATAACTTTCTCTTTTACAACATGATACTTAATCTCTATATGCTTTGTCTTAGAATGTAATACAGGATTCTTAGACATACTAACTATACTGGTGTTGTCACAATGTATGACAAGAGACTCAACAAATTTTATTCCAATATCCTTCAGCATTTGCTTCACCCAAATTATCTAGTTACAATTGTTTGCTGCTACTACATATTCTACTTCTGCTGTGTTTTGTGAGATACAATCCCGCTTCTTGCTTAGCCAAGAAACTAATCTTCCTCCAAGGAAAAATGCTCCACCAATGGTGCTTTTCTTATCATCAACACTACCTCCACAATCAAAATCTGTATATGCACATAGGGTAAAGTCATCATATTTTTCATACCATAGTCCATAGTCCATTGTGCCTCTTAAATATCTCATTATCCTCTTTACTGCTGCATAATGTGATTCTCTAGGTTCAGCATAAAATCTTGCTACAATTCCAACTGAATGTGCTATATCAAGTCTTGTATGAGTCAAATATTGCAATCCTACAATCATAGATCTATATTTCTTTTGTTCTACTGCAGGAGTCTCATTTATGCTAGATAACTTATGTCCAGTCACCATAGGCGTTCCAACTAGTTTACAATTCTCCATTCCAAATCTTTTCAACAAGTCATTCAAGTACTTTGTCTAACTTACAAAGATACCATCATTGTTTTGTGTTATCTATTATCTTAACCATAGACATATAACATATCAAAGAGTATAACCTCAACATCGCATAGCTCCAACTGCAATAACCCATGTGCGCTAATCCAAACTTTGTCTGCTTCTCTACAAGTCTTCGGTAAATCACTGTGTTGACATCAATGACAATCATAGTCATGAATGCAGCAACAACTGCTATAGAATGGCTGCCAAACATTTAGCATACATTCCTAACATATAGCTTCTAACAGATTCATCTTCCATCATTTTAGCCTCTTGAAATAAACATATCCAATTTTGTAATCTGATTCTCTTAGCATATTTATCACCTTCAAAAGTAGATTCCAAAGCTAAGCAAATTTCATGAGATGTCTTTAGACTTTTTACCTGACTTTATTCATTCTCAGGAAGAGCTAATAAAATTTCTTCTCTAGCAAGTATATTACACATGAATAAATCTCTTTCTTTTCATAGAAGATGTTACTTTATCTTCTCTTTCCATCTATCATAGTTAACTCCATCAAACTTAGGACTTTCTTTTTTGAAATGATTGGCAATGGATCTCCTTAAGCTATTAAAATTTTCTTTCAAGGATGTGAAGCTTTGATACCAATTGTTAGAAAGTAAAGTCCACCAAGATAACTAAGAGGGAGGGGGCGGGGGGTGAATCAGTTATCTAATTAAAACAACTTTTATCAACCTTCTTATATCTGAAACATGTGATCAAGATAAAAAAACATCCATAAAAAGATAACCATACATAGTGACACCAGATTTGTTAACTAGGGAACCTCTTGATCAGAAAGTAAACCCCACTGGGGATGGTACCCACAAAATATGTACTAATATGAAAAATCCTTATGAGAGGATGGACCTTGTTAGGAGTCTATGAAATACATTCAGTACATATCAGTCCCTTTTAGGAGTCTTTGAATCCCTTGGAGGAGATTCCAACCCTATTAGGAGTTGAGGAAGATAGAAGGACCCACTGTCCAAATAGCTTCAAGGGTAAGATCATAGAACACATTGTCCAAATGATCTCTGTATTATCCAAACAAAATAATACTAAGTATAACTAATCTCAACAACTTTTCTTTTGTCCTCTAACCATGCCTAAAACACACCAAATGATTCTCCAGATCTCAACACTAGATATGCACACTTTGCATTACTTAACAATCTTTTAGATCACTTGCTTTCATTATTTCACATCCACATATTACAATAATCAAGGAAAATAATCCTTCCTTTATACTATGCTCAATATTTCATAATTGATTCATCCAATCAGGCTTCACCAATTAAAAAATATAAAACATTACATGTTGCATAATATTTCCATAATTACAAAAAACCGTTAGCTCAAAAACTTAATATTTCTAGTAATGCTAGAATATTCCCCCATAGGACATATTCAACATTCATGCTAACAAGGTATAATCCTGAATTTGTGCAATGTGAAAACAAGTACATCCTCTATTCTTACTTTGTCTTCATCACTCCTTGTATCATACTTAGCATATTTAATTCCTCCAAACCCTCCATACTTAAGATTTTCTAGAAATTCATCTAAACTTTTCAGTTTTGAGGGTTGGTTCTACACAACTTTAAATGTACTCAAATCTTTAGACTCAATTTCACTATCCTCTTGCAATTTTAATTTTCTTCTCAATCTAGTAGATGTTTTATTTTCCCTTACATATGTTTTCAATTTTGGTTTCTCAGGCTTAGATTTCCTCATTGTAATTGTAGACCTTGTCAGTGGTCTTGTTCCCTTGGGGCTTGGTGATTGCTTTTCCACTTTTGGTTTCTTGCCCTTATTTTCAGATGGACCTTCCTCATCTTCTTCAATATTAACTCCCATATTTTCTGATAGGTCAGTGATGATTTTGGTTGTTTTCCTTTGAGCCTTAGGTATCAAGATATCTAGTTTTATCTTCTTCTTCTCTTCCTCATAAGTTCCATATCAATTTTATCTCCTATCCATAGGTTTATCTAGTATAGATTCATTTTTTTGTGATGCAGTATCAATATAAATTTCATAGCCCATTGGTTGTAGCTAGATAGTCCTTGGATCAACAAATTTAACAATACATGTGTCAGTATCAACCTCAAAACATATAGTATCTCAATGGTCTTCCACTAATTGAGGTGTAATTCTAAATTTCTTATGCATCCTTATTTGAAATTTGGTAAAATAATAATTCATCACAATATCAAATTTATCTACTAAAATTTTGATATAATCATTTATCTGATATATAATTAGTTTCCTCACATTACAAATCACATTATCGATAGATGGAAATAAGTTTTGTAAATATAAGAATATACATACCAATAGAGAACTAAACTTCAATGTCTTGGTCTTTTGATGAAGGGTGCTCCCCTTAATACCACAAACACATAACAGAAATAGAGAAACAACAACAATATGCAAGAACAGAAAATTGGCTTCTTATTATCTCCACAAATGTGGAATTACAAACTTTCAGAATTACAATATGCAAAGCCACATGGGCATTCCCTTACAATATTCTGTAGGACAAAGCCTCGAATCAATACGCAGATCTACTACCCAGAACTATTCTGAACTGCCTAAGACAATAATACAGCCTTCCTTATATAGGCAATTTTCCACCGCCTGGGAAGGTTCCAGAATTTTAGCCAATAAGGCCGACCAAACTTAGAATTATTTTTATTTTACATTTCATTACATCATAGTCGGCTCAAAATAAATTTTGAAACCCGAACAGAAATTTTGAAGAAAAATTATTTTCCACCATTTCGGGTGACCCAACTTCCGAAGACCATAAGTCATCACCAGTTGACCCGATTGACTATTGTAACCCCATTTCGGAAAGGGCGCGAGGAGCTCTACAACGTTTAAATTAAGCAAGCTTCATTTAGCCCAAAATTCGACCTCATCCGGGGCCTCTAAAGCCTTCAAAACTGAGTTCAAAGTTTCTGTCCCCTGCTGCCAATACCGAAAATCTTCAATATCTTCCAATATACACTTGATCTGGCAATGAAACTTTACTGGCAGACTTATATGACCAAAATGAACCTCCAAGAAAGAAATCAGATCATTCTGAGCACATACGAAAATTACCAAAAATAGTAACTTTCCATAAATAACAGCTCTGCACAAAATAGCCCTTATTGAATTCAAAAAATAGAAATGTTTTTGGGTGATGCAAGATTGCTCTTACACCCAGGATGCTCCTGCATCAGACACCCAGGGTAATTTGAGAAGTGACCCTGTCACGACTCAGGTGTGCAGAGGAAAACCAAGACGGTTAACCTCCACCCTTGTTAGCCATGATGAATCTTCAACAGGTCGTCCTTTCCACTTGACCAAATATTCTTCATATGTCCTGTTCCTTGTGCTTCTGCCAACACGACTGTCCAGTATATCCTCGATCTCCTTAGTGTCTGAACTAGTTGCTGGAATACTCCACTGTGCTGCTGTGATCTCATCTTCAACACCTCCTTCATGATACTCTGTCAAATCTGAAATGTTAAACACTGGTGAAATATTTAGCTCAGTAGGCAATTCTACCTCATATGCATTTCCTGAATCATGCTTCTTCAATATCTTGCATGGTCCAAACTTCTTCATTTTCAACTTGTTATATGTACCAACTGGAAACCGCTCCTTCCGCAAATGAACCATGATTTCATCACCAACTTGAAATTCTTTATACCTCCTTTTCTCATCTGCCTTAGCCTTATACTGTGCATTCATCTTGGTAATATGCTTCCTCACCTTCTCATGGATGTTCTTCAAGTGTTCTGCAAAATCCTCAGCTTCAGCACTACTTATTTCTCCTTTATCTATCTTTCTCAATTCAGATGCATTTCTTAGACTACTTCCATATACAATCTGGAATGGTGATTTACCAGTGCTCCTATTGACAGAATTATTGTATGCAAATTCTGCCTGTGGTAAAATCAAATCCCATCCTGTTGGCTTATCTCCAACCAAACATCTCAGCAAATTTCCCAAACTTCTATTCACCACCTCTGTCTGTCCATCAGTCTGTGGATGATGTGATGAACTAAACTTCAAATCTGTCTTCAACTTCTTCCACAATGTGCACCAGAAATATCCAACAAACTTAGTGTCCCGATCTGAAACTATGGTCTTTGGCAAACCATGAAGTCTCACTACTTCTCTGAAAAACAATTCTGCTACATGAACAGCATCATTAGTCTTCTTGCAGGGAATGAAATGTGCCATCTTTGAAAATCGGTCAACTACTACAAAAATTGAATCATGTCCCCGCTGTGTCCTCGGTAAACCAAGAACAAAGTCCATACTGATATCCTCCCAAGGCTTCTCTGGTATAGGTAATGGCTGATACAACCCTGTATTCTGCTTCACTCCTTTCGCCATCTGACATACTCTACAACTCTGTACAAACTTCTTCACATCTTGCTGCAATTGTGGCCAATAATAATTCTCACTAACCAAACCAAGGGTTTTATCACGACCAAAATGTCCAGCCAATCCTCCGCTATGCTTCTCCTTGATGAGATTCTCCCTCATAGAACTTTGTGGAATGCACAACTGACTCCCTCTGAATAGCATATCATCCTGATGATGAAATCCAACCATTTTGTTCTGTCTAGAGTAACAGGTTCTGTACAAGCTTTCCAAGCTTCACCAAAATCAGGATCCTCTGGATACAAATTCTTGAGTTCCTTGAACCCAACCACCTCAATCTGCATCTCTGTCAGCAATAGTTGCCTTCTGCTAAGAGCATCTGCAACCCTATTAGACTTTCCACTTCTGTGTTTCAAAACAAATGTATAACTCTGCAAAAACTCAACCCATTTCAAATGCCTTTGATTCAATTTTCCTTGACTATTCAAATATTGCAAAGCTTGATGATCAGTATACAAAACAAACTCCTTAGGAAGTAGATAATGTCTCCACTTCTTTAATGCCTGAACTATAGCATAAAATTCCTGATCATAAATAGAATATTTCCTCTTGGCATCATTTAATTTCTCACTCAAATAAGCAACAGGTTTACCTTCTTGGCTCATAACAGCTCCTATTGCAGTACCACTAGCATCACAATCTACTTGAAACACCTTATTAAAATCTGGAAGTGCTAAAACAGGTTCTTCTGTAACTTTTTGTTTCAACAATTGAAAACTCTTTTCTGCCCCATTAGTCCACTTAAACTCTTTTCTGTCCCCTCTCATTGTTTCAGTCAAGGGTCCACAAATACTACTAAAATTTTTGATAAACTTTCTATAAAAGCTAGCTAGACCATGAAAAGATCTTACCTCAGTAGCACTCTTTGGAGTAGGCCATTCAAGGATAGCCTGTACCTTCTCTGGGTCCATTTTTAGACCTTCTCCTGAAACTACAAACCCCAAATACACCAACTCTTTCTTCACAAAACTGCACTTCTTCAAATTAATCAACAATTTCTCTTCTCTCAGCTTCTCAAATACCATACGAATATGCATCATATGCTCCTCCAATGTCTTACTAAAGATCAGAATATCATCTAGGTAAACAATGACAAACTTACCCAGAAATTCTTTTAGAACCTCGTTCATGAGCCGCATGAAAGTGCTTGGTGCATTGGTTAGCCCAAAAGGCATGACTAACCACTCATACAGTCCTTCCTTTGTCTTGAAGGCAGTCTTCCATTCATCTCCTTCTCTGATTCGAATCTGATGATATCCACTCTTCAGATCTATCTTTGAGAAATACACAGCTCCACTCAAACAGTCCATAATATCATCCATTCGTGGCAATGGAAACCTGTACTTGATTGTGATCTTGTTTATTGCCCTAGAATCTGTACACATCCTCCATTCTCCATTCTTCTTTGGTGCTAATACTACTGGTACAGCACAGGGACTTAGACTCTCACGGATCAATCCTTTCTGTAACA
Source organism: Chamaecyparis obtusa (assembly GCA_027943335.1). Taxonomy (NCBI): domain Eukaryota; kingdom Viridiplantae; phylum Streptophyta; class Pinopsida; order Cupressales; family Cupressaceae; genus Chamaecyparis; species Chamaecyparis obtusa. The sequence goes on from BSBK01001583.1 coordinate 625,924, forward strand.
GTTCATGTACTTGTCTGTTCAACTCCTCACTTTCTGCAGGTGTCATTCTGTGTGCTACCTTATTCGGCAAACTCGCTCCTGGGATCAAGTCCATCTGATGACTGATCTTCCTAACTGGTGGTAATCCATCAGGCACGTTATCGAATACAATATCCTGAAACTCATTCAACAAATCTGCAACTTCTACAGGAACATCTTCTACTTCCTCTTTACCAGCTTTTGGAATTAAAGCAAAAAATACATGCTCATGCCTCATACCATCTAGGAAATTTCTTCCATCAACAAAAGTTATCCTTGCATTACCACATACCTTCTCTTCAGTCTCCTTCAATGGTTTTAGCTTATGTCGCACTCCATCCTTTGTCAGGGAATAGGTATTCGCACGGCCATCATGTACAGCACATCTGTCAAACTGCCATGGTCTACCCAACAACATATGACATGCATCCATAGATATGATATCACACAATACCTCATCTTGGTATCCGCCAATCTTGAACTTCACCAGGCATTGTTCATTGACCATGACCTTGTGGTCATCCTGTACCCAGGCAATCCGATATGGATGTGGGTGTTTCTGTCTCTTGAGCTTCAACTTTGTCACCATCTCTTCTGACACCAAATTGTCAGTGCTTCCACTATCGATAATCACATCACAACATTTACCTTCACACTTGCACCTGGTGCGAAACAAGCTCCTCCTTTGCTCAGGTTCATTCTCACCACTCAACAGGACTCTTTTGTTAATCAACGTTTCTCCTCTTTCAGCATCTTCAGAATTTGATGATCTGGCATCTTCATCTACATGTGCAATTCTGGCCTGGCCTTCATTTCTCCTGTCTGTTCTGCCTTGGCGCTGAGGACATTCAAATGCCCTATGACCTTCTTCTCCACAGTGAAAACATGTTCCACGGAAGCCACCTCTTCCAGATCCTTGTCCTCTTCCTCTTCCTCTTTGATCTCTATTATTCTGATCCTGGAAGTGATTGGAATTATTTCCTCGCTGATTCTGACTGCTACTAGCCTCATCCTTCTTTTTCGGATCTTCATTTCGGCCACCATATGACCGTCCACCAGATCGTCCACTGCGACCTCTTCCGTTTTGTCTACTCTCAAACTTCTTGTTCAGCTTTTCCTCTACTTTTAGGGCAAACTGGTATGTCTCTTCAATACTGTTCATTCGAACCAGATTCAGCTCCTCCTGAATGCTTGGCCTTAACCCATTAAGGTATCGGGCAACTTTCTCCTTATTAGCTTCTGCATGGCCTGTTCTGATGAGAAGTCGATAGAACTCCTCTGTATACTCCTGAACAGATCTTCCTGCTTGCTTCAAACTCTGCATTTTCTTCAGTAGGTCAAGCTCATAATCAACAGGAATGAACTGTCACTTCAATTTATCCACCATCCGATCCTATCTTGCGATTTTATCTTTCTCTCTTCTATTTCGCTCCAATTGAATTTCTTGCCACCAGATCTTCGCATGACCTTTCAGTTTGGCCTTCGCAAATTTGACCCTATCAGGATCCTCAACATCTTCGTACTCAAAATATTCCTCACATTCATTGATCCAGTCGATCAATTCCTCTGGGTTAAGATTTCCAGAAAATGTAGGAACCTCAATCTTAGGTCTTTTCCCAATCTTGGAAATTGCCCGAAAAAGTCTTTCTTCCTCCTGGTTCACAATTTCAACTTCTCCTTCTTGATATTTTTCTTCGGCTTCATCCTCGCTTTCGTCTCTGACATTAAGATTCATTCCTCTGTGAATCTCTTCTTGCAATGCTCGCACTTGTCTTTGCAGCTCTCTAACCTCAGGTGTCACAGCACCAGCTCTTCCGCCACGTTCTCTTCATGGAGGCATTTTCGCGATGCGCGCTGAAACCCTAGCCACGGTCCTGGTGCAAACTACCTCATAGTCGGCGATCTGTTTACACACTCAAGAACTCCTGCTCTGATACCACTTGATGAAGGGTGCTCCCCTTAATACCACAAACACATAACAGAAATAGAGAAACAACAACAATATGCAAGAACAGAAAATTGGCTTCTTATTATCTCCACAAATGTGGAATTACAAACTTTCAGAATTACAATATGCAAAGCCACATGGGCATTCCCTTACAATATTCTGTAGGACAAAGCCTCGAATCAATACCCAGATCTACTACCCAAAACTATTCTGAACTGCCTAAGACAATAATATAGCCTTCCTTATATAGGCAATTTTCCACCGCCTGGGAAGGTTCCAGAATTTTAGCCAATAAGGCCGACCAAACTTAGAATTATTTTTATTTTACATTTCATTACATCATAGTCGGCTCAAAATAAATTTTGAAACCCGAACAGAAATTTTGAAGAAAAATTATTTTCCGCCATTTCGGGTGACCCAACTTCCGAAGACCATAAGTCATCACCAGTTGACCCGATTGACTATTGTAACCCCATTTCGGAAAGGGCGCGAGGAGCTCTACAACTTCTAAATTAAGCAAGCTTCATTCAGCCCAAAATTTGACCTCATCCGGGGCCTCTAAAGCCTTCAAAACTGAGTTCAAAGTTTCTGTCCCCTGCTGCCAATACCGAAAATCTTCAATATCTTCCAATATACACTTGATCTGGCAATGAAACTTTACTGGCAGACTTATATGACCAAAATGAACCTCCAAGAAAGAAATCAGATCATTCTGAGCACATACGAAAATTACCAAAAATAGTAACTTTCCATAAATAACAGCTCTGCACAAAATAGCCCTTATTGAATTCAAAAAATAGAAATGTTTTTGGGTGATGCAAGATTGCTCTTACACCCAGGATGCTCCTGCATCATCTTTTCTTTTTGAATAGTGTTCATGTTATCATCAAATTGCTTCAACATGATTTCACACAAATCAATCGTCATATACTTCTTGACAATTTTGTATGCTATATCCACAACTCCACATGGTACACTATTCATTTAGGAAGATTGGAAGATTCAATATGATATAAAATTTCATGTGAATTTGAGTTCATGGTCTTCCATAGTAGATAACTTAAAACCTCTTCCACCCTATTTGGTTTGTGTTGAAGTTCACATAGCTTGTTCTTGTTAGGCTGCTTAGTTTCCTTTGGTTTGTCATCGATTGGGTATCCCATCAAAATATGTAGAACATCCTTAGTTATTTTGACTGGTTCATCTAGCCACATAAATTGATCATGGAATCAACTTAACATGATTCTTATCCACTCAATCTTGAATACTCTCAAAATATGAAAGGGATGCATTAAAACCTTAGTCTCTAGGTGGATGTGTTCATACTTCAACTTCTCATTATCACACCAGCTCTGGAAAGATGTAATGATGTCCTCTTGATAAATCTCTTTAATTTTATAGTGAATGAAAGAACAAATGTATTCAATCAAGAAAACTCTTTTAGGGTTGACATGATCAACCTTTTCAACAACAACATGATTTTGTACCTTAGGTGGCATAATTTTGGATGTATTATAGCTTGATAGAAGTAGGGTTTCATGTGAAACAACTCGGTAGTGTTTCCAAAAGTAGGGCACACACTAAAAATCACTCAAATACACTCAATGGTGCTTAGATCTATTTAGAATTACCTCAACAATCACTCAAATTATCCTCAGATGAATCAACTCTACAATGTGCTTAAATGCTCTTTGAAAATGTTAGCTGAAAATGACTAACAAATTGACCTCTATTTATACATTTTCATCGATTAGGGTTTCCAATGGATAGTTATTTTAGCAATTAATGTTGTCACCAACTCACCTTTTCAAATTATACTTCTTTTACTAAATGAAACAAGATAACATTGTCTTTCACTAATCAAACATGAAATGTTAACTTCACAATATATATCCAAATGCATCTAAATATGCTTATATGGATCTTTGCACAAATGTTAGGAACTGATTTATGATTGAAATTTAACTAATAGTTCCTATTCATACCTTTAATTGATTAGGTGAAGATAGGTACACCTGATCCAGAGGATGAGGTCCCATTGACCATTCCAGATTATGTTCCATCATCTAGAGACTTCCTTTTCCATATTTTATTCATTTGGTCTCTTATTTATTCAACATTCACTTGTACTATTTCATTTCTATTTTCCTCAGTTGGAGCTTTTCCTTGGTACTTGCAATCTTTGGCTAGGTGATGTACCTTATGACATTGAAAACATGTCATTCAAGGAGTTCTCCATGATCTTCTGTTATTTCCACCATACATCAGAATTTAATTTGCTTCTATGTGTCCATATCTCCAACATTTTGTACATGAAATTATTGTGTTGTAGTCCCATGGTATTGTTGAGCCTTGTCAATTGTTTGATGTATTTCGTCAGTTAGGTACCCATTTAACATTGTTTCTTTATGACCTGCAATCTTTAGATTTATGACCATATCTATTGCAAGTATTGTCGTAACCATTTAATTTGTCTTTGTATTTTTAGCAATCCTTGATCTACACTCAAATGATTGATGTCCATACTTATTGCAATTATAAAAATAACCATCAAATTTAGGAATTCTTGGTTGTTTGCCTCTTTTTCTCCTGTAGATATTAGTTCTATGTCCAAGTTTCCCACAATGATAGAAAATTGGCTTCTTTTTCTTCAGTGGGGTAGTAGTATCTCAATTGGCAGCCTAGTTTGAGGACTCTCCCTTCTCGATAGTGTTGTTTTTAGTGAAGACAAGTCCATTTTTATCTCTTGGTTGTATCTATAAATTGTTAATCCAAAATCCTTAATGTTTCTTCATTCCATTTTAGTACTTCATTTTCTTCCTTTTTTAATTTCAGTTCTCTTGTCAATCTTTCAACCTCAGACCCTAATTCTTGATTCTCAGATTCCTTTTTGGTTGTCTCCTAATTTGCATTCATCAGTTAGTTGGTCATAGCATAGTGTTTTTGTGTCTTTCTCACGATCTCATCATCCTTTTCAATTAGTCTTGCCTCAACTTGCCTCTTGTATTCTTTTGTCATTATTTTTAAATCTTCAACTGATCTTTTTGATTCAAGTATTTCACCCTTTCTAATACCTTGTGTCTCTTGATCTTTCTTTATTAGTCAAATCTATTAGATTTCCACAATCCATGTATAATACAAATCAATTTCTAGATTTGATTGTGTAAAGTTTTTTTACCATCAACATTTCGAATCATACTACATGAGCCATCATCAGGATGCTAGAGAGAAATAATAACAAAAGATGTGAGTGCTTTATTCTTTTCCATCAGTTATGCAATAGTTGTTTTAGATTCATCATTCAAAATCCCTTCAGATGATGTCTCAAGTATCTCAACATGTTCTTGTGTAGATTTCAACTCATCAAATAAATGCTTTCTTACTCTCAATGAATTTTCAAATTTCCTTTTTAGATCATCAATCATCTCATCTGTATTTTCCAATTCAAACTTAATATTATAAATCTACTTAGCTTCCTTATAACTTTCCATTTCTATGATCTTTTCACTCTCAAGTGGTTAAACCTTTATCTCAAGTGTTCAAGCTCTGATACCAATTGTTGGATTTATAATGGAAATTTAAGTACTAAGAGAGGAGGGGTGAATCAGTACTGTAAAATTTTTTATCAACCTTTGTTAACTTGATTTGTATTTCTATCATATATTATGATAATTTACCAAATTGAAACCTTTGCATGTAACATCATAAAACATAGAAGTCAAAACATGAAAACATAACTCATAACATAATTATTTTTGGTCTCGTAGAAACCCTTGGTGAAAGGGAAAAACTACGGTGGGGATGGCACCCACAATCCTTCACTACTATAGTGAAAAGGTTGCTCGGTTAGAGCTATAATATTTAGCTACTTCTAATAGTTTACCTTGCTAGGAGTACAAAAAGGCTTATGCAGTCTACCTTGGTAAAGGATTTTACAATCTCTAATCTAAGAGATGTACCCTCTTAAAGGATTTACAAAATAAGACCTATTAGGGCCTACCCAATAATGGGATTTAACAATTATGAATACAATACAAATTAGTAATATTTTATGTCTATAATAATACATCAAGAAATGTTGTTCAGACTCACTATACTCAATAACATCTTTACCTCATTCTATGCTTTAGTTTCCTTCACTCAAAATTTAGTGTCTGTACTCTATAGCCTCAAATCTGATTCACCTTCTCAGTTGTTATCTAAATTCTCTATACTCAGTAACCTTAATCATCTTCACATCACCATCACATAATATTTTCATCCTTCACATTATTCTTCTCTCTCTCTCTCTCTACACTATTCTGATCTTCACATCCTATTCTTTATATACTTAATCTAGAAGTGGTGGAAATATTCTAGATTCTTCTCCTTAAATAGTGGTCACTTTGGTTTCATTTCCAATGTATATATTCCTTTTGTTTAGATTGTTGGATCTACCTTTTAATCATGGGAAATCATATTTTTTTACATTTCCATTGTTTTACCAAATGATCTTCTTGAAATTAGTAAAATGTTTTATGCTCGGTGTCCAGATTCAATGTATCTATCATAATCTATTATGCCAGCCTGTGTTACTCGATAACATGTGCTTCTTGAATTAGTAACTTCCATGCACTACTCGGTGCCTTCCTTACTCTTCTCAATGTCGGCCACTCATTTCCTTTTACTGAAATTTTCTCTTCCTTTACTGATTCCTCTATTTACTTTATCGAATGAGTCCTATGACTCCTTTCACCAACTGAATTTAACTCTCCAATATGACTTTAACAAAAATAATGACAAAAAAATAACTCTTTAGGAGTATCACATATTATAGGAGATAAAATAAGATTTATCAAATTTGAAGATTATGATGGAGGAGTAATAAAATTTGTAGGAGAAGGAAGAGCACAAATCAAAGGTATTGGAACCATTTCAATTGATGGTAAGCATAGAAAAGATGATGTTTACTATCTTGGAGGTTTGAAACATAATCTATTAAGTGTTAGCCAAATGTACAAGAAGGGTTAAGAAGTTATGTTCAAGAGTGATGATTGTATTATTAGAAAGAAACAAAATGGTAAAAGGATTGCTAAAGATTTTAGGGCTGCTTGAAATATCTATTATATTGAAGACAAATATTAGAACCTTTGTTTTATAACTCAATACAATTGGAGATGGGGACATATAGTTGAAATGGAACTTAATCAAGAAAAGGTGGATTCTTCTTTGATTTATGAAAGAAAGGTTGAATCAGTTGATCCTATGGAAGTTGCATGGATCATGGTACATTAGAAGTAAGAAGAGGATAAAAGAATATAATAGATCAAAAGAAGATAGATATAATAGATCAAGATAAAAAAGACATGATAGATCAAGAAAAGATAGATATGGAAGATCAGAAGAAGTAAGAAGGATATAGTTGACCACATATAGATGGACATAAAAGACTAGAAGTAGGTAGAAGGAAAAATTACATGGTACACTAAAAGTAGTTGGAAGTTAAGAAAAAACTTGTAGAGTTGAAGCATGTAGGAGACAAAAAGAATATGGTAGACCAAAAGCTATTGGAAGTTAAAAAGAAAGTGATAGATTAGAAATAGGTGAAGAAAACAAATAATTTGGTGCATGCATAGGGAAAAAAGTGGATGATAAGTCAAATATATTATCCTATTCATTCTAGGTACTCCTCTTTTGACGATATCTATTATTCTTGCAATAAAATAGGACATAGAGTTAATAAGTGTAGAAGTCTAAAGAGTAGATACATTTTTAATAGAAGATGCTATTATTGCAAAAAAATAGCGCATAAAGAAGTTCAGTGAAAATGTAGAATAACCTTCAATAGGATGAATCTAAATAAAGATGTCAAAAAAATTAATGGATATTTCTTTAGTTGCATGGATATGGTCATAGAAAGGTTGAATGCAGTATGATTATCAATGTCAAAAATAATGAAGTTGCTAATTTGAAAAAGGATGGACTGTACTTTTATAAATGTAACTTGGCATGACATATTGCAAGGTTTTCTAAAGATGGGATAGTTTGATATAAATTTAATATGATTGGACATACTACAAAGTTCTACAAAAATATGGAAAAATAGGATGATTGTTTTAGGATTGCAAAAGATTCAAAAGAAAAGAATAGAATACTTCTGATATGGAACAAAGAATATGAGTCTAATGATGGTCCAACATTGATTCCAAATATTGTTTATTCCTCTATTAAATGATTAAGAATAAAAGGTTTAAGGTGGAGTTTTTATATGAATTTATTTTCCCCCTCAAGGCTGGATGTTGGGTATTCTCTCAACATGACAATAAGGAACACATTTTTTTCCCGGGGGTAAGGTTTGTGTTTTGTGGTCTAGAAAGATAACTGTTTAGTTATGTAAATAGTGTAATATTTATTTGGTTATTTTTTTGTTTGAGTTGCATTCAAATGTGATTTGGAGACATGATATGTTTATTGGTTCTCAAATTAAGATAAAATTAAATGACTTTGATAATAGTGCTATGAATTGTAGAAGCTTTCTTGCACTAGTACATTTTGGCAAATATGTGACTACATGACTAAAATTTTTAGTCACATGACTAAAACTGATCATGTTCTACTAATTTTTTGGACTTCACAAGTATAAATGACTAAATATATGACTAATTTGGTTATCTAATAAAATCACAAGGTTAGACAAATAAAAATGACTAAAAATGACCAAATACATGACTAAATACATGACTAAATAATTAGTCACGAATAATTAGTCACCTAAACAAAAAATGCATGAATAAATAAATTACTAAGTAATAGCTAACTACTCTCTATTTTTGTTGGCACTATTCATGTTGTTAATATAACTCCAAACTTTAGGCCAAGACTAACCTAGATTATTTTTATTTTTTCATGATCAATATTATCACATAGTAGTTTTCACCATTATATATTTGATTTTTCTCTCTCTTAATTTCTTTTATTTGTAATTATGACTAACCAACTGGACACTACCTCTAGTTGCAAATCATATGATTCATTATATTTTGGTTCATACATTGTATCCTCGAGTTCAAATATGACATGTATTTAATAAATTTGTTTGAACTTATTAAAATCTATATCTCATTTTCTTTTGTGATGGAAAATTCTTTGTGTTTAGTGAATATTTGATAATATTACAAAATTAAATAGAATGATTAAATTTTAAATGAATCATTGAAAATTTATTTTTCAAAATAATTTGATTAGTTTTTTTTTTAAATGAACCATCTTTAAATTGTAGCTAAGATTAGGGTTAATATAAGCTAAGGTTAAAATTAGAAGATAATGTTTAAGTTACGCTTAGGTTTGAAGCTGAATTCGAGCTTTTTTAAATTTATATTTGAAGTAGTTTAAGACATTTCTTTGAGAGAAAAATAATAATTTATCTTTAACACTTAAATTACTATTTTAATCATTTTATATAAAAAATAAAAAATATTTGAATTGTCTTAAATTAAAAATTAAGAAGAGAAATGCTAATTTTCCAATTGGCGGCAACGGTAGAGGGATGGGGGGAAGTGAATATTTGACATGTTTTTGATAATTTTTATTTGGGTTTGTAGGTTTTATGAATATTGGTGAGCGGTGGATCGAGAGGGAAAAAATTGACCAATTCTTTCATTTCATTTTGCAATTCACTTTGTCTATAGGGTACCCGTGGTGGCCACAGAGACTAGGGAAAATCTAAAGGTTTTGATTTTTCTTTGTGACCATGGGTTCTACATCATCCCTGGTAAGTTCTTCATTTTGTAGATAAAATCCTCCCTTGAGCTCCATATTGTATGAAGAAATGCGTAAAACACTCTATTTTCATTTCATGATCGAGCTCTCCTTATGCATGTCATGATTTCTTATGATGGTGATTGGTTCTTTTCATTCACTATATGGAATTTGAAGGATCGAAAATATGTTTGATATATGGCTCTATTGTCCCATATTGGCATATATGAAGATTTTCAAAAAAAATATTTGAACTCAATGTATTTTCATATTCCCATTATGGATGCAGGGTTTCATGGATATTTGTGAAGATTAAAACCTAGGGTTTGAGCTTTATTTACATGCTTCATGAAGACTTCAAAACCATACAAACTTCACATGGACACCATTTCCGTAATTTTTTTTATGGAAAAAAAACAAATCTTTTCGAGCATTTAACCTACATTTTATCAATGCTAGTACATGGGAGTCAAGTCATTAGACCTTGCAATTACTTGGGAGTTAAAAACAATTGCATGCACTCAATGAATCACCATGTTTGCAATCTATGGTTTAAACTTTAAAGTACTTATTAACCATGAGTAGTATAGAAAATAACTAGTGTACATCCTGAGCTTGCTTCTCTTGCAACCTGTAGAATTTTTTTTGTCTGAAGCATAGCTATTATAGTTAAAATCTCATCACTACAACCTAGATCCACACTGGAAAGGAGCATTTTTTATGGAGGGTCTAATGGAAATTCTGCCATCTTCCTTCCAAGCGTAGTTAGGAGTGGCTCTTAGTTGTTGACCATCATATTGTAAATTCAACTCTTATTGTAAAATTTTGGAGGTAACCCTCTTGAAGTGGCTCTGCTCTATAATTATCCATTCTTCTCTTATTTCACTATTATTTTACAGATCTAATTTATTATGTTCTGGTCAATTAATTAGTATACCTTTCTGCCATTATGATCTTGTGGAGTTGGTATAAATATTGATGTATATCTACTTCTGAGATAACTGAATTAAAATTATTGATGTGTATCAGCTAGATGGAATGAGTGCTAAATGCTTCATTCATTCACAAGAGATGGGTTACCTGCCAAGAAGTCTCATTGCTTCACCTCTGTGAGCATCACCTAGATGCAATGAGTGCTAAATGTTTCATTCATTCACACAAGAGATGGGTTCTTGTGAACTAGTACTAATGAAACTAGTTCATGTGCCAAATACCAAATAACAGAGTTGCTGCTTAATGAGATAGTTGTTTCGATTATCCTAGGAACCGAGCTTGTGTTTTGATTATTGTTATTTTTTAATTATATATTATATGCTCTATTTTGTTTGATGTTCCATTAGTGTTGCATTCAAGAAAATTCCAGAATGACATTGCATTTGATTTTAATGAGCAAGATTCAAAGTAGAGACAATCAGATACAAGAATATCAACTTCCATGTTTGGGATGTGGGGAGCAAGGAAAAGGTACTGTATATAACTTCATTCAACCATAAAATATGATGATTGAAATTTATTATTACATTAATATCCAATTGTTGGAATACTCAACATCTATAGATTTTTTTTAAAAAATTGAGTTGAGTACTTGATATAGTTGTTTGTTCATGGTAACAGAACACAAAATTATCTTAAATTTTTTTTTAGAAGTCATGCATTTGTTTCAAAGACCCAATTTTGTCTATATATTTCATTTTGACAAATTTGTAATTTTATCTTCTTGTACACTTCTTTCATGCTCTACTGCAACTACATGATTTTTAAAACTTGAAAATAACAATTGTTTTCCATGTTGTATAACTACATGATCATATTCCACTTATTAGATATTAAAAAATCTATATCAATGATGTTGATATAATTATTTCTATATTGTATAACAAATTCAACCACTGTAGAGACCCTACTTCCAGAATACTCTGTGTCTTATCTTTGTGGTAGACAACAATGATATTATCTTCATAGGAAGTATGGTGTGAAGAAAGTATGATAAAATAATATTGATAGTGTATTCAGGTTTATAGGAATCTTAACTGTGAATGGATTTTATTTCATATCAGTCATGAAATACAAGAGAATATATTAACCCATGGAGGATTAAGTGTAAGTAAATACATTTTGTTGCTGGAAAGACCTATCATATATTCATATAACCTTAAAGATAGTTAAGAAACATGAAAGAAATGATTGATATATCTAATTATTTACAAGCTATTCCTTTTTTACTGACGAATCTGGCCAGAGGGCACCATATCCATAAAATTAAAATTAGTACAAAAAATTATTGGCTGCTCCATTGGAGGGTCTATAAAAAAAAAACTCTTCTTGGTATAAAAAAATCATAAAGAAGATGTTTCCATTGAAGGCCAATCTTTCAAAGAGATCTTTGGTTATGTCAAAGTCATATCCACCTCTTCTAGAAAATACCATCACTGTCGACATTCAAAACCATCAAATCTGATCACAATAAAATACTATCCAGATATGATCAGAGTCCCTTAGAACACTAATAGATCATTCAACACCTTCTTATATAGTGCATCATTTCCTAAAATTAATTCATGGTCAACAACCATTCAAAGAAGTAGTGAACTAATTATAGGATTGACAGTCATTTCATTGACAATTTTAAACTGTGTTCTCCGTATAAATGTAATGTCTATCTTACATAGGATCACAAATTCAATGTTGCAGACTATTGATTGCATTATCCTAAACTTCAAAAAACATATTTCATTAACTAAAAATCCTTATAAACAAATCAATTGAAAAAATTAGCTCTTTCACTATCAAAACAATGGGATTTCACTATTTTTGCCTGGCAGGGCATCATTTTACTCTTATCAGACAAGACCATTCAATGTAATACCAACTGCATTGGAGCCATTCATTTTGACTAATGATGGTGTATAGGTAATTGTCAAGGAAGTTGGATCCATGTATGTACCTTGACTATAGGGTATGAGTATAACACTAAGTCACTCAAAATATTAGGTTTCTATGAAGGTAACAATGTCTTAACCTTAAACTGCACCAAATCCAAAAAGCAAAGCTAGACGAGGAAAAATCATTCATAAAAAAATGGAATTTCAAAAAATGATTCTACGATTTGTTAGAAGAATGATTGTGGTCATTTTATCATCATCAAGAGGGCATTGCCATCTGTAGTGAATTACACACTAAACAATTATTTTTAGAGGCAGAATGGTGGCTAAGCATATCCAAATGTGAATTAGGGCTTCCTCAATGATGTCATGATTTCCCTTCTTTCTGCTCAAGTTGAGAATAAATGGAATAGTGGATTTAAATGCAGTGATAAATTTTGAGAATAGATGGAGTAGAAATGGACCAAAACTTGTTTTGGTCATGAATTGACCTTTTGATACTAATGACATCTGAGGGAATCCCTTTTAAATTTATAAGATAAGAACACCAAAATATCTATTACCTTAGGAAAGGGCTTTTCCTTTTTCTTGGATTTGTTGGAGTAATCTATGGTGTGCTTTAGGGAATCCTTCTTCTTCATCTCCCTTTCATCCTTTTCTGGGCCATTTACTGCTTTCCCCAACTGTGGAATGGTAGTACCTTGTGGAGCCAAAATAATCTCACCCATTGTTTCCATCTTTGGATTCTCTAGCACAGAATCTATGACCAGTTTAATCTCAGTCACTGGAGAAACCACCTCTCCAAGTATTGCTTCAAGGTGAGTTACATCCATTTGTGAAGAAGAAAGATCAGTTGTCCTAGCTTCATCGTAGCCCTCATGTATTTGTAAGAAAGGAACATCTGTCTTGGCTTCATCATTTTTTGAACTTGGTAAATCATTCTCTCTAACAAACTCTGGAGTTGTTTCTTTGGAATTCTTTGCATAACAAGAAGTGTGAGGATTTGAAGGCATACATGTTCTTCTATTTGACAATTTTGTTGCAGATTCCTTTCTGTCATCCTTAGTTTGAGATGGTGCATGCTCATTTGAAGCAGAAAACTCCTGAACAAAGATAAACATGATATATTTATGTAAATTAAGAGTCTTGTTAAGAGATACACTAAGAAACTCATTTGATTTGTTCAGGGATTTATCTGACAATCTTATTTAATAGATTCATACTAATGATGTCTTAGGGATCACGTGTAAATTTTTCATGTTCAAAACATCCTGGAGAACCATATAAGAAAAAAATGTCTAAATAATTATTACCTCAGGAAAGGGTTTTTCCATTTGTTTGGATTTGTTGGAATAATCTATTGCATGCTTTAGAGAATCCTTATTATTTATCTTCTTTTCATCCTTGTCTGGGCCATTGACTGCTTTCCCTGCCTGTGGAACTATAGCACCCTATTGTGCCAAAATCATCTCACCCATTTTTTTTTTCTCTTAGGACCCTCTGGCACAGAATCCACAACCAATTTAATCTCTAAAACTGGAGAAATCACTTCCACAAGTATTGCTTCATGGTGGATTGCATCCTTTTGTGGAGAAGAAAATTTTGTTGTCCTAGCCTCATGGTTGGCTCCATCTATTTGTAAGAAAGGCACATTAGTCTTGGCTTCATCCTTTTCTGATCTGGGTAAATCATTCTCTCTAACAAACTCTGGAGCTATTTCTTTGTTATTCTCAGCATAAAAAGAACTATGAGGATTCGAAGGCATAGGTGTTATGCCATTTGACAATTTTGTTACAAGTTTCTTTTTGTCATGCTCAGTTTGGGATGGCACATGCCTATTTGAACCAGTAGCCTCCAGGACAAAGATAAACATGATGTATTAATAAAAGATTAGCTTTTGATTAAGAGACACACTAAGAAACTCATTTGCTTTGTCGAGGAAATTATCTGACAATGTTATTGTAATAGATTCATATTAATGAATGCCAAAATAGTTATTAATAATTACCATAGGAAAAGACTTTTCCTTTTGCTTGGATTTCTTGTAATAATCTATAGCATTATTTACAGAATCCTTCTTCTTCATCTTCTTTTTGTCCTTTTGTGGGCCATTAACTACTTTCCCCACCTGGGTAATGGGAGCACCTTGTTGAGCCAAGATAATATCACCCTTTGTATTCATCTTTGTACCCTCTGGCACAGGATCCATGACCAATTTAAACTCAATAACTAGAGAAAGCACCTATGCGGTTATTGCTTCATGGTAGGTTGCATCCATTTGTGAAGAAGAAACATCAGTCGTAACAGCCTCACAGTAGGCTCCATGTATTTATAAGGAAGGAACATCAGTCTTTGCTTCATCCTTTTGTGAACTAGGTAAATCATTCTCTCTAACAAACTCTAGAGTTATTTCTTTGATGTGGGGTTCATCTATTTCCAGAGTCAGAACATCCTGACTCACCGCCTCCTCCTTAGACTTCTCACCTCTCAAAATTTTGGCCTCTATATCAAATCCATTGATTTCATTATTGTCAACACATAAAGTGGGATCAACATTGTTCTATTCAAAAGATACGATGTCCATGCACTGGCACTAGTTACTCTGTTCCCAGTTTACAGGTTGTTGTAACAATGCTATTTGAGCATCAATCTTTCTATATCAGGACCACTTTGCCCACAACAATGTATCAAACTAGAGCTTATTAAAGGACTCCAATCAGTCTGCTATAACTTTAGATGCAGGCTCTGCCTATGATTTATTGACAAACAAAATTAATTCAAAAATAGACATACAAAACAACAATAAATAAATGGGAAACTAATAGTGAGGGTTGTATAGCTGTTATAAAGACAAGCTGCTAAACCAAATACAATTATAATGTAGTATCTATAATTACAAGCGCCATAGAGACAAGGGTCTCTAAAGTAAACTGCATAATCATGCAATATATGATATATTTATATTTGCGCCTACATGTGCACCATACTCTTATAACTACAACCATGTGTAATATTGATCCTTAAAACATAACTAAACCTGCTAATAAAATTTGCTACATAAAAACCTATTTCTCAAAACTTACCAATTCCGTTACTCGGATTTGCATTGACAATGCATATCCCAAGCAAATTCTTCATCAGATTGGGCTTCTTAGAGCATGCTTGGAGTTCAAAGTCCATTAATACATCTAGCCTGAATGTGTGTGATAGAAATCAACCTCTGGAATGTGCTATCCTTGGAAAGAAATGAAACTAAAATGGTTAAAAAGGTTTATTGTAAGGCTTCTATCTCTTGCATCTCCGTGATTGAATGATTTACTTGAAGTTCTTCCTTCTTTATTGCATTACTTGTGAGATCAATAGGATTCGAATAAGAGAAAACTTGGTCAGCACTATTCAACATTTGATTGATCATTTCAAAATTTTCTCTTTAGTTAATCCAATTATTCCTCTATATAGTCATTAACATCTGCTCCCACATTTCTCTATGCATGAAGATAGGTGTGTCCTTAAATTTGTGAAACCTCTCTTTGAAGAGATATAGTTAGAGGTCACATCAATCAACTGTCAACGGAAAGGAATAGTTTGGGATCAAGACAAAGCCCTCAATGCATTTGCTCGCTGTGGAATAGGCTTTGTACTATATATGTATGTTGCTGTCTACTATTCAGAGAATTGCATGCAATGATTGCTACAGTATTTGAATACCCTCTTGCTTATAATTTACGTTATCTAACCTATAAGCGGGATAGAATAACAAGTCTGGGAGGCCTAAATAAACTACTGGGTTTTAGTTGCACTCTAGGTTGTTTTTTGTAGTTTTAATGAGATGGGTTTCCTTCAATTATATACATTGTAAAATTAAATCATACTTAGTATACTTAAAGAAAATGTACTTAATTCCCCTATTCTCTCTTCACTAGAGATAAAAGAAAACTTATGGTAATTACCATCTTTTAAAGCTGAGGATTAGCAACAACAAAATGCAAAAAATGAAAACATTAACATATAGATAAGCTTCCTGTGCAAAGGCTATACCACCCAAGGATATAGAGAGAAAGCGGGCAATGAATAGTATACCGCATTACAATGTACAAGCTTTTACAACCATTATGAAAGGATATCAAAAGTTCTACAATTTGGCATGAGCTAAAGAAATTTCAACTATTGGAAAATGTGAATTATAATTAAGAAATGCAGTAGGTTGTAAGCTGGTAATGGGTATACTTGAGTCCTATTATTCTGATCTTGAAATGCAAATGACAGATGTCATTTTCAGTCTCATGGGCTATAGGCATAGAATACATGAGCTACTTCATGACAACCTAAATAACATAGCAACATCTGAAAATCAGAGGAATCCAGCTTAAAAGGATCAATCAATACCCAGATCCATGTTCAAGAAAAATATAGCTAAGAACTGCGGAAACATGAATCACGACAAACAATAGATCAATTCTAAATATAACTAAAACTGTCAGAAATGTGAATCATGACAATTATTGAATAAAATTGCATGGACTACTAAACTAATATGTTGAAGCCTTGAATATGGACTTATCATCTTGGATGATGTGGACCAAGAAGACCAATTGAATGTTTTATTGCCAGAAATGGACAACCTTGAACCTGGTGTTTGATCATTGCTACATCTCAGCTTTGAACTTAGACCTTCCTAATAAGCATATGTTGTGTTCTTTTGTGTAATATGAAGATCCTGATAATGGTCCCCCCTTGCGCAACCAGTGTTTATTCACCACTGGGAACTTGTTGACATCCCAGACTAGAACTCAGAGCATCCAATTTTGGGCTCTATTTATAGAGGCATCAACTTCTTCAAGGAAATGGGAAACCTATTGCTTGTGTAGTTATTGTTTGTTAGATTGATCACAAAATGAGTTTGACACAGACCACTACAAAGAAACTGATTGATCACAAAATATTTCCATGCATGGCAGGAAGCAAACACAAAGTTAGCTGCATTGTGAGTTCCTGCCAGGGCAGGAAACTATAGCTGATGGTAGAAGCATTAAATAGTGATTAATCCTTTGTTGTTCAACCAATCAAACTACTAAGATTTGTTTCCATAAATCTGGCTCTCCAATATGTGCAAGATAAATTGCATGTTTTTTACCTTTATTTTCAATAAAATATATTTAAGCTATGTGTTATTGGTCATCTTTGTGGTTGCAGAAGGGTAGAAATTTTTTCAAGATTTTTGATGCTAGAGAACGCACATTCTTCTAGACTCTAGCCTCCAGGTGACTGCATACTGTCAGTAACATTTAGTTTTTCCTTTCACAGTTCATAATGTGGTACCAAAGGATCACCAATTTCAACAATCTGGGTCTTTTCTGGTGCATAGTTGATTGATTTTGATGCATAATATTCAATAGACATCGAATAAGGAAGATAGAGACCACTTGTAGGAAATGTAAATTTTTTATTGAAAATCAAGTAGCATGGAGCTATTTGCACCTCTTGAGCCTTGAAAATGGTGGAATTCATATGCATCTATTGGTTATAACTTATGAATGAAGTTGTTAACAAAATAGTTCTAAGCCATGGCACAAACATTTCTTTAGATTATCTTGTTGCAGGCTTGAATCTCAAGTTTATGGTGAATGCTAGTTTGTTGCAGGCTTATTATGTGTTCAATATCAATCACTAGCTTCAGTGATAATAGCCTATATAAAGGGATAGATTCATGAATTGTTATATTGTGTATACCGTGTGGATAGCAGAAGATGCTTTGATAATGTATAGATTAGTCAGAAAGCTTGTAAGTCCTTGGAAATACCTAATGTTTGCAATTCTTGAACTGATTAATGTACAATATCACAAGCTTGAATATTGTATTCAAATATATCATTTCTCCTTGACAGAGGGCACAAGACATCCATCTATGGTAGCCAGCATGGAGCTGTGCACCTTTAAGTCTTCAACCACTAATTAACCTCAGGTATGGGAGTATCACAAATGCTTGGGCCTCTTTCTCCTTCCTTTGCAGCTTCTTCATACTGATATGAAACATAGGCTATACAAATATGAATACACTGGGAAACCCACTTCTACTTAGTACTTTTATTTATTCCTGAGAAGATACAAGAACCACCCACTATATACACACCACTACAGAGGCTCTCCGTCTCTTTATGCTATTCATTAGAGAAAACAATATTAGAGTTTCAAATCCAATACAGATAATATAGATATGCCATGAGGATCCCATTAAGAGTTTTCTTTCAATGAGTCTTATTAAGCCCAGAATTAACTAAGAAGAAAATAGAATTAGCGATGAATAAAATTACAGATCAGTACTTCCCCAACTTGATGGCTCAACGATTCATGGGGATTTGACAATACTTCACCAAAAAGTATTTTCATGGCGATTTGACTACAATTCATCAAAAAGTGTTTTGTACAAACCCAAGTTCATTACTTTTGTCAACAAAAATTAGTTCAAATGCCGATGCCAGAGTTGGTCCTTGGCTAGCACACTTGGTCTATCTAGGGCTGATTCTTTGTTGCCTATGCTTTATTATTTTGGTCAATTTTGTATCTATCTTGTTGCCTACAATTTGTAGTTTTGTCTATTTAGTATCTATCTACATTAAATGATTTGGGGGCATCCCTAGAAAAATGCTACATTTTATACCATTATGAAGCTTGTTTCTACTACCTATTTCCTTTTTTAAGTAGCATGTTTGATGAGAACTCTTGATAACTACAATGCTATTAGCTACAATGGGACTGGAATCGAAGGAAGGTGAAATTCTAGGTGAATAGAATGTAGTGTGCTTCTTGTGTGGGAGTAATAGAGAATAGTAAATACTCTTTAAAAAAATTCCAGGGCTCAAGGAGCTCACTATAGTTCTTCTTCAAAACAAGGCCATGATACTCTACTGGGCCAACCTTTCTGGAGGTAAGACGTATAACTTTTATTCTGAACATAGTTGGCAAATCCTTTTTTGTTCAACTTCAACTTTGATTTTTCTTTTCTATTCATGTTTCAAATGATATGGCTATACCCACACTGGAAAAATCTGTATTTATTCATATATAGTTTTGTGATAGTGCAAAACTAAACCTTGTCATGAAACTGGACCATTCTAGAGGTAAGACATTATAACTTCTATTCAGAGCATAGTTGGCAAATCTTTTTCCGTTCAACTTCAACTTCAACTTCAACTTTAATTTTTCTTTTCTATTCATATTTGAAATGATATAGCAATACACATATTGGAAAAATCTGTGTTGTCATATTCATATTTAGTTTTGTGATAGTGCAAAACTAAAGCCTGAAATGAAACTGGGTTATTCTAGAAACCAACTTTTCTTGAATCTAAAGTCATGTACTATTGGCGTTGATGTCAATATAAGTAGCTTCCACATTATTTTCATACTTGCAGCATAGTTTTTATTGCTCATCCTATTTAGCTTAACCATTTTGTTTTTTACGTAAAACTAAGAAACATAACATTAACTTATACCAAATAACCTTAGAATTTGTTCTTTGGGTAACTATAACTGCAGTAAAATAGAAAAAACAAATTCTTGTAAAAGACATATAACTTCCATACATTAGTCTTGTCTTGTTCAAACTCTTAGTCTTGTAGGTTAAGCATTATCACAATCTGTGTATCAGCAAATGTTGAGGTGCATAAATGTCCCCATTCAAAGACTCTTTCTTCTACCTCAAAGTCCATTTACGGTTTAAATTTGAATCCTAGTACAGATCTGGGCTAGTCCACCTACCTCCATGTCTCTATTTCTCTGCATTTTCACTTATGTACTCAATGCTTTAAGGTTTTTTCTAGGCAGTTTGGCAATAATTGTTAGATCCAATACATCAAGTATCGATTTCCATAATTGTTACATTACAATTATATATTCACCTTTAAAATTTGGTATGTAGATTTGAGTGTTTCACTCAATTTTTTATTTCAATTTTCAATGATAACTATTGAATGTAGTAAAAATAGCAATTTCTTTTCCACTCTTTCCATTGTGTATTCTGGTAATGCATTCTGCTTTTGCCTAAAGTATCCTAATTGAAAATCTATTCTAATTTCTAAACCATCTTTTCAATTTAGTTGCCTGCCATGACACTGCCACAAAAAACTGGTACTGGTGTAAAGACCCCTGTTTCTCACTGCTCCACAACTGTTAGTTACTGAATAACAATCCAATAATTTCCAATTGCATTTGGCAGGGACTCCTGCTGCAGCAACCCTTGTACTTAACAGTTTGTATTTCTTATATAGCAATACATGGCAATGATCTCAGTAGCTGCATATTTTTTTTAGTATTTGCAATCAAGCACATTATCAAACATAATTTTTTCATTCACAGCACTAGGACTTCTCTAACCCAAACATGTACAGTACTTATCAGCCACAAATCCACATTACTTATAAGTTTGGTGCTTAGAAAAAATTGGAAATTTCATTAGCTTTCTAATAGTGGATTTACTATTTTACATTTCATTTTTCAACTTGACAAAATTCTCCTTAGATTTCCAACAAGTACTGACTTGCATTTGACAAGTGATTTACCAAAAAACTGCTATCATGTGCTGGAAACTGTGAAATGATTAATGGGGAAATGGGTTGCCAGTCGCTTTTCAATAAATCAGTTGGGAACCTATAACTAAGCATTAAAGGAAAGTTTCAGCATTGGTCAAAAGATTTTCAAAAATCCAAATGGAAAAAAATCCAAAACTTGGTACAAAGATACATCATTTTTCCAAAATTGGTATTTGTCAGTTTCAAATTCAATATATTGTACAGCCTCTAAGGGAAATCAATCATTAAAAAAAATACACAAGAGAAGCAACATATCATCATGACATATCTCCAGCCCCTTTTGAGTAAATGACCATATAATTACAAGAATGTATGTTTGCTTTCCTTTGTTCATTTCATCAACTCATCATAAATAGAAGGGCCATACCTAGACCATGCAATGCTAGCATATACCCGAGCTATAATAATTTTATCTCTAATCAATTTAACATTGCCTGCATTTATTGGTCAATAACAACCTTAAGTACTATTGGGTATGGAGATATACATGTTGTGAATGGTAGGGAGATAATCTTCATTATATTTTATGTCTTTTTTGATCTTGGCCTCACTGCTTACTTGATTGGCATTATGATCAATCTCGTTGTAGAAGGAACAAGGAGAACCATGTAGTTTGTAAGACTTCTTCAACTTTAAATATCATTTTTCTATCTAAAAATATACATGGATTGCAGAATATATGTACATTTCATTTTGCTATTTGTAAATATTGTTGTAATAATTTTTCATTTGTAACGATGATTTTCTACAGCCAGAGGCTTATACCTACTATTCATGAAATTATCACATCTGAAATTAAAGCTAAAGCAGAAGCACTTGATGCATCAAGGCCTCGTATAGATCAAGTTTCGAAAACAACAGTTCTTGGTTTGAAACATTCTGAAGGAGGAGGATCTTCAAGTTACAGATTTACCAACAAACAAAAATACTAGAATGGTAGAACTAGTGTAGCTACAATAACCTCTGTAGGTCCTGTGTCTCCTTCGATGGCTCCTAGGGGTCCAGCATAACAGGCAGCACAGGAGCTATTGGAATCAATATTGGAAATAATTATTCAATTACTAGGTGAGTTGATTTTATGTTCCTAACATTTTTTGTTAATTACTCGTATGCTTCTGTAAGTTTAAATTTTTGTTTGCTAGAAAAATATCCTCCCTATGTAGTAATGCCTTTTTCACTTTTTCTTGACAAGCCTTGACAATGATACTGTGGTAAACTACAAAAAATCATATTGTGGTTGGGGAACTCATGGAATTAAAAGCAACACTTCATAATGGACAAAGCTCACCAAAGATAGTGAATGGTGATTTGAACTAGAACCTTGATTCTGACGTTGCTCGTGCAACAGGAGGATACAGCTTGGGTTTTTCCTTGATGGTTCTGCAGGTATCTAGTTACTGATTCTAGTAAGAGGAATTTCATTTGTCATTTAGCTTTGCTTTAATCCTTTTTAAATTATCGGTATATATGGGCCCATATCGAAATGCATACATGGGTTCATGAATCAGCAATGTTTGTGGATTCGTGGTAAGCTTTATAATTATACATGAATTCAGTGCATATATTTCACCTAAGTGTCTATAATGATTCAAGTAATGTATTATATGTTTTTTTTCTCTATTTGATGGCGGAGTGAATGCCAATAGCTTATTTGTGATATTCTTTGTGCTACCCCTGAGGCTACATCTGCTGATGCTATTGTCCAAATAGCAAGACTTGCAAGCAAGATCCCTACAAAAGAAACAGGGTCAGTTATGACCTCAATTTTTTTCCAGTTTCTAAATGTTAAGAACTTAAGATATTAACCAAGTCTATTGCTTAATTCTTTATCTTGCCAAACTACTCCATTTTAGCTAGAGTCAAATAAGAAAGTTATCACCAGGCACCGGTCAGTTCTAATAATTTTCTTATTGATTTAATTGATAATATTGATGAAAAGAGTTTCAACACTAACTACTTATGGATTGAAATATAAATAAAAGTGAAAAAATTTATGCTTATTACTAATAGTAGTTACTAGGTTAGAGATGAACTTTTCTTACTATAAATAGTGTAAACATTGAAAACATGATGGGATAATACTAAAATTCCATAGAGTCTTGGAGACGGGGATATGTGGATTGGCTGTGGATACAGGTTTCATGGATATCAATTTTTTTTTACCAAACTCTACGGATTAGGGGGTGGGGGGATGGTGGAGGGTGGGGTGTGAGAAACATAATATGTAAAGAGTGACTATCAAACAATTAATTGTAAGCAACAAAGAATAAACCAACAAAAAGAAATCAAAGCAAACCCCAACAAAGGGGAGACGAGTTTTGAAAAGGAAACCCCAGGTGTATTTATGAAGATTGCACCTTGAAATCTTATAATGCTTACAACTTCTCTACCAAAATAAATTGAGTTTCAAAATAGAAAGATAATTGAGTACTGCCACTAAAGAAAAGGAAGGATAATCTCTATTTTATAGAGGTGAAAATAGAATTATGCATTAAGTTTGAGCCTCTACATTTGCCACCATGTATTAAATCTGAGACTCTTGTGTTTTTCTTTCATGTGGACTTTTCCATTAGATTTTTTTCTTTTATATTGGCACACCCTACAAATTTTACGTTATTTTTAAACAGTTATAGTTTTCAATACAATAATTCAGTCTGAGTAGTAAGAGGAACATCAAGACTATTCCTCCCTATAGTACCACTGTTATCTGTCATTTTCCAAAAGCTTCACCCACAAAAAATTGTGCATCTCATATCATATATAAGAACAAAATAATTCAAATAGAATCATGAAGAGTATTAGTAGGCTAATACTCATTGATGGTTCCTTCCACAACAATGAATATAAGTGGGACTAATATTTCAGCCTAGTACCATCTTCAAGATAGTACATCTTAAGTGATTGAAATCCATTTTAGAAGTAATTTGAGATGTTGGTTAGCACTCAAAGATGTTAAAACTTCTAGGTGAATTTTGAATGCATCACTTTCAATGGTCACCTTATGCCTTTATTGACAATTTAATATGATCTTTGCTAACTAGATGATATTCTATCTCTACAAAGAAGTTAGTATCTATAGTTATACAAATATATCTATGAATTCTTTTTTAAATGATATTGTTTGCAAATGTTTGAGAAGCACAAGTTCACTGTTTGCTTGTTTTCAGACTTCATAAATCACAAAAAATGTATAGCATGATATTCATTTGCATTGAAAGAAACCTTTATTCATTTCCTTTATTGTTTGGGGAAGCTTGGAAGTAGTAGAACTTACATTTTATCTATATGCTCAATGACGAGAAATGTTTCTAGTTGAGTTGATGTAAATATAGATGGGATGTAGATATCAGCCAATCATATATTGAACCCCACTCCTAGATTTGAACTTTGATGAAGCATCAATTTCAAAATTGGTATAACATTGGTGAAGTTTTTGTTTTCTATTTTGAATTTTTTAGCATTGTCAACTAGTATGCTGTTACGGTAATTTTATGTTATGTATTTTCTGTGAAACATGTGGCAAACATTAGTGCAAACCTGTGTGTTCAATCATAAATCTGGGGATTTAATCATTATTTTGCATCTTGATGAAAGCATCACATGTTTTTCAGGATAAAAAATTCAAAATCTTGGAGAACCATGTCATATTAGAGGACCTCGGAGAAACTTTTTAAATTATTTGAGTTAAAAACATATGTTTGATTACAAAGGTTGATACCCATTATGAGTTGTAGATTACTCATTTGAGGTTTAAAGTACCTTCATTTTGCATCTTTCATTGCATATCAATAGCATTCTCTATTGTGTTGCATCAAAGGCTGAGCTCATAGGCAAAGAAGATTATGGGTAAGCAAAGAAGATTCATCCTCTTTTTGTCTATTAGTATGTCTACTGCTAGTATGTTTGAATTGCTTTCTCAACTTCTAAACAACAACATCCCTCTACGACTTTATATTGAGACAAGTAATCTAAGTAATCTCTACGACTTCATATTGAGATGAGTAATCTACGACTTCAGGAAACCCACGACTCTGACCATCTTCTATTATGTTGTTGTCTATATTTGAACTTAAGTTTATGTTATGGGTTCTAAAAGGTAAGTACATATTGTTTTTTGCATGTCTTATGTAAGTTTCTCATTTTTTCCCCTTTGCTTGTTCTTTGCAAGGTTTGGAAAGAAGGTGAAGGCTTGGGGAAAGATGGTCAAGGAATTAAAGAGAATGTTGCGATTAAGAAGAAATGAGACTCCACAGGTCATTTCTCACTATCTTATTATATTTGAATTATTATATATGCTTATCACTCAATTTAATAGATATTTGGAATCTCTTTTTAATGTTCTTGCTTTCACTTATCTCCAAATATAGGTGTTAATAAGGCAACTAATAACTGGATATTCAATACTAAGGTATGCTTATCTTCTAAGCCATTTATGCTTTAATTATAATGTTATTTTAGTGTATGTCTATATTTTGGAGTTGTTACAACTTATCATGCTGTAACAAACATGGTTTAATATCATTATGAAGGAATGATTTCTATTTTCAATGATTTTATTTTATATATGCCTATAGGGTAGGACATGGAACAAAATACCACCATTGCATTTAATCTACCATTGCGTTGATCTATCTACTAACAATTTAACCACATGTAGAGCAATTCTATCAAAGCTACACAAAAATGCTTTGATGCCAACAAAGCTGTTGATATTGACAGTGATTGCGATGAATTAGTGGACATGAATGTGGATCAACATAGTTATAGTTATGGTAAAGTTGAGGTAATGTAATAGTTGTCAATTATCTATCCTAATCTTCATGCTTGAAATGTTATTTTAAACAAATAATTATAGATTTTGCATTTTTCCAGATGTAAGTTAATTTGTCACAATATTTATTAGCTATCTGCATTGCACAATTTAGAATTGTACTTATTTCTTGCTAAGGTTTACATATCATACCCTCTTCCAGCATATAACTTGTACTTGTTTTCTCTTTAGTCTACTGTGCATATAGGAAAAGACACTCTCAATAGACCTATCTATAAAGCTCCACAATTTGAGAAGGATGTTGATAGTGAACATGTTGAATTGGATGAGGATCTATATGATATTCAAAGAAGACTTCATGTTAAAAGCAAGGTGAGTTTTATTTATTGTTGTGTATTTCATGGTATTTGTTTTAACACATGCAAGTACTATTTGAGCAAGTAATGGTTGTTTTATTATGTTAGTAAGTCAAATGTTTACCTATGTGATAATTATTATGTTAATAAGTCACATAATTACCTATGCACTCTTTTTCTTTGCAGAAAAATATTCATGAACTCCAAGAAGGAGATAAAGTCAGAGTGTTGGATCCATTTGATAGTGCTACTGTTGGTGTTGGGTGGATCCATTCACTATCTATCATACATGGAGAAAACTTGAAGGGAACAAGTGATGCAAATGTAGAACTTGTGAGGGTCACAAGTAACATACCACTTGTTTATGAAGACAAACTAGATGAAGTGATCCGTCTAAAAGAGAAAGAAGGATCCTTTGCACGGTGGCCAATAATTTTTTTGGAGAAAATGAATTAGTTGATGTTTATCATGCACTAGATACCAGACATTCATGGTGTATTTAATGAGTTGGAAACTCTTAATAACTTTGATATTTTTAGATATAATTATGTATACTCTCAACATTGACATTTTATTACTTGATACATATTATATTTTTAAATTGCAGATTACCTTTCTTTCTCATGATGTTGAATATTGTTTGTATATGTTAATATATTTTTAATTTATTTTATGGTTTACTTCAAGTTTAATATATGCCTTTTTTGCATTATTAAATTTATGTAATTTAATACATTATTTATATCACAACTAAATTTAATACCAATTAATGAGAATGAAAATATAATAGTGATTAAATATACTATTAGTAGATGGAAACATAAGAGTGACAATGACTAAATATATTACCAATTGATATCAATTAATTGTTATCGTGATTAAATAAATGACTAATTATTAACAACGTTGATTAAATTAATGATTAAAATGATCAAATATACTACCAATGGATGGAAATTAGTTGATACAAATGACTAAATATATTATCAATTGATATCAATTAAGTGTTAACGTGACTAAATAAATGACTAATTATTAACAACATTGACTAAATTAATGATTAAAATGATCAAATATACTACCAATGGATGGAAATTAGTTGATACAAATGATTAAATATATTACCAATTGACACAAATTAATGATTTGAATGATTAAATAAATGACTATCAAGATTAAATGAATGACCAATTAACAACAACAAATGACTAAATTAATGAGTAAAAATACTACCAAATTGATCATTCAAAACAACCAACAAATGACTAAAATTTGTTTAGTCACAAATTTGGTGGTGTTACAAATGACTGGCAATAAACTATTACTGGTCATGTGATCAAAATTGGTCATCTATATGTGATTTTTAGTAGTTTTTTTAGTCTAATTTTGCTATTTTTGTACTAGTGTTGATAAGATAAGTTTGTGAGATAGTAAGAATTATTGGCATACAATGAAGATAAAGTATAAAGAAATAGAGAAAGAAGATGTTAATGTTCTGGCTACTATTGGGGAAAAAATTTCTTCTCATGCCCCTTCATAAAATGTTTATATGCTATATGAAAATATTGTGACTAGGATAAAGTTTGTAGAAGATGTGTTCCATTATATGGTTAGAATTTCTTTGAGTTTCTTCAAAAAAAAATTTGGGGTTGTTTCCCCTCTTTTGTCTAACTTAGTGCATCGGGATGGTGTTGGAAATTTTGATGTGTTTTCATTGATGTCAACATGTTTACTTGATGTTTTTTACATCTACTATGTTGTTTGGATGTCTAGTGAGAAGATTAGATGGTTTTGATATCTGTTATGAAGTTTGGTTGGTACATATGTAGTTCTTCTAGTAATGAAGAATCTTCAAATGAATGACTACACAAGGTTACTGAAGATGAGGAGTCACACACCTGATGGGATAATGTAGAGGTTGTCTACATGTTGGTTCCTAAAAATGTTAGGAGTTTATGCTCTAAGAGACACCAATACCTCAGATTGATTTTAAAGAATGGTTAGTTCCAAATATAAGGTAAATCTAAAGGTTATTGGACCAACTATAGGGACAAGGCTGCCCTCTACACTTTTGGTTCTACAAAACTAAGGTAGGTATACCTAATCCATCTTTACACACAATATCATACAATTCATTTTCTAGATTCTATAAAGAAGATGATGATAAGAGAATACTAAATGATAACCAATCATTCATTGATCCTCCATTATCATGTAAGATATATAATAACAACCTTAATAGGATAAGATTTCAATATGGTATTTTGTTTTTTAAAATAAAAGAATGTAGCCCTACTTCACCAAAAATACATCAGTATAGAAAATACTTGTTTCTGATTAGTGCCTTATCCTTTGGGAAATATTCTAATGCATAAGCAAAATACAAGAACCAACTTCTATCAAAGATTCAAAGCCATAAATATAACCACCCAAACCCTCACTACTTAAAAAAATCCCTATGTAAATCTTAAGAATCTATGCCCTATCCAAAGTCTATTAATTTGATCTTAGATCAAAGCTAAGGAATACTAGAATATACATAGATACTCTATGCAATGAATTAGCAAATTCAAAACTTAGAAAATCAACACAATGGAGAGATAAGAATTTGGATACTTATATTAAGCACGAAGAATCATGTTCTGCATACATTTTTCTTTAAATATCTACCACTCCAATATAGCTAAAGAATTTAAAGCTTTCTATTTCTATAACAATTAATGCCTAGTTATAGGCTACTACAATCCTGACCAGAAATAATATGTAACAAATTTCTCTCTCAATTTTTGATCCCTTTCTAAATGATCTTGGAAATATATATGGACTGCAATAATCTTAGGATCATTTAGGGAAAAATTAGGTGATGTGAGTGTCCCAAGGTTTTCTTGCACTGCTACTTAAGAGAGCTAGCTTGTCTCTTCTAGGAACCTAGTCTCCCCTAGGTCTTGATTGGTTTAGATGATTAACTAATCCAAATCCTAACTCTTCTCCAAGAGTTCTTATCCTTTGTTCTTAACCTTAGAAGACTAACACCCTAGTTTTAGTACACTTCTTCTCACACACTTAGAAGGCTCTAAGTGTCAAATCCACATAAACTTGGTCCATCATTGCAGGGGTGTACTCTATCTTTAAAAGATTCATAATCTTTCCTATTTGATCCATTTTTGAGGGATCTTGAATCATATTCTTACCAGCTTCAATATTTCTATTAGGAATGAATGCAAAGTGTTTTGGTAGTCATTCTGTAGCAGTTTTTGTTGCATTCATGACTTGGATTGTCATTGATGCCAACACAGTGATATTCTGGATATTAGCAAGAAAGTAGGTACAGTTTTGTTTTGCGCACATGTTTTATTGAAGATTGGATTTTGTGCAATTGATGGTATGTTATTTGGTGTGTTATTAACCTATGGTTAACAATGCAAAAAGAAATTCATTCATTTGTAAGAGTTATGAGCATTTTGGTGAAAGCAGTGTTTAGACAGTGTTTCTGTGTAGCGATGTTCAGAAATCAGAGGATATCTCTTAGCTGGGATGGAATCTGATTTTTCATAGTTAAAGGGATGTTGGAGACTCATTAATGATGATTTGGTTCATAGCACAAACTTCAAGGATATGTTTGGAGAAAGTTATAGTATCTAGAAGCCGACAGTTTTATGTGAATTCTGTGTGTAGCGTGTAGAATTTATTATTTTGTAATTGAGGACCGACTCATTTGTAATTATTTGAGTTTGGTATATAAGAAGGAATTTTTTCCTTATTGTAATGTGTACTATGAAGAGTGAGATGTGAATATATGCATGAAGTGAAGAAAAGAGCTAATTCAGTGATGAAGGAAGACTTGTGAGTACAGAGATCTGGAATTGTGATCTTGTGTAGTAGAGAGTGTAGTTTTGGCATAGTGTGAAGGAGGTAATATATTTAATATTATTATATTGAATAATTCTAAGATCTTTTGGACAGTGGGTTCAGAGATCTTGCCTTGAAGCTGTTTGGGCAGTGGGTCCTTCTGTCTTCCATAAACTCTTAACTGGGTTAGAATCTTTTAACAGGGATTCAAAATCTCCTAATAGGGATTTATATGTACTAAATGTATTTCATAAGACTCCTAATAGGGTCCATCCTCTAACAAGGAACTTTCATATTAGTGCATCATTTTGTGGGCATCATTCCCACCGGGGTTTACTCTTTTCAAGAGGTTCCCTAGTTAACATATCTTGTGTTATTGTGCAATTGTGTATGATTATCTTTCTATGGTTGATCAGTGCATTGATTATATTGTTTAAAGTTGTTGAATGGATAAATTATTAGATAACTGATTCACCCCCCCCCCTCTCAGTTATCTTGGGGATCTTTACTTTCTAACAATTAGTATCAGAGCGGCAGGTCCTTGAAAGAAAAGTTTAACAACTGAAGGAGATCCATGGTGAATTTCAGAAAAGAAAGCCCTAAGTTTGATGGAGTAAATTTTGACAACTGGAAAGAAAAGATGAAGACACATCTATTGTGTTTAGGACCAAGTTATTGGTTGATTACAAAGAATGAGAAGACTATCATTGAGGAAGACAATCTAGAGGTAGGAACTAAAGATGAACTAGATCTATTCATGTGTAACATACTTTCAAGAGAAGCACTTTTATCAGCACTACTGGAGAATGAATATAGTCAGGTAAGATGTTTGAAAACATCTCATGCAATTTGGAAAGCTTTACATTCTACTTTTGAAGGTGATGAACATGCAAAGAAGGCTAGATTACATAATTGGATTTGTGCATTTGAAGATATCAGAATGATGGAAGATGAATCTTTTAGAAGCTATATTGGTAGGATGTCTGAGATTGTGATAGGAATAAAGTCTTGTGGAGGTGATAAGATAGAGAATGAAGTGATATGGAAAATTCTGAGAACATTGACACCAGTATTCAAGTAGACAACACAGATGATTGAACAAGTGATACCTTGTACATTGAACTTTTCAAGAGAGATTCTTCTTGGAAGATTAGAAACAACAGAGATGAACTTGAGATTATTAGGAGAGCTTCCTAGAATGGAAATAGCATTCAGTGCTCTTAGCATTAGACCTACAAGAAGTACTAGTGTGAATGGAGATTATGCCAGTAGTAGCAGATCTGAGGAAGATAAGAAGATTGAAGAAGGTATTGTATTACTTGTAAAAAGAGAACCAGATGGTAAGAAAATATTTAAATGTTGGACTTGTCAAGAATATGGTCATTTTGCATCTAAATGTCCTAAAAGAGTTAAGAATTATAGAAGCAACTTTAAACCTAGGAGATCTAAAGAATGTTATTATGCAAATGATGAAGATTTTGAAGCAGGAATTGAAAAACATTTAAGTGACAGTGATAATGATAACTTTGAGGAAATAGGATTTGTAGAAATTAAAGAAGAAAGTTCTAAATCTGATAAAAGGGAAGAAAAAGCATTAGTTTCACAAGTTGAAAATAAATTTTATTGGATTATAGACAGTGGTTGTTCACATCATATGACTAGAGATAAAAGAAAGTTTGTTAAGTTAGATAATTATGATGGAGGAATTGTTAGGGTTGGTAACAATGCACCTTGTTTGATTAAGGGTATAGGATCTATTACTCTTGATGGAAAGACTAACACTGATGATGTTTACTTTGTTGATGGACTAAGACATAATCTACTAAGCATTGGACAATTGGTTGATAAGGGTTATCAAGTTTGGTTTTCTGAGAAAACTTGTGTGATAAAAGATAAAGATGGAAATCTGATTGGAAAAGGATCCAGAACTAGAGGTAATGTATTTCAGTTGAATCCTATTGAGATGACATGTTTGATAACTAGGATTGATGATAGTTGGTTATGGTATAAAAGGTTTTGTCATATAAACTTTGATAATATTGTCAAGGTGAGCACTAGACATGTGGTAAGAGATTTACCTAGAATTATGAAACCTACTAACATGATTTGCAAAGAATGTATGATGGCAAAGCAAAAAAGGAGTTCATTTCCCAATAAGAAGTTCACATCGACAGAGAAGCTAAAGATTGTTCATACAGACCTTAGTGGTCCTACTAGGACTAGAGGATTCTATGGTGAAAGGTATTTTATAATTCTTGTTGATGATTTTACAAGAATGATGTGGATTGCATTTTTGAAAGAAAAATCTGAAGCATTTGATAAATTTAAGATCATGAAAAGCAAAATTGAGAATGAGTTTGGAATGAAGATTAAGTGTCTAAGATCTGATAGAGGTGGTGAATTTACATCTAGAGAGTTTAACACTTTTTGTGAAATGAATGGTATTAAGAGACAACTTTCAACCCCTAGAACACCAGAACAAAATGGTATTGTAGAAAGAAGGAATAGGTCAATAACTGAAGCAGCAAGAGCTATGTTGTTTGAAAATGATTTGGCAAAAACTTTTTGGAGAGAAGCAGTGAACACAACAGTATACACTATGAACAGAGTACAAATCAGAGCAGATACAAACAAGACACCTTATGAATTATGGTTTGGACATACACCCTCAATTAAGTATTTTAGAATTTTTGGAAGTAAATGTTATATTAAGAGAGATGATGATATAGGAAAGTTTGATCCTAGAAGTGATGAAGGAATATTTCTTGGATATTCTTTAAAAAGAAAAGCATATAGATGTTATAACAAAAGAACTAAGACTATTGTTGAAAGTGCAAATGTAAAAGTTGATGAGAAGTTTAAAATTCAGGAAAGAATGCTTGATTATGAATCTGATGGAGAAGCACAACCTCAGCCTAACATTGAAAATGCAGAATTATTTTTTGAAACTAACAGTGATTTGCTGAATGAAAGTCATACTGAAGAAGATAGAGAAGAAAACAAAGAAGAAAATAGGGAAGAAAGTAGAGAAGAATCTATAGTCGGAACAAGATCAGTAACTATGACACCTAACAGGTATACTTCAAGACACCACCCTGTTGAGAAAATTATTGGAAGTTTAGATAGAGGAGTTTTGAATCGAAATAAGGTACATTT
The DNA here is from genome assembly GCA_027943335.1 of Chamaecyparis obtusa. NCBI lineage: Eukaryota > Viridiplantae > Streptophyta > Pinopsida > Cupressales > Cupressaceae > Chamaecyparis > Chamaecyparis obtusa. The sequence continues at coordinate 659,229 of BSBK01001583.1, forward strand.
ATGTTTGATTTCTCAAATTGAACCTAAGAATACTAATGAAGCTTGTGAAGATGAACATTGGATCAATGCTATGAAAGAAGAACTAGAGCAGATTGAAAAAAAACAAGACATGGGAATTGGTCCCTAGACTTGAAGACAAGAATGTGATTGGAACAAAGTGGGTATTCAGAAACCAGATGAATGAACAAGGAGAAGTGATAAGAAACAAAGAAAGATTGGTATGTAAAGGATATTCACAACAAGAAGGAATTGACTATGAAGAAACTTTTGCACCTGTGGCCAGACTTGAACCAGTGAGAATGTTTCTAGCATATGCAACTTACAAGAAATTTAGAGTGTATCAGATGGATGTGAAGTCAGCATTTTGGAATAGTGAATTGGAAGAAGAAGTCTACATTGAGAAGCCTGAAGGTTTTCCTTTGACACAAGAAGGAGATATGGTATGTAAGTTAAAGAAAGCTTTATATGGACTAAAACAAGCACCTAGAACCTGGTATGCAAGATTGGATAAGTATTTATTGAAATTGGGATTTATAAAAGGAAACGAAGATAGTAACTTATACACAAAAGAAATTGAGAATGGTTTGTTGGTTATAGTTATATTTGTTGATGATATCATCTTTAGAGGAGAAGATGAAGCTAGTGACAAATTTGCAGATGAAATGAAGACTGAATTTGAGATGAGCATGATTGGAGAAATCAAATATTTTTTGGGATTATAGATAACACAAAGCAAGGAAGGTATATTTGTAAGTCAGACTAAGTATTTAAATTAATTATTGAAAAGATTTGGAATGTAAGATTCTAAACCTGTTGGAACACCTATGGTAACCAGACATAAGTTATCTAGCAAAGATGAGACACCAGCAGTTGAGCATAAAAAGTACAGATCTATGATTGGAGGATTGCAATACTTGACACATACAAGACCTGATATAGCACATTCAGTGGGGATTGTAGCAAGATTTCAAGTAGAACCTAGAGAATCACATTATGCAGCAGTAAAGAGGATACTGAGATATCTGAAAGGAACAATGGATTATGGATTATGGTATTAGAATTCTGATGATTTTACCTTATGTGCCTATACTGATGCAGATTGGGGAGGTAGCATTGATGACAAGAAAAGCACCAGTGGTGGAGCCTTTTTTCTTGGAGGTAAATTGGTCTCTTGGCTAAGTAAGAAGCAGAATTATACTTCACAAAGCACAACAGAAGTAGAATATGTTGCAGCAACAAATAATTGTAATCAGATTATTTGGATGAAGCAGATGTTGAAAGATATTGAAATAAAGTTTGATGAGCCTATTGTTATACATTGTGATAACACCAGTATAGTGAGTATGTCAAAAAATCTTGTTTTACATTCTAAGACTAAACATATTGAGATCAAGTATCATGTTGTAAGAGAGAAAGTTGCAGAAAAAGAAGTAAGATTGGAGTACATAAGTACAAAGGAGCAGATAGCAGATATATTTACAAAGCCTTTACCTAAGGATACATTTGTGTATCTGAGAGGTATGCTTAGGGTTATGCCCCAACCTAGTTTTGAGAATTGATGCAGATGATTGCATCCGTCCAGTGGTATATGAGCCCTATCTTTCTTCTGGATTGGATGTTGGAACTTCCTCTATGGGGGAGTTTATGAGCTGAGTCATGAGGACTCTTGTTATTGTATTCTTCTGAAAAGTGTCTTTTGACATTAAGTTGTTGACTTAGTGATAGAATTTCTATCATTGATGTCAATGGGGGAGAGATATACATGAAAAACATTGTGGATTGTATGAGAGAGCTGAATAGGAAAACGAAGCAAGATTTAATTTGATATTTTGCAGTGATGTTGCAGTATTGGATTTTTGGAACATTGGATGTTTTTCATCTATGTTGCCATCAATGCCGATGGGGGAGATTTTTAGGAATGAATGCAAATTTTTTTGGTAGTGATTCTGTAGTAGTTGTTGTTGCATTCATGACTTGGATTGTCATTGATGTCAACACAGTGATATTCTGGATATTAGCAAGAAAGTAGGTACAGTTTTGTTTTGCACACATGTTTTATTGTAGATTGGGTTTTTTACAATTGATGGTATGTTCTTTCATGTGTTATTAACATATGGTTAATAGCACAAAAAGAAATTCATTCATTTGTAAGAGTTATGAGCATTTTGGTGAAAGCAGTGTTTAGACAGTGTTTCTATGTAGCGATGTTCAGAAATTGGAGGATATCTCTTAGCTGGGATGGAATCTGATTTTGCATAGTTAAAGGGATGTTTGAGACTCATTAATTATGATGTGGTTCATAGCACAAACTTCGAGGATATGTTTGGAGAAAGTTATAGTATCTGGAAGCTGACAGTTTTATGTGAATTCTATGTGTAGCGTGTAGAATTTATTATTTTGTAATTGAGGACCAACTCATTTGTAATTATTTGAGTTTGGTATATAAGAACAAATTTTTTCCTTATTTTAATGTGTACTATGAAGAGTGAGATGCGAATATATGCATGAAGTGAAAAAAAGAGCTAATTCAGTGATGAAGGAAGACTTGTGAGTACAAAAATCTAGAATTGTGATCTTGTGTAGAAGAGAGTGCAGTTTTGGCACATTGTGAAGGAGGTAATATATTTCATATTATTCTATTGAATAATTCTAAGATCTTTTGGACAGTGGGTTCAGAGATCTTGCCTTGAAGCTATTTGGGCAGTGGGTCCTTTTGTCTTCCATAAACTCTTAACCGGGTTAGAATCTTTTAACAGGGATTCAAAATCTTTTAACAGGTATTCAAAATCTCCTAACAGGGTCCATCCTCTAACAAGGAACTTTCATATTAGTGCATCATTTTGTGGGCATCATTCCCACCGGGGTTTACTCTTTTCAAGAGGTTCCCTAGTTAACATATCTTGTGTTATTGTGCAATTGTGTATGATTATCTTTCTATGGTTGATTAGTGCATTGATTATATTGTTTAAAGCTATTGAATGGATAAATTATCAGATAATTGATTCACCCCCCCCCCTCTCAATTATCTTTGGGATCTTTACTTTCTAACAAGTTCACCATTTGGAGACCTTAAAAATAGGCCTAATCCTTGTAGCCTTTTGCAGAGGATTTTGGACATTTGTTTCAAAATTTTCCACACAACTTGAAAAACCAATTGGAGATTCAGATACCCTTTTGGATTTTACTAAATATTTTGAAACTTTTAGGTCTTGGAAGCGTCCGTACACCACCTTCCTACAAACTAAGGCAAACAAGGCTAATTGAACTACTTTCTAGGACTGACTGTGTCCTGTTAGAAATCTTACTATAAACCTAATTTAAATGATTGGAATGAACCCAATCTTCATAGGGAATTTAGGTATGATGAAAACCTACCAGAAAAAGTCCTAGAGCTGTACTATACCTTCCAACCCTACAATTAAATCTCTATTTCTTCATAGTCTAGACCTCTAACTGGGTTCTATGTGCTTGCCTAGGGCCTAGCATTAAAAATAGCTCTCCTCATTTTCTAGACTCCTAATCATAAAATTATATACATTGGTGACTCCCCTAACATATCCATCCATCATGAGTTGTTTCCCATAGCTAGATTTCTTGGGGGAGCCATGAATGCTCGGACTGGTCAAAATAAAACCAGTGGAAGCTCTAAAACTAAAACAATTTAACCGATGACCCTAACCTAATCAAAACACATTTCTTATCAAATGAAAAAGTCTTATATCTTTCTATAAAACACTAATCAACCATTAGATTTGGTCTTTCAATCCATAAAATATGACTGTCGACACAAAGTCTCGGAAGTTTCCTGGTAATCCTGTTGCAGAGCTCTATTAACAAAATTCAAAATTTTACAATGCATCCACTCACTTTGAGATTTGAGTCTTGGCTAATATTAGATTCCATCTCCTTCATTTTAGGGCATGTTGGCCAATCACCATCTCCTTATAAACTCTAGGGAATCCTAGGATAACCGAGTTGCATGCAACATTTGCAATAATTGCAAATGTTGTCATGACAAATTTTTTTACAACATTTGGCAACTTCCTTTAAGCCATGATCCTATTTCTTAGGATCTCTATCCTCATGATATTCCAAGGAACCAACTCACTTAATGACCCTAAGGCATCTTTACAACATCCATTAACAATATTTATGTGCCTAAGACACATTAAAAGACTCTATCTCACCCTCGGCTTCTAACACTAAGAAACATTAATAATAACTAAAAACGGCTATTATTGTGACCTTAGTCCTAGTGACTAACTCACTTAGCCTACATTGAAAATGACCTTCTAAGGTCTTCAAGCAAACTAATCTACTCTTCTTGACTTGGCTAGAGTCAAGTACAAGCCAAAACTTCTTAACCATGGAGGTAGCCTAGGTGTGCTCCTGCACCATCCTCCCCAAAACAAAAATATCAATCCACCCTTGGATTGAGGATGCTTGGATCAATCCCCATCTTCTTGAACTCTGACTCCTTTATCCATACTACATCAACATCCATCTGACCATGCTTCTTTATCAAGTGTTCCTTGTATGTTTTGGTTCTAGTCTATTTGTAGACTCTTGTGTCCAACACACTCTTAGCACCTATGACTACAACAGTAGGTACTTGCAACTCTTCTACATCTCTAATCACTTTGTGGAGGTACTGATCCATATCATGCTGCAGTCCTCTATAATGGACTAAATCTATAATGTTAAAGATAGGAGACAATCCATTATCTTCCGGTAGCTCAACCTTGAAGGCATTATCACCATACCTTGCTAAGATAGGATAGGGACCTATCCTCCTCATCTACAACTTGTGAGGGACTCCCTTTTTCAATCTTGACTTATTAAGATGCACCATGACTAAGTCACCAACATTAAACTCAACTATCCTTCTACCTTCATCCACCTTGGCTTTGTGTTTCATGGTGTTCTCTGTCAAGGTCTTCCTCACTATTTCATGTATCTCTTGCATAGCATATGCAAAATCATTAGCATAGCCACTTCCTTTGACTCCATCTTTCAAATCCCTTAGTTCATAAACACCTTTAGGATGCAATCCATAGACTATTTCAAAGGGACTCTTCCCTATTGATCTATTGGTAGTGTCATTGTAGGCATATTCAGCTTTCCCAATCAACTAATCCCATTGTTGACCATACTCCTTAGTCAAGCACATTATTAGGTTTCCAAGGCTTCTATTAACAACCTCAGTCTGACCATTAGTTTGGGGATGGTAGGCCGACCCAAAGGACAAGTTAGTGCCTAACCTTTGCCAAAGAGTCTTCCAAAAATGACTCATGAATTTAGTGTCTCTGTCTAACACAATGTTGATAGGTAACCCATGGATTCTCACAATTTCCTTAAAGAAAAGAGAGACTATTTGATTAGCATCATTAGTGGTCTTACATGGCACAAAGTGAGCCATCTTGCTAAACCTATCCACAACCACATAAATGTTGTCCATACCTTGTCTTGTCTTGGGTAACCCAACTACAAAATCCATACTCAAGCATTCCCATGGCCTAGTAGGAATAGGTAGTGGTTGATAAAGACCCACATTTGTAGAAGTTCCCTTGGCCTTTTGACATACCACACAACTTTCCACATATCTCCTAACATCTAGATTCATCCTTGGCCAATAGTAAAACCTTGAAACAAGGTCTTGAGTCTTAGTGATCCTAAAGTGACCACTCAAAGCACCATTATGCTTTTCTTGAATCAAATTCTCTATAATAGAACCTCTAGGAACACATAATTGATTCCCTTTAAACAAGAGATCACTTTTCAAAGTATACTCAGCATACCTACTATGAAAATGATTCTTGTATTCAGCACATACCTTGTATATGTCAAAAAAATCTTCATCATCTTCATATAGATCCTTGAAGTGATCTATTCCCATGCTCTTCAACTGAATTTCTTGGATTCTGAGTGTCCTTCTAGACAATGCATTTTCCACCTTATTGAGGACACCTTTCTTGTGCTTGATATTGAAGGTATACGCTTGCAGGTACTCAACCCACTTCATGTGCTTGTGACTCAACTTCTCTTGTGAATTCAAGAAACTAAGTGCTTGATTGTCTAAATACACAATGAATTCCTTTGGAAGAAAATAGTGCCTCCATTTCCTTAGATCTTGGACCAATGCATACATCTCAAGGTCATAAGAAGAGTACTTCTTCTTAGCCTCACTCAAATTTTTAGAATGGAAAGCCACTAGTCTACCTTCTTGGATTAGAATAGCCCCAATTGCTACATTGCTAGCATCACACTCAATGTTCAAAATCTTCTCAAATCTTGGAAACACTAAAATAGGTTGGGTAGCTATCTTCCCTTTCAAAAACTCAAAGCTTTTGTTAGCATGCTCATTCCAAACAAACTTGGTGTTCATTCCTCCCTTGATAGTATCTAACATAGGAGCACAAACTGCACTAAAATGCCTTATGAATTTCCTATAATATTGTCCAAGGCCATGAAAACTTCTTACCTCTGTTGTTGTCCTTGGAGTAGGCCAATTCATGATAGCCTCCACTTTAATTTTTCCCATTTTCAGATTTCCATGTGATAAGACAAACCCAAGGTACACTAGCTCTATTTTGATGAACTCACACTTCTCCAAGTTGATCATCAACTTCTCCTCATGTAGCTTCTTGAAAACAATGTCAAGATGCTCTAGGTGCTCACTCCTTGTCTTGCTAAAAATTAGTATATCATCTAGATATACAACTACAAACTTTCCTATGTAGTCTTTGAGGACTTCATTCATGAGCCTCATGAATGTGGAGGGGGCATTTGACAATCAAAATGGCATGACAAGCTATTCATACATCCCTTCATTGGTCTTGAAGGCTGTCTTCCACTCATCTCCTTCATGTATTCTTATTTGGTGATAGCCACTCTTCAATTCTATCTTGCTATAGTACTTAGCTTCACCTAAACAGTCCATTAGGTCTTCAATCCTAGGGATACGAACCTATACCTTATAGTTATCCTATTCACAGCCCTTGAATCTATGAAAAGCCTTCAAGTTCCTCCTTTCTTTGGTGCAAGTACAGTGGGTACAACACATGGACTAATACTCTTTCTAATTAGGCCTTGGTCTAGGAGTTCTTGTATTTGTCTTTCTATTTCCTCATTTTCTTGAGGGGTCATCTTATAGGCTGCTTTGTTAGGTAGGGTAGCTCTTGGGATAAGGTCTATCCTATGGCTTATGGCTCTCTTAGGGGGTAAGGTTGATGGTTTTCCATCACTTACAATACCTTGGTAAGTCTGCAGTATACCTTGAATCTCCTTTGGTAACTCTATCTTCTTAATCACCTTGCCATCATCTACCTCCTTTGGCCTTAGCAGCAATGCAAACCCTACACCTTCACTCTCTTCCATGGCTTGTAAGAACTCTTTTTCACCCACCATAAGTACATTTGGACCTGCTTTCTTTACTTCAACATCCTCCAATAATGACTATATTTTGAAGGTCACATTGTCCTTCTTGAAAGAATAAGAATTCTTTCCTCCATCATGTATGGCTTGGCAGTCAAATTGCCATGGTCTACCTAGGAGAAAATGACATGCATCCATAGGCAACACATCACATAAAACTTTGTCTATGTACCTTCCAATGGAGAACTCCGCCCATGCTTTCTCATTCACTAACACATGTTGGCCTTTATTGAGCAAGTGACCTTGTAAGGATTGGTGTGGGGTATCCTTGTCAACTTCAACTTGCTGACTGCTTGCTTTGACACAATATTGTTAGTAGAGCCTGAATCAATAATGACTCTACATACTTTCCCCATCATCTTGCACTTAATCCTAAACAAAGACCTCCTTTGTCTTGGCTCCTCCTTCACCGACTCCTTGATTAGAGTTCTCCTCATCATAAGATTTTCTCCTTCCTCTAAATTCAATGGTACTTCAACATGCTTCTCTACTGCATTAGACTCATCTTGCACAAGGTTAGCTCTCTTGTCACCTCCTTGTGATGATCCACCTTTCTCTAGACATCTATAGGCAGGGTGCCCCATTTGATTGCAATGCTAGCACTTCATATTGGAAAAATAATTGCCTCTTCCTCCTTGTCCACCACTTCTTCCTCTAAAGCTAGAGTTAGAACTCCTTCCTCTATCACCTCTGCTTGAGCTTCTTTCTTGCTGCTCACTAAATTTTGCATCTCCTTGACTTCTTGATTCAAAACTTCTTCCACCATAGCCACCTCTTTGTCCTCTACTATCCTTTCTCTTAGCTTTTCCTTTAGAGGTTTCTTGTTTCCTTCTACTTTTCTCTTCTATCTTCAAGGCCATTTGATAGCATTGGAAAATGGTTTTGAAGTTCACTAGACTCATTTCCTCTTGTATAGACCATTTGAGGCCATTTAAGTACCTTTCAAGTTTGATATGTTCATCTTCAACTACCTTGGATCTCAAACATAATTTTTGAAACTCCTCAGTATATGCTTGGACATCTAAATCTTTTTGCCTAAGATTGTGTCTCCTCCTATGAAGTTGGACTTCATAATCATCAAGAAGGTGAGTCTACTTCACTTTGGATACCATGCCCTTCCATGTCACAATAGGACCTTTTCCATCCTTTTCCCTCTTGGTTTGCACAAACTTCCACCAAGTAAGAGATGAACCTCTTAGTCTAGACTGGGCCACCATAATTTTGTGTGTCTCTAAGATGCCATCACATTCAAAATGGTTCTCAATGCTTTCTATCCAATCCATGATTGAATATGGATCCATTTTTCCACTAAATAGTGGCACACCTTCCAAAGCTTTTCCACTCAATGCCTTCAATGCTTTTAAGAATGGCTCTTCAGGAAGAACAGGGTCAGGTGTTGGAGCTTCCTCCTCCAAGTCTAATTCCTTCTCCCTTGGTTATTTTTCATCCTTTTGGTCAATTTTCTCTTTGACCTTATCTGCTTTGTCTTGGACTTCATCCAAGAGCTGCTCCATTTGAGCTAGTCTTTCCCTTAGCAACTTGTTATCTACTTCTTGTTCCTCAACCTTCTTTCCCTTAGACACTTTTTATCTGCTTCTTGTTCCTCAACCTTCTTGGCTAGCTCAACATTATTCACCATGGTTTTATCTTCCACTGATCATATTGGTGTATTCTCTCCCACTGATCTAGTAGGCTACAACATCCACCACAAGCCTGATCAATTCAAGCTCTGATACCAATATGATGTGAGTGTCCCAAGGTTTGTTTGCACTACTACTTAAGAGACCTAGCTTGTCTCTTCTAGGAACCTAGTCTCCCCTAGGTCCTAATTAGTTTATATGATTAACTAATCCCAAGCCTAACTCTTCTCCAAGATTTCTTATCCTTTGTGCTTAACCTTAGAAGACTAACACCCTAGTTTTAGTACACTTCTTCTCACACTCTTAGAAGCTTCTAAGTGTCAAATCCACATAAACTTGGTCCATCATTGTAGGGGTGAACTCTATCTTGAAAAAATTCATAATATTTCCCATTTGATCCATTTTTGAGGGATCTTGAATCATATTCTTACTGGCAGTTCACCATTTGGAGACCTTAAAAATAGGCCTAATCCTTGTAGCCTTTTGTAGAGGCTTTTGGACATTTGTTTCAAACTTTTCCACACAACTTGAAAAACCAATTAGGTATTCAGATGCCCTTTTGGCTTTTACTAAATATTTTGAATCTTTTAGGTCCTGGAAGCCTCCGTACACCACCTTCCTACAAACTATGGCAAACAGGGCTAATTGACCTACTTTCTAGGACTGACTGTGTCCTGTTAGAAATCTTTCTATAAACCCAATGTAAATGATTTTCATGAACCCAATATTCATAGGAAATTTAGCTATGATGAACACCTACTAGAAAAAGTCCTAGAGTCATACTGTACCTTCCAACCCTCCAATGAAATCTCTATTTCTTCATAGTCTAGACCTCTAACTGGGCTTTGTGTGCTTGCCTAGGGCCTAGCATTAAAAATAGGTCTCCTCATTTCCTAGACTCCTAATCCTAAAATTATATACATTGGTGACTCCCCTAACATATCCATCCATCATGAGTTATTTCCCATAGCTATATTTCATGTGGGAGCTATGAATTCTCGGAATGGTCAAAACAAAACCAGTGGAAGCTCTAAAACTAAAACAATTTAACCGACAACCCTAACCTACTCAAAAAACCTTTCTTATCAAATGAAAAAGTCTTAGCTCTATCTATAGAACACTAATCAACCATTATATTTGGTCTTTCAATCCATAAAATATGAGTATCAACACAAACTCTCAGGAGTTTCCTGGTAATCCTATTGTAGAGCTCTATTTACAAACTTCAAAATTTTGCAATGCATCCACTCACTTTGAGATTTGAGTCTTGGATAATATTAGATACCATCTCCTTCATTTTAGTGCCTGTTGGTCAATCACCATCTCCTAAACTCTAAGGAATCCTAGGATAACCGAGTTGCATGCAACATTTGCAATAATTGCAAATGTTGTCATGACAATTTTTTTTACAGCATTTGGCAACTTCCTTTAAGCCATGATCCTATTTCTTAGGATCTCTATCCTCATGAGATTCTAAGGAACCAACTCACTTAATGACCCTAAGGCATCTTTACAATATCCATCAACATCATTTATGTGTCTAAGGCACTTTAAAAGACTCTATGTCACCCTCAGCTTCTAACACTAAGAAACATTAATAACAACTAACAATGGCTATTAGTGTGACCTTAGTCCTAGTGACTAACTCACTTAGCCTACATTTAAAATGACCTTCTAAGGTCTTCAAGAAAAGTAATCTACTCTTCTTGACTGGGCTAGAGTCAAGTACAAGCCAAAACTTCTTAACCATGAAGGTAGCTTAGGTGTTCTCCTGCACCATTAGGGTTGCCAACAACATCAAAAACCTACAACAATAAAAACAAAATGCAGGTAGGAAATCCTCAAAACCTAGATTAGATCAAATTTGATTTACAATATTGGCTTTACCACCACAAGACAACTACCATTATCACATAAAGACTTCTTTCCATAACCAACAAATTTAATTCCAAAACTATCTCAAGAAACCTTACATGTACTAGGGCATGAAAAATTATTGAAAACCATAATACCTTAGCCTCCTTCTTCAAAATATTGGTCCTCTACATCAAACTAAAATGATGCCCAAGGAACCCAAATCAAATCATAGCGACCAAACAACACCTGCTCATCAATTTCTACCTACACCCATCCTTGAAACAAATAAAAAACTGATTTGGTTCATCATTTATGGCTCACACACTTCATTCCTATTGAAGAAAACCCTTCTCATCAATTTAAAAAATTGACAATGGTTAATTGATCAAATTGAAAACATGGTCGTTGATCCTCATCTTTCATGGTACATTGTGTGGTTCTAATTAATAAAAAAAATAGTCAAAAAAGGTGAAAAATTTCTTTCCACATAACCATCCTCAGTGACCAATCAAAAATAAAAAACTCATCATTACCTAGCACTGAGGACCCACCATCTTTATTGACTCATCGGGCTAGACACGTGGTGACATGGCGTGATCTCGTGATCACTGACCATCGAGCATCTTTCCTTTGCAATATCATGCCAACCGCATGATCAAATTCAATCTAACAAAACTTTACGTTTCTTATTCACCATAAAGAGTCTACAATAAGCACTATTTTCCATTCTCACCAAGTCGCCAACATTTTACATCTAATCACATTATTACCCGCGACCTAGCGATAATTTTTTATTCACCTTTTTCTTCATTGCCAACTCGCTAGCATTTTGTTCTAACTTCTTCATTTGTGAGCTAGAGACTAACCCTTTAACTTGACCCTTGTTGGATCACCATGGTTAATGTTTACACCTTTAAACTGCCAGCAAGCTAGCGACAAAGGCAAATTGGATGATTTCTCACTCGCAGATTGTTTCACTTAATCACCACTTCACCTGGCAAGTTGGTGACAAGCATTTAAACATGACCCTTATTGAATCACTATGGTTAAGAATAACTAGAAAACATGTCAGTGATTTGGTGATTTTTACTAATGGAAGATCAAACGGCAAGCATGATCCTATGAAGAGTAACTTTCGTGCATATTTGTATTGAGGGATTGTGACCATCATCATATCAACTTTGATCTATCTTTTCTTTATCTCCTTTATCCACCGGCCATTGATGTCATGTAGGGCATGTGTCACCTAGTCGTGATGCCACAATGAATATCATTTGAGTAATTTCCTACTATGGTAATATATCAATTATTGGATCATCTAGATATGACCACTCTTTATCTTCATCTAAAGAATTAACATAAAACCAACATTCTCTTGATGAAACTTCACCACAAGCTCCCTTGATAAAATCATCGGCAATCGGGAAACACAAAAATGTTCATTGTTGATCTACCTTTTCTTCCAAAAGCTTTATCACCATATGATATCTCAACGCATTAGTTAGGGATCAAAGCATTTGAAATCTTTCTTTGTTAAAGCCTCTTCTACACCCGATAGAAATATTAGTGGATCTAATATCAATTGAACCCTACTTATAACACATCTATGACACATATGGCAATGAAGGAATGGACATCATGTGAGCTTGAAAAAAAGACTTCTGACCACTGATGAGGTGATCGGGAAGGGTTATAGTGATGAGAAACCATTAAATCACATTGGGACTTAGAATAATATGGTTAGGGACTTAGGAACTTTAGGAAAAATTAAAACTGGGCCCGCTAGGTAAGAACTTAAAAAAGAACATGACACCACCCGATAGAATTTAAGGCATGTGCAGAAAGGGAGAACTAAGTGGGAGGAAAAAGGTAATCAAGAAAGAGACCTCGGGTAGGGTTTTAGACTTAGACAAGATTTTGTTAAACCCTTGGAACATTTTGAAACCCTATTTCCTCATACACCTAATAATTTTCAAAGGATTTTGCAAGAATGAAGACCATTTTCATCAGATTTTTTCTATGATAGGAAAATGGGCTAACAATGGCTCTATTTGGGGATGTATGCCTCTCATAGGCATAGAAAGAATTTAGAATCTTTGGAAGAGTAGACCACCTATAGAAAAAAAACTACCCCTATGCACACAACTAAAAGAAATACACAACTGAACAAACAAAATATGGACAAATTGTACACACCTAAAACCTATTATTGATGGATAAAGAGACTTCATGAGAAGTAAAATTTCAAGAATTATCCATGAACTAGAAATTCAAGAATATTTCATGTTAGGTCCTTAATAATGTAAGAATTTGAACCCTATTTACTATCAATAAGGTATGGTCCCAACCAGATTGGATCAAACTTACCATGTTTTCCTTTATCCTCAATCTTGGCAATCAACATTAGAACCAAATCCTCAATACCTAAATTTCTGACAGTGGTCCTTTTATCATAAAGATCCTTACATTGAAGCTACAACTTGACATTTCTATCATGAGCCTCCCTTCTTGATTCATCCAATTGTATCTGGTCATCCATTCTGATCTTTATTCATCATCCAAATCATCATCATATATTTGGATGAACCTATACATTTGCAGAAAATTGTTCTGTGGTAGTATGGCATGAATTCCATACACCAAATCAAAAGGTGCACAACCAATTGCCTTCTTTACTCTTACTCTATCATCCCACAAAAATTCCCGCAATTTTGAATCCCATGTCAGCCTTTTGATTTTATCAAGAACTCTCTTCAAAATCTTTATCAGGCTCTTGTTTCTTGATTTAGCTTGACCATTACCTTGGGGGTCGTATGGAGATGAATATGATACTTGAATCTCATACTGCTGGAAAAAAGTGTTAAATTCTTTAGACCTAAAGCACATTGCATTATCTACAACTATAGTCTCAAGGAATCTAAATCTTGTAAGGATATTATGCATCATGAAGTTAGTCACCACTTTACTAGTGGCTCTCTTAGTGTGAATTTCTTCAACCCACTTAGTGAAATAATTTGTTTCCACTAAAATCCATGAGTGACCCCCACTTGATTTATTTTGGATCTCTCCAATAAAGTCCATACCCCACTTCTAAAAAGGAGTGTCAACTAATATAGGCGTCAAGGGTAGGTTTCCATCAAACTTCAATTTACCTACAAATCTTTGACAAACATCACACTTTATAAAAAAATATTAGCATCTTTGAAAATAGTTGGCCACCAGAAACCAAGCCTCCACATACACCATTTTATGTGTAGTAGTTTTGGCCATGTAATAGCCACCACATACACCATTATGCATTTCTTGCAATAGGTCTTTAGCTCCGTCATGATCAACACATTTGAGCAAGACCCCCTCATTGCTTGTCCACCACAATTCACCTTTAGAAATCACATACTTAATAGCATGTAATTTAACAGTCCTATTTCTATTACCATCCATTTCAAGAGGAGGAATCATCTTCTACAGATATCCAATAATGTCTTTGTACTAATGACAACAATCTATGTCACAAATGTATAGCCTTTTATCTTCTTCAAGCATGTTAATATGATTAGCATCCAAGTTACTCTAGTCCATAAGTTTGGCTAGTCCTAGACCTATGACTAGATTTTTGATTTGGATATCAATATTGAATTCTTGGATTCTATTGATCCATCTGTACCTCCTTCCTAAAACTTCCTGTTGTATCAGAATATGCTTTACTATAGCACTAGGAACATATGCAACTATGGTCTCTCTGACCAAATAGCATCTAAAATATTTGACATCCTTAACCAAGGCAAAGGCTTGCTTTTCATTAATATCATATTTTTGTTCAGCTTCTTGTAAGGACTTGCTAAAAAAGGAGATAGGTTGTTCAAATCCTTCAAAGTTGTTCCGTAGTAACACAATAGCCATAGTATGATAAGAAGAAAAGGAAACAATATTCATTGGCCTACTGTAATTAGGTGTCCTTAACATAGGAGCATCCTTCATAGCTTGTTTGATCTTAGATAAATCCCTAAATGCTTCTTCATTCCATTCTATCTTAGCACCATTTTCTAGCATCTTAGAGATGAGGGTGCTAGTTTCTGCAAAATTAGTTATGAATCTCCTTAAAATATTTTCCTACCCAAAGAAGGATTGGATTCCTTTAACATTTTTGGGTGGAGGTACTTTATCAATTGCAGAAACCATTTCAGGGTCAATCCTAACTCTTTATTTGGATACAATGTGTTCCAAAATCTTTCCTTTTGTAACCCCAAAGGTATATTTCTTTTGGTTAAGAGACACTCTGTATTCCAAAGGTCTTATAATTTTTTTTTCAAGATGATCACAATGTTGATCCTCTTTCTTTGAATAAGAATTCAAATCATCTTGGTATACCACTAGAGACTTCTTTATAAATTCTGAAAAAGCTACATCCATAGCTCATTGAAAAGTGGCTCCAGCATTTGTCAATCCAAAAGGCATCCTGACATATACATATGTACCCCATGTAGTAGTGAATGTAGTTTTTTGTTGTTTTGTTTCCATCACCATTACCTGATTGTAACCTAAGAATCCATCCATCATGGACATCATTTCTAACTCAATGACCCTCTGTAATATGGCTTCCATGTTTGGCAGACCATAATTGTCCTTTAGTGAATTGATATTCAAATTCCTAAAGTCTACGTAGAGTCTAATTTCACCATTCTTCTTTCTTACTGGAACCGGATTAGATACACATGATCAATTTCTTATAGGTGCAATAATTCCAACATCTCTCACCTTTTTGAGTTCCTCCTACATTTTGGGTGCCAATGTTGGATTCACAGGTCTCATCTTTTGTTGAAAAGGTTTGGTGTTCTCTTTTATTGGAATCTCATGCTGAAATAAGTCTTCTCTATAGGCCTTTAGGTCATCATATGACCATGAAAAAAAATGCCTATATTTTCTTAGAAGATCTATCAATGATTTTTTAATTTTGGGAGAAATCTTCGTACCAATGAAAACATTTTTAGGAGCCTCAATTGGTCCCAAATTAACTTCTTCCAAATCCTTTTTTTTATGTATAGATTTTACAAAATAGGGCTTCTCTTTATTATCAAAAAAATTTCAAGAACCACTAGCCCGTTTGGGACTCTATTTGATTTTAACTATAGGACTTCTGTCCCAAAAATAGTGTCCTTTCTGTCCATGGTTTATACAAATTCACTGAAATCAATCTCTTCATTTCCAAAGCTTTCTTCACAATGCGAGAATCTTAGAATGTCTAGGTCATCATTAAAAACTTGCCAGTTTTCTATGTTGTCAGGTATAGAAGGCCTAGATTGAACCTCTATCTCAGAGATTCTTGCAAATGTTATATCCTTATGCCTTAATGAAATGTTTTCTAATAGATCAACCATTCTATTTTGAACTCTATCCATCCAATCAATATCAAATGATTCAAAATTTTCCAATTCATCCCAAACTACATTTCAGTATTGTTTCAATCTTTTGTTCTTGGAAGCATACTTTGACCAAATTTTAGAGACTACTAGCTCAGAGTCACCAATGACTTTCAGGTCTTCAATCCCATTTTTTGAGGCTAATCTCAATCCTATTAACAATGCCTCATATTGTTCAATATTGTTTGTGCATGTGAACAACAAACTATAAGTAAACTTAAAAGTTTTTCCACTTGGAGAAATTAACAAATTTCCTTCTCCAGCACCTTCCTTTGAACTTGCACCATCAAAGTACATAGTCCACAATCCATTTTGGTCTGATAAGTTATTTTTTTCCTTAGACAAAAGAATAGGCTTCATCTTTCCTTCAACTACCTTGTCTTGTACCTGAAAAGAGTCCATGTCTGTATTAAGAAAATAGTTCATGCTTTCATCAAGTCATTTTTCTCAATCATATGAGGGGTTTTGGTTTCCCTATACACCTTTACATTATCATAAAAAATATTAAAAGTTTCAAAGGATAAGTCACACTGAATACTTCCTCCCATAGATGTACTCCACTTTCTTGACAACAACATCCCATACTGAGGAGGAATATCAACAACAAGAATACTCATTGTCAACAACTTGTCAGGGTAAGCAGCTAGCCTATAAGGAAAATATTTAATAGTACCAATGACTGGTACCTCTCTAGAATCCTTGGCCTATGTGGAGCATCAAATTGTAGTCCTATTGGCTTCATCACTTCAGCAAGCATCACCATGTTAGATGCTCCTAAATTAATCATATAGTTTTTCAACATCTTTCCATTTATTATTAAAGTAAGAAAAAAGGGATCCACAACACCTACAAAAGTATTTACAACATTTGTTTCTAAATAAATATGAGGAATTTTGGAAAAAAATTCTTTTGTCTCCTTCCCTTTATTCTTAGATTTATCTCTTGCATTGTCAATGTTTTTACTCCCTTTTGATTTTTTGATTTCAGTTGAAGGTACATCATTTACACTTGAAAGGGCTTTTTCCTTATGTTCCCCTATCTTCATCATTCCTAGGAATGGGACCTTGGCAATGATCTGGGATAATAGCTGGCCCATATCAACTAGAGTATATCTTACATCAATAAAATCTTGATTTATAATAGCAATATTTCCATTCTCAGATTGAATGGCAATATTTGGTTCATTTTTCTTTGGTTGCTTAACATCTTTTTGGGGAGGGGGAACACTTGTCTCTGGTGTTTTGACCTATAATTTAAGATTTTTAGGATTTAAATTATTATCTATCCTAATCTTATCCCTTTTGACACACTCAACTAATTTTATCTTTTCTGGTGTCTGCTTGGTGTCATTCTTGTCTTCTTTGATAAACATATTAGATGGTTTACCATCTTCCTTACCAATCATTCTATTTCTTAATACATAATTACTCCTTGCTTGAGTAACCATGTTAGTAGTTATTTTTTCAATTTCTTCATTTGATGGTCTTCTTATCATAAAAGGTTCTACACCTTTCTCAGCATTGCACCTCATATTATCCACTTCCTCTTCATATTCATCATATGAGAAAACTTGTTGATGATATACCTTTGTTCTTCTTTGTGAGCTACAACATCTTGATTTTCATCTTCATCTATAGAATAAAATTCATCCCATAGATGTGAAGAGGTCATGGCACAACCACTGCTATCATATGATTTATCCTCCTCATTTCCTTTCTCTTTACTAGCAGACATATTTAGAGAAACAACACAATATTTAGGGCTATGAGGAGATTGGCAAGATACACACCATGGCATGTCATCAATCATGTTAATAGTGTTATTTTTTAAAGGTTCAAGAGTCTTGAAATTAGGTTTATCCTTCCTATCTTGAGAAATAGGTTTTTCATCTTTCCATTGAGTATTATAGGCTATTAAAGTTATTGAAAGGAAACCTCTCATTATTTATTGTAGATCTATTGTTCTTATTATCTACAGGCTTCACATATTTCAAGGCATTCAAGATCAATTTTATATTATCCTCCTCTTCACCCTTTGTATTAAGAGGCTAACCTATTTCCTTCCTATTTGACATGAGAGGTTTCAATTCTTCCCTTCTACACAACTTCCCTACAACTCTCCTATTGCTTTCACTATTAACTATAATCTTATATGTTTCCTAGGTAATAGATCTTGGATTCTTATCTCTGAGGAGATATCCCATCTTAGCATCAAAATCATTCATATAGGATGCAAGGAACACCTTATCATCTAGTCTCATCACTTGGAAGAGCTTGTGCATGGATTTTTGAAATCTCACATTAAAATCAACAACTTCTTCATTTTGGTTTTCTTGATATTATTGAATTCACTTAACATGTTCACCTTCATTATTTTTTTCATCATATTGGTCCTTCAAAAAATCCATAAAATCATCCCAAGTTCCCACACAATCATGTGGTAATCCCCTAAATCAATCTCTAGCATCTTCAGGAAGTGATTAAACAAATAATTTCATTACTACATCTTTAAATTCAATCTCATAATCATCCATCATATCTATAAATTTCTTCAAATTTTCTTCACATGTAATTACATTATTACCATAAAATTTGGGAAGTTTTTCTCTAATTTCATTTGGAATAACATTTGGATAGCTAGGAATACCAATAAAAGAAATTTGTTTATACCTTTCACCATGGACATGTCTTCTTTGAAAAGATCCATCACCTTGAGAAGTGGAAGTGTTGGTGTTTGTTGTCACAACAACTTTTACATCAACTGGTGGGGGAATAGTAGTTGCACACTTTGCATTATTTCCACCAAGAGCTGAGGTAGGGGTAGCAAGATTAGAAGGCATTGAGGAATTTCTTATAAAATTTATTTTCTTCTACATTTCAATTGTAGTAGCATCCAATTCTTCTTTCTCAAGTTCTTTAGCTAAGATCTAATTCACTCTCTTAGCCTTCTCAAGATCCATATTTAGTTTAGACATTTGATTTGCTCGGATCTTATTGTTTGTAGGTTCATTTATGGAAATTATAGAAGCCTCATGTTTTCCTTTATCTTTAGGTTTTCTAGTTTCAAAGACTTGTTGGAGAATAGGTTTTTCTTCACTTCTCTTAGGTTTTTGAATCTCATTCATTACTTCTAGGTTCTTTAATTGCCTTTTCAAATGCTCGGTTCTAATTGTAGCTTGTCTAATTTCATCCTCTTTATCCTTTTCTCTTTTTTGTCTAATAGAAATTTGTTCCTGGATTCTTCTCTCCAAATCATGCACCTCATTAAAAATATCATCAGAGTCAAGGAGAGTTGTTTTAGACTAAATTTTCAATATGGAGCTCCTCTAACTCATCAATGTGGATATAAGGGATCTCAGATGGTGTAACACTAGGAACACGAGGAGGATCTCTATTTTATCCACCTCTACACCTACTTCATGAGCTCCTATCATGTCCTAGATAATTATTTTGAGTCAATTTCATAATAGGACATGATCCCTCTTCTCTCATCTCATCTTAAGAGAGATACTCTCCACAAATTCCCAACCCTAGGTCTACAACATTTTCATTTGCTACTACACTCCTTTCTTAATTTGATAGGATTGGGATTTCTCCTCTAGCGTGATCCTTTTATTTCCAAATATGTGATGCATTTTTTTCAGCTTTGTCTTTTCTTGGTTAGGCATTACTTGAAGTACTTGGAAGTTCACCATGCAACCTTATCTTCAAGATGATCTCTCCTCCAAGATCTATTGTTCTTCATATTTAGAAAGTGTTAGTAAAATAGAAATATAACTCAACACTGTTGTAGAGATCCTTTGAGTTTCCACCCAATACAAATTGGGAAATATAACACTAGCTCAATAAATTGAGTATTTGTAACCAAGAAATATCTCAAGGAAAAAGAAAACAACAAAAGGGAACAAGAAATCCCAACAAATCCTTCCCTGATAACACAAATTCATAGGATAGAAAAATACAATTATGTACTTCAATGGTAACTGACTAGTTCAAAAAAATAAGAAGGCCATGAGTTTAGATCAACTTGTGCTTGCATTATTTGATAAAATTTGTAACACCAAAGATCTCAATATAAGTTCATCAAAACTATTTGGTCTCTATTCCCTAGTGGAGTCACCATTTTGGTTGTTATTGAAAATATTAGGAGTTATGCTTTGAGAGCCACCAATACCTTAGATTGATTTGGTTAGTTCTAAAAGTAAGGTAAATCTTAAGGTTACTGAACCAACTATAGGGACAAGACTTCCCCCTACACTTATGGTTCTACAAAACCAAGGTGCGTATACCTAATCCATCTTTACACACAATTTATTACAATTCCTTTTCTAGATTCTACAAAGAAGATGACGATTAGAGAATACTGAATGATAACCAATCATTCATTGATCCTCCATTATCATGTAAGATATATAATAAAAACCATAATAGGATAAGAGTTCAATAAGACATTTATTTAAAATAAAATAATGTAACCCTACTTCACTAGACATACATCAATATAGAAAATAATTGCTTGTGATCAGTGCCTTATCCTCTAGGCAATATTCTAATGCATAAGCATAATATAGGAACCAAATTATATCAAAGATTAAAAGCCATAAATACAACTTCCCAAACCCTCATTACTTACAAATATCCCTGTGTAAATATTAAGAATCTATGCCCTATCCAAAGTCTATTAATTTGATCCTAGATCAAAGATAAGGAATAATGTCATATACATAGATACTTTTTCTTCAAATATCTACCACTCCAATATAGCTAAAGACTTTAAAGATTTCTATTTCTATAAAAACTAATACCTAGTTAAAGTCTGCTACAATCCTAATTGGAAATAATATGCAACAACTTGCTCTCTTAATTTTGCATCCCTTTCTAAGTGACCTTGGAAATCCTTATAATGGACTGCAACAAGCTTATGATCATTTAGGGAAAAATTAGGGTTGCCAACAACCTCAACAACCTACAGCAACAAGAAGAAAATGCAGATAGGAAATCTTAAAAACCCAGATCAAATCAAATTTGATTTACAATATTGACTTTACCACCACAGGCCAACTGCCATTATCAAATAAAGACTTTTTTCCATAAATAGAAAATTCAATGCTAGAATAATCTTAGACAACCTTATGTGTAATAGGGCATGAAAAATTACTAACAACCATCATACCCTAGTTGCCTTCTTCAAAATATCAATCCTCTACATTAAACTAAAACGACGCCCAGGGAACCCAAATTAAATCATAGCGACCACATAACACCTGCTCATTAATTTTTGTTGGAAATTTGGCTAAAGTTAGTACATAGATGTTTTCATTATGGAAACATATGATCCACATGAAGATCACACTTGTCTGAGAGCAAGTATAGTAGAGCACATTGCAAATTTGTCTAAGTGTAAGACAATGTTTTCACCAGTGCACCAGGACACAATTTTTGTTTGTGACATTGATTGGAGTAAGTTCAGTGCTTGTGCACTTGAACATAGACTCTATGATGACTAATGATGACCCATCTCATAGCACAATTCAGTATGACATGTACAAAATTAGTTATGACAGTTTTACCAAAGACAGTGTTAAGCCGACAAGACAGAATATGAAGGCATAATTGGTAAAGAGTTAAGGGATTATTTTGTTTATCAAAATAATTACTTAAAAATATAAGGGGATGACATCCTAGATGTTAACTCTTGGATAAAGATATATGCAATCTGACCATGTAAAGTTATTATCCTTAATAACTTGTATATATGTAATATGTAATTGTAAGAAGAAGAGAGATATGTGATAACATTGTAATGATATGATGCGAATGTAAGAGCAGCGAAAATATATTGATGCAAGTAGCATAAGGTTATATACCTTAATCCATTTTTATAATAAGTATACATTGTACATTACTTGTTTGGGCAGTGGGCTCATTTGGTAATCAGATTTTGTATTGACAACTCCTAATAGGGTTGAGGCTTCTAACAAGGCCTATAGTCCCTTAATCAGGACTGATACACTATATGCTTGTAATAGACTCCTAACAGGGTCAAAATTCTTAACATGATACTTTTGATTAGTGGATATTTGTGGGTACCATCCCCACCAGGGTTTTCCCTTGGCCAGGGTTTCCTCGAGAACATATCATGTGTTATGAGTTCTTTATTTCTATTGCTATGCATATTGTTTAGCTTCTTATGTTATGCATGTATAAAGATAATCTGTTATATCCATAATTGGGAAAAAGATAAAGTTTGTAGAATACTAATTCACCCCCCCCCCCCTCTTAGTATTCCCTATTTCTAACAATTGGTATCAGAGCTTAGTTACTCGGAGAAGAATCATTCAAGGAAAGCCTAGCAGCTGGAGTAAGATCTCTATGGATATGGATCAACTACGGAAAAATCTTAAAGAAGCTCTTGAATAGATTGATATGCTTACTGATGAAAGAAACACTCTAAAAAGGAAATATGATTATGCAAAGAATCTTATTGAGAAACTGAAAAACAAGATAGAAGATCTGAAATCTGAAAAGGAATATGAAATTCTTATTGAAGATTGTGATGACAATTTAGAAAAAGAAAATGTGATCCTTAAGCATGAAATGAAGATAGAAAATCTGAAGCTAGTTTGAAATATGGAAATGAAAAAAATAAAGAAAATCTGAGATCTGAGAATGAAAGGTTGAAGATTGAGAATGAAGAATTAAAATCTAAACTTGCCAAAGTAACATCTGAATTTGAGAAAGTAAATTTGCAGCATGGAAAACTTGAGAAATACAATAAGATTGTGAAAGGTGAATTGACTCAATCCAAACAACAACTTGAAAGGCTATATTTAGATAGTGAGAAGATCGATGAACAAGTATCTTATGGAAAACCATCCTATGATAAGACTGGACTTGGATTTAATATATTCAGAACAAATGATGAAAGTGAGGAACTAGATCTAAAAGAATCTGAAAGCATAGATAAGAAGAAGTCAGATGAGATCAAAAAATCTGATGACACACCTAAAGGAGAAGAACCACCTAAAGAAGAAGAACCACCAAACCAAGAAGAATCACCCAAAGGTATGCAAAGAGAATTCAAAGGTAGATGTTTTGGTTGTAATACTATTGGTCACATGAAGAGAGATTGCACAGGTAAATAATTTAAATCTCTTAATGGTTATTGTTATAATTGTCATGGTTTTGGACATAGAGCTATTGAATTTAGAAGACGTAAAGTTATTGAGAATAATTATGGTAGTAGAATGTTTAGGAATACTAACAATGCAGATAAGAGACCCACTGAAGATATGAACAGAAGAAATGAAGTAGTATGTTATAGATGCAACAAGATTGGACACATTGCTAGAAACTACAGATCACAAATCAATTAGCAAGGACCAAGATATGGGAACAATGGAATTTTTTGTCAGATATGTAACAAGGTTGGACATATAGCAAGGTTTTGCAGAATGAACAATGGAGTTTTTCATCCTAACCCTAACCCTAGAAATCATGCAAGAAGAAATAAAGATGCACGTAACAGACAAAAAGGTTGGTGTAGTAATGCAAATGAAGTGAAGTTTGTTAAAGGCACAGATCAAGGAAAGATTTTCAAAATTGAAGGTAATTAGAAAGGTGAATTATCCAATGGTAAGAATGAATACTTACCTGACCTATCTGTAAGCACTTAATTTATGAAAATTGCAGTAGATTAGGAACTTAGAATTAGTGTAGAAGTAGATTTTTGATGAATTAAGTCTTGCGTAGTTAATGTAAGGTAGTTTATGATGTACTAATGCTATGGTTAAGAGCGCAAAAAAAATATTATGTTTTGCGAGATCACAAGAAGTTTTAAGTTTTGCAGGATAGAAGAAATAACTTTTTGGAAAGAAGTGGCAAAAGAATTGAATACGATGTCAGATCTAAGTAAGATTGAAGTAATAAAAGATTATGATCGATGTTATTTGATTATAAAAGAGAATTGAAGTTTTTAGGAGAGAAAAGAATAGAGATTGGAAGCATTTTGCAATGATTTGGTGAAAGATTTGAGCACCGAATCTATGAAAGCCCTAAAATCATGAACTTGAGGTATTTATCTTGACAGATCTTTGAATAAGTATAAGGAATTTAAAGTTGTCATGGATGTATCCTTAATTCACAATGTCAGAGATAAGAATAGATCTAAAATGAAGAGGGAACCAGTAGAACCCTTGGAAGAGGATGATCCTAGGTCAGTATTATCATCTGTACCAGACAGAGTTTTGCATTTAGAAAATGTGAGAAGTTATCTTGGATGCAAATTAGAAACCGTCAGTGATAGTAATTGTACCAATGAATATCAAAAGATTTACAACCATGATATGTCATTGAAACAAGGATATGAACATTTGAAAGATAATGAGATTGTTCAGTATGCTTTGAAGTATGAATTTGACAATGAAGAATGCACTAAGATTATTTTGAGAAGAATTCACAACGGGAAGTTTTGGCTAGAGGATAGAGTGATAGACATTACATCTGACTTGATTCATGAAATCACAGGTTTATCTAAAGTTGGTGCTATTCCTTTAAATGAGAAAAATATGAGAAAAATAGTCATAGACAACACAGGGTCATCCTACAATGGCACAGGATTCAAGATTAGAAAGGTCAAACAACATGATGTTAGATATTTGTGCAAGCACCTAACAACTAAGTTTTGTGCAAATTCTAGAGAAGATGATATGGTAGCTGGAATGGTACATATTGCCTATTTAATGTGTGTTGATAAGGTGCTAGTTGATATGTGTGAAATTCTAAGAATTCAATTGTTTGAAAACTTGGAGAAGATTAAGAAATCTAAGTATGCACAATTTAGATTTTCATCTTTAATCACATACATGTTTTTCCACTCATTGAGAAGATTTCCATAAACCATTGCAGATGATTGGAATGATGGACAAACTGCTATGGAAAGGATAAATAAAGTATATTTGAGACATGTTATTGACAAAGTAAATGAGAGTGCTATGTTAGTAATGAAGACATTTCAAAACATGGTAACTAGCAGATCAAGAATTCCATAGTCACTTGTGAAGAAGTATAAAAATGATATATGTTTCATGGTTGACACTGACTTTACCTATATTGAAGTAGTGGAACCTAGAATTGAGTTCATAGACCATCTTGGCAATGAGATATCTGAGGTTGAAATAGAAGAATATGTTGGCAGATTACTTAAATGTAAATTGGACACTCAGTGTAGCAGATTTGGAACTTTTGAAGAGAACTTCAACTTGGCAAAAGCTATAACTGAAGAGAAGAAATCTAAGAAGAGAGTTGACAGCACTATTAGGAGAATACTGAAAGATATAGGAATGTCAAAACAAGAATTCTTAATAGAAAAATAGACAGCAGCAATAATCAGGGATATTAGATAGAAATAAGTCTTGAGTGTACCACCCTTGTCATCTAGTGTAGTACAACAAGAACCTACACAAGTCAAGGTGAAAGTAGAGGAACTAGAAAAGGAACAAGTAACAACTAGATCCACTTCCTCCATAGCTAGCAAGAGAATGAAAGAAATTGCTACTAGACCAGGAAAGAGAAATAAGACTTTAGTTCAACCAGTACCAAGAGAAATTGTAGAAATAAAATATGATGACACTACTTTGGTTAAGAAGAAAGCTTGGAAACCTAAAGTTGAAAAGCTTAATGAGTAGATTATTGAAAATGGAGACTTTAACAGAATGAATAAGTACTACAGTCTTTATGATTATTTAGACAAACTTAATTTGGAGAATGCTATTGTGAAACATATGATTTTGGTAGACAAGAAATTTGATTCTATTCAAGGTCAAATACCTGATGAGTTGTATACCAAACTTCTAAATAGAAACCAGAGAGCAATTGAAGAAGACACTAATATCAGAAAGAATCTTGTGAAGAAGCCTTGTGATGTGAGAGATGATGAACATTTGGAGAAGATATTGAAGGCCTTAAGCACCCATTTGAGAACCAAAAGGAGAAACATTTTGATTATGGGAGGCAGATATGAAGAAGTTAATTCAGATACAGAGTAGGCAATAATCAAGGTCATGGCAAAAAATGTTGGAGAGCCATCGGTTGCAGCAGAGCAAGTAGTTAGCTATTCCTTCTCCTTTAGCTATTAACATTGAAGATGAAACTATGAATATAGAAGGTAATAAGGTCACCTTGGATACTGATGACAATGTATTCAAGAACTTAGAAAACATTGTTGACAATTTGGCTCTTGATGAACCAGATAGAATTGAAGAAGCAGAGAAAACTCAATCTATCAGTGAAGAACCTAAGGAGCCTGAGATTCAAGCACCCATTCCTACCATAGAAGACATCAGTCTTACTCTTGAGACTAGAAAGAAGAAAGAAATTGGATCTTTGTTTGAAGATTTAGGAAAGGAAGTTGATGATGATGATCACTTGGAACTGATCACTGCTTTGAATAAAATAATTGGCAAGAACAAGAAAGTGAATAATCTTGAAGGGAGTCTAAAGGACCTTGTTGAGAAGTTACAAAGCATTGTAACTACGCAAATCACAGAGACGGACCCTTTGGAGAAAGCTAAGAAGGTAATGTTAGAAAGTAAAGACCACAAAGATAACTGAGAGGGGGGGGTTGAATCAGTTATCTGATAATTAAACCATTTATCAATTTCAATATCAAATTCAATAGCTTTAAAACATATAATCAATGCAGTAACCAAAAATAAAAAGATAATCATACACAATGACACAATAACACAAGATATGTTAACTAGGGAACCCCTTGATCAAAGAGTAAACCCTGGCGGGAATGATGCCCACAAGGATGGACCCTGTTAGGAGTCTTATGAAATACATTTAGTACATATGAATCTCTATTAGGAGATTTTGAATCCCTGTTAAAAGATTCTAACTGTGTTAGGAGTTATGGAAGACAGAAGGACCCACTGCCCAAACAGCTTCAAGGCAAGATCTATGAACTCATTGTCCAATAGATCTTAGGATTATTCAATAGAATAATATGAAATATGTTACCTCCTTCACACTATGCCAAAACCAGACTCTCTACTACACAAGATCACAAATCCAGATCTTTGTACTTCGCAAGTCTTCCTTCATCACTAAATTAGTTCTTTTCTTCACTTCATGCATACATTCGCATCACAACTTTCACAATTTCATATCACAACTATTACAATCCCATATCACAACAAGGAAAACATTATTTCCTTTATACCACACTCAAATAATTACAAATGAGTTGGCATGCAAATACAAAATAATAATTTCAACACGCTACATCAAAATTACATAAAACTGTCGGCTTCCAGATACAATAACTTTCCAATCGTGTGACCTTGAAGTTTGCATTGTGAACCATATCACCACCAATGAGTCTCAAACTTCCCTTTAACTATGTAGAATCATATTCCATCCCGGTTAGGAGATATCCTCCGATTACCAAAAATTGCTACTTAGGAACACTGGCAGAATACTGCTTCCACCAAAATTCTTATAACTTTCATGAATAAATGAATTTCCTTTTGCGCTCTTAACCATAGGATAATAACACACCAAAGAACATACCATAAACTATGCATAACTCAATCTACAATATAACATGTGCACAAAACAAAATTGTGCATGCTTCTCTGCTAAACTCCAAAATAACACTGTGTTGACATCAATGACAATCATAGTCATGAATGCAACAACCACTGCTACAGAATGACTTCCAAAGGCTTCATCATTCATTCCTAACAATCTCCCCCATTGGCATTAATGGCAACATAGATGAAAAACATCCAATGTTAAAAAAATCCAATCACTGCAGCTCAACTGCTCTGCTGGTCTTCATCAATCAAATCTTGCTTTGTTATCCTATTCAATCTCTCCAACAAATCTAGTTCCTCAATGTTTTTCATGATTCTCTCCCCCATTGACTATTAGAAATAGGAAATACTAAGATGGGGGGGTGAATCAGTATTTCACAAACATTTACTTTTGCTCACTTATGAATATAACAGATTACTTTAAAGCATACAAAGCATAAGAAACTAAATAGCATACATAACAGTAAATGTAAAGAACTCATAATGCATGATATGTTCTCAAGGAAACCCTAGCCAAGGGAAAACCCTAGTGGGGATGGTACCCACAAAGATCCACTAATCAAAAGATATCTGGTTAAGGATGTTGACCCTATTAGGTGCCTGTTACAATCATATAGTGTATCAGTCTTGGTTAAGGGACTATAGGCCTTGTTAGAAGCCTCAACCCTGTTAGGAGTTGTAGATACAAAACCTGATTACCAGATGAGCTCACTGCCTAAACAAGTAATACAAATGTTTACTAATTACAATGTGGTACTGCTTACAACTTTGCATCAACATCTTTCCCCGCTATCACAATCTACATATATTACATGTTACATTTCAAGTATGTTCGGTACATCTTTATTTATATAAGATACAAACATAATATATTTCTCTTATCAGCTTGCATATCTTTATCTAAGATTAAACATATAGGATGTCATCTCTTTATAATATTAAGTCATTATTTTGACAAGCAAAATAATCCCTTAATTCATTTACTAGTTCTGTCTTCAAAACTGCACTGTCGACTGTACTCTGTCATCGGTAAAATAGTCATAACTTTGTCTATACTATCTGTACTCTTTTGTGCACTAAGATGGGGTATCCTTAGACACCATAGAGTCTATGTTCAACTGTGCAAACTTTGATCATGCTCTAGTGAACGTCACCAAAACAAACTGTATCGGGTGCTCTGTCAAAATCATTGTTTCATACTTAGACAATTTTAGTTTGCGATCTTCCATACTTACTTTCCAGCTTATGCACTCTTCATAGGGAACATATCTTTCCATAATGACAATATCTATGTACATACCTCAGCCAAATTGCCAACAATCTCCCCCTTTGTCATTTGTGGCAACATATGAGAAAATTGGCTAAGTGTAGAAGTCAAAATCTCAAAATTTGTATCAAAATTGTGGCCATAGTATAAAATAAGTATACTATCCTTATATCTCCTTAAAATATACACATAATCTATAAAAAATCATAATACTCCATATAAATCCCCCTACGAGTATCCTTCCTTATCAAATATAGACAATTTTCTAAGTATCTCTCCCCCTTTGACAACAATGACAAAATAAAGGGTGGAAAGGGATATACAAAAATTGTGTGAAAACTTTTACCTTACTATCTCATTGCAAAGCTATTTGGCTTGCAACACAATCTACAAAATCTATCTTCCAAGTCTCAAAATCTTTCTCCCATGCCTTCTTTATTGATTCTGCTACATTGAGTAAAGTACTCAATCCGTATGCTGCAATCTGACAAGCTTGGAGGGACTCAAAATTGAATTTCTGAAATGTTGTCTTAGTAGTAAGACATTCATCTAGCTTCTCTTCTATTATATTCAACTTGATTGAGACATGCTCTCTCAAGATGTTTATTCTGATAATTTTCTTGTTCTTCTGATCATTCAAAGTCCTTATTTCATCAAATAATTTTCTAATCTTATTCTCAATTGTTCTAATCTTTATGTTTAGGGTGGTCAAAGAGTTTCTCTCTGCTACAATTTCATCTTGCTTCTCTTTTATCTTCTTTTCATCCTCAATTAAAATATTTTCAGATTTTGTACACTGAATGTACAAACACTTTCCAGTCTCAAGATGTTTCCTTAAGTCCTTAATGTGTCTATCAAGGTTGTCAATGTCATTTTTGATATTCTGACTTATGTTCTACAACATCTCATCTTCATAATATGCCTGAGCCTTAACCTTAGCAATATCAGTTAAATTAGTGAACTCAACATCAAAAGATTTAATTACCATCTTTTCTCTTTCAAGTGGATCTGATTCAAAGACTTTTTTAGATATGACACTTTGTAGCTTCTGAGTTCTGAAAAGTTTTCAACACTAACTTTACACTTTCATTAACCTTCTCAATAAGATGTTTCATGTAAACTTTATTGATTCTTGCCATAGTATTCTCACCATCATTCCATTCAATAGTGTAAGGAAATCTTCTTAACAAGTGGAAGAACATGTAAGTAACCAATGAGGAAAATCTAAAGTGAGTGTATTTAGCTTTCTTTATCTTTTCCAAATTCTCAAACAACTGTATTCTCAGAATTTCACACATATCCACATGCTTCTTCTCGACACACATCAAATAAGCAATGTGTACCATACCTGCTGGCATATCATCTTCTCTAGAGCCTCCACAAAACTTTTCTGTCAAAATCTTACACAAGTATTTTACATCATCTTTCTTAATCTTACTAATGACTATACCTCTGCCATTGTATACTGAACTAGTGTTTTCAATCATAATCTTTCTCATTTTTTTCTCATTCAGTGGAATTGAACCAACTTTTGATAATCTAGTCACATCATGAATTAGGTTTGCAGCTATGTCTATAACTCTGTCTTCTAACCAAAATTTACCATTATGTATCCTACTAAAAATGATCTTAGTACACTAATCATCAAATTCATATTTCATAGAGTACTCAATGATTTCATTGTTTTCTAGATGTTCACAACCTTGTTTCACTGACATATTTGAGTTGTACAATTTCTTATATTCACCATTAAAATCACTCTCCCTTAGGGTTTCACACTTGCATCCAAGATAACTTTTAACATTTTCTAAATGAAGAACTTCATCTGGTATGGATGATAAGGCTAAACTAGCATCTCTTTCTGAGGGTTCAACTAGATCTTTCTTATTTCTAGATCTATTTGTATCCTTAATTTTTTGAATCAATGACACATCCATGATTATATCTAATTACTTTAGCTGATTCAAGATCGTAGTCGGATAAATACCTTAAATTCACAAAATTAGGGCTTTCACTAGATCGATGCTTCAAACTTCTGCAAATCAATTCTAAACTTCTTTCTTCACTTCTAATCACTTGAAAATCATAATAACTTCAATTTCAATCTTTTAACACTTAGCATTCACTTGATCTGACATTGCATTCAATTATTTTGCCACCAAAATGTCAAAAAGTTGATTCTGTAAACCTGCAACCATAAATATTCTTGTGACCTCACAAAACACAATATTTCTTTTTGTGCACTTAACCATAGCATCAGTATAACATAACAAACCTTCATCTAACTGCGCAAAACTTAACTCATTCAAAATCTAACTCTATACTAATTCTAAGTTCCTAAACTACATAAATTAACATAATTTAAGTGCTTAAAGAAGGGTTAGGTAAAGACTCATTCTTACCTTCAAATACATTACCTTCCTGATTACCTTCAATGCTCAATATAGCTCCTTGATCTGTGCCTTTAACAAATTTTACTTCATCTTCATTGCTACAGTAACCTTTCTCTTTGTTTCCTGCATTTTCATTCCTTCTTGCATAGTTCCTAGGGTTAGGGTTATAATGATAACCTCCATTGTTCATTTTGCAAAATCTTGTTGTGTGTCCAATCTTGTTACATATCTGAAAAGTGATTCCATTGGTTCCATATCTAGGTGTTTGCTGATTGATTTGTGTCCTGCAATTTCTAGCAATATGTCCAATTTTGTTGCATCTAAAACATACTATTTGATTTCCTCTTTTCATGTCTTCAGTTGATCTCTGATCTGCATTGTTAGTATTTCTAGGCATTCTTCTATTGTAATTATTCTCAATAACTTTAGATCTTCTACATTCAATAGCTCTATGTCCAAAACCATGACAATTATAACAATAACCATTTAGAGGTTTGAATTGTTTACCTGTACAATCTCTCTTCATATGACCAATAGTATTACAAGTAAAACATCTACCTTTTAATTCTCTTTGCATACCTTTGGATGATTCTTCTTGCTTCAGTGGTTCTTCTTGCTTTAGTGCATCTTCATGCTTCGGTGATTCTTCTTGCTTTGGTGATTCTTCTTGCTTTAGTGCATCTTCTTGCTTCGGTGATTCTTCTTGCTTTGGTGATTCTTCTTGCTTTAGTGCATCTTCTTGCTTCGGTGATTCTTCTTGCTTTGGTGATTCTTCTTGCTTAGGTGCATCTTTAGATTTGTTCTCATCTAACTTCTTTTCTTCACTACTTTCACATTCATTTAGATTTGGTTTCTTGCTTTCACTAACTATCTTCAATATGTTAAATCCAAGACCAGTTTTGTCATAAAATGGTTTTCCATAAGATACTTGCTTATCAATCTTTTCACTATTTGAATATAACCTCTCAAGTTGTTGTTTGGATTGAGTCAATTCACCTTTCACAATTTTGTTGTATTTCTCAAGTTCATCATACTACAGTTTGACTTTATCAAATTCAGATGTTACCTAGCCAAGTTTAGATTTTAGATCTTCATTTTCATTCTTTAAACTTTCATTCTTAGATCTCAAATTGTCATTTCCATCTTTCAAGCTAAGTTTTAAATTTGCTATCTTCAATTCATGTTTAAGGATTACATTTTCTTTTTCTAAGTCTTCACAATCTTCAACAAGAATTTTAGATTCCTTTGCAGACTTCAGATCTTCTATCTTACCTTTCAATTTGTTAATAAGATTCTTTGCATCATCATACTTTCTTTTCAAAGTGTTTCTTTCATCAGTAAGCATATCAATTTGCTCAAGAGCTTCTTCAAGATTCTTCTATAATTGATCCATATCCATAGAGATCTTACTCAAGCTGCTAGGCTTTCCTTGAATGTTTCTTCTCTGAGTAACTGAGCTCTAATACCAATTGTTAGAAATAGGAAATACTGAGAGGGGGGGGGGGGGGTGAATCAGTATTTCACAAACATTTACTTTTGCTCACTTATGGATATAATAGATTACTTTAATGCATACAAAGCATAAGAAACTAAATAGCATACATAACAGTAAATTTAAAGAACTCATAACACATGATATGTTCTCAAGGAAACCCTGGCCAAGGGAAAACCCCAGTGGGGGTGGTACCCACAAAGATCCACTAATCAAAAGATATCCGGTTAAGGATGTTGACCCTGTTAGGAGCCTGTTACAATCATATAGTGTATCAGTCCTGGTTAAGGGACTATAGGCCTTGTTAGAAGCCTCAACCCTGTTAGGAGTTGTAGATACAAAACCTGATTACCAGATGAGCTCACTGCCCAAACAAGTAATACAAATGTTTACTGATTACAATGTGGTATTGCTTACAACTTCGCATCAACGACTTTCACTGCTATCACAATTTACATATATTACATGTTACATTTCAAGCATGTTTAGTACATCTTTATTTATAGAAGATACAAAAATAATATCTTTCTCTTGTCAGCTTGCATATCTTTATCCAAGAGTAAACATCTAGGATGTCATCTCTTTATAATATTAAGTCATTATTTTGACAAGCTAAATAATCCCTTAATTCATTTATTAGTTCTGTCTTCAAAACTGCACTATCGACTGTACTCTGTCATTGGTAAAATAGTCATAACTTTGTTCGTACTATCCATACTCTTTTGTGCACTGAGATGGGGTATCCTTAGACACCATAGAGTCTATGTTCAACTAGACAAACTCTGATCATGCTCCAGTGAACATCGCCAAAACAAACTGTATCGGGTGCTTTGTCAAAATCACTGTTTCATACTTAGACAATTTTAGTCTACGATCTTCCATACTTACTTTCCAGCTTATGCTCTCTTCATAGGGAAAATATGTTTCCATAATGACAACATCTATGTAGATACCTCAGCCAAATTACCAACATTGACATCAATGACAGAAATTCTATCACTATGTCAAACAGTAGCTCAATGTCAAAAGACACTGTTCAGAAGAAAAAAAAAAAAAATAGTCACTAGAGTCCTTAATGACTCAGTTTAGATACACATACTCCCCCATAGAGGAAGTATCAATATCCAATATAGAAAATAGATAGGGCCAGATTCCACTGGACGGATGCAACCAACTGCATCATTACTCAAAAGTAGGCAGGGGCATAACCCCAAGCATACCTCTCAGATACTCAAATGTATCCTTAGGAAAAGGCTTAATAAATATCTCTGCTATCTGCTCCTTTGTGCTTATGTACTCTAGTCTAACTTCTTTATCTGCAACTTTCTCTCTTACAACATGATACTTGATCTCTATATGCTTTGTTTTAGAATGTAAAACAGGATTCTTAGACATACTAATTGTACTTTTATTGTCACAATGTATGAAAATAGGCTCATCAAACTTGATTCCAATGTCCATCAACATCTACTTCATCCAAATTATCTGATTAAAATTGTTTGTTGTTACTACATATTCTGCTTCTACTATACTCTGTGAGATATAATTCTACTTTTTTCTCAACCAAGAAACTAATCTTCCTCCAAGAAAAAGGCTCCACCACTGGTGCTTTTCTTATCATCAACACTGCCTCCCCAATCAGCATCAGTATATGTACATAGGGTAAAATAATCAGAAGTTTCATACCACAATCCATAGTCCATTGTGCCTTTAAGATATCTCAATATCCTCTTTACTGCTGCATAGTGTGACTCTCTAGGTTCAGCTTGAAATCTTGCTACCATTCCAACTGAATGTTGTATATCTAATCTAGTGTGTGTCAAGTACTATAATCCACCAATCATAGATCTGTATTTCTTTTTCTCAACTGCTGGTGTCTCATCTTTACTAGATAGTTTATGTCTTGTAACCATAGGTGTTCCAACTAGTTTACAATTCTCCATACCAAATCTTTTCAACAAATCATTCAAGTACTTTGTCTGACTTACAAAAATACCATCTTTGTTTTGTGTTATTTGTAATCCCAAAAATTATTTCATTTCTCCAATCATACTCATTTCAAATTATGTCTTCATTTCATCAGCAAATTTATCACTAGCTTCATCTTCTGCTCCAAAAATAATGTCATCAACAAAAATAACCAAAACTAACAATCCATTCTCAATTTCTTTTGTGTATAAGTTACTATCAGCTGTTCCTTTTGTAAATCCCAATTTTAACAAATACTTATCTAATGTAGCATACCAAGTTCTAGGTGCTTGCTTTAGTCCATACAATGCCTTTATTAGTTTACATACCATGTCTCCTTCTTGAGTCAAAGGAAAAACTTCAGGCTACTCAATGTAGACTTCTTCTAATTCACCATTCAGAAATGTTGACTTCACATCCATCTGATACACTTTGAATTTCTTAAATGCTGCATAAGCCAAAAATATTCTTACTGCTTCAAGTCTTGCCATAGGGGAAAAAGTCTCTTCATAGTCAATTCCTTCTTGCTGTGAGTATCCCTTACATACCAATCTTGCTTTGTTTCTAATTACTTCTCCTTGTTCATTCATCTTGTTCCTGAATACCCATTTAGTTCCAATCACATTTTTGTCTTTAGGTCTAGGGACCAATTCCCATGTCTTGTTCTTTTCAATTTGATCCAATTCTTCTTTCATAGCTTTAATCCAATGTTCATCTTCACAAGCTTCATTAGTAGACTTAGGTTCAATTTGAGAAATCAAACATAAATGTACCTTTTTTCTAGTCATAACTCCTCTGTCCAAACTTCCAATAACTTGCTCAATAGGATGATGTCTTGATATATACCTGTTAGGTGTCATAGTCACTAATCTTTCTTCAACTACAGATTCTTCTCTAGATTCTTCTTTGTTTTCTTCAACATGACTTTCATTCAACAATTCACTATCAGTCTCAAAAAATTGTTCAGTAGTTTCAATGTTAGGCTGAGGGTTAGTTCTTTCATCAGATTCATAATCAAGCATTCTTTCCTAAATTTTAAATTTCTCGTCAACTTTTACATTTGCACTTTCAACAATAGTCTTAGTTCTCTTATTTTAACATCTATATTCTTTTCTTTTCAAAGAATATCCAAGAAAAATTCCTTCATCACTTCTAGGATCAAACTTTCCTATATCATCATCTCTCTTAATATAACATTTGCTTCCAAAAATTCTAAAATACTTAACTAAGGGTGCATGTCCAAACCATAATTCATAAGGTGTCTTGTCTGTGTCTACTTTGATTTGTACTCTATTCATTGTATATACTACTATATTCACTGCTTCTCTCCAAAATGTCTTTGCTAAATCACCTTCAAACAACATAGCTCTAGCTGCTTTAGTCATTGATATGTTCCTTCTTTCTGCAATACCATTTTGTTCAGGTGTTCTAGGGGCTGATAACTATCTCTTAATACCATTTACTTCACAAAAAGTGTTAAACTCTTTATATGTAAATTCTCCACCTCTATCGAATCTCAAACATTTAATCCTCATTCCTGATTCATTCTCAACTTTATTTTTCATGACCTTAAACTTATCAAATGCTTCAGATTTTTCTTACAAAAATGCAATCCACATCATTCTTGTAAAATCATCAACAAGAATCATAAAATACCTTCATAGAATCCTCTAGTCCTAGTAGGACCGCTCAAGTCTGTATGAACAATCTCCAACTTCTCTGTAGATGTGAACTTCTTGCTAGGGAATGAACTCCTTTTCTGCTTAGCCATCACACATTCCTTGCAAATCATGTTAGTAGGCTTCATAATCTTAGGTAAATCTCTTACTGCACTTTTAGAACTTACTTTCACAATATTATCAACGTTTATATGACAAAACCTTTTATGCCATAACCAACTATCATCAATTTTAGTCATCAAACATGTCATCTCAGTAGGGTTCAACTGAAATACATTACCTCTGGTTCTAGATCTAGTTCCAATTAGATTTCCATCTTTATCCTTAATCACACAAGTTTTCTCAGTAAACCAAACTTGATATCCCTTATCCACTAACTATCCAACACTCAAAAGATTATGTTCCAATCCATCAACAAAGTAAACATCATCAGTATTAGTCTTTCCATCAAGAGTAATAGATCCTATACCTTTAATCAAACAAGGTGCATTGTTACCAACTCTAACAACTCCTCCATCATAATTGTTAAACTTTATGAACTTTCCTTTATCACCAGTCATATGATGTGAACAACCACTGTCTATAATCCAATCAACTTTCTTTTCAACTTGGGAAACTAAGGCTTTTTCTTCTTTAATATCAGATTCAAAATTTTCTTCCTTAATTGCTACAAATCCTATGTCATCAAAGTTATCATTATCACTGTCACTCAAATGTCTTTCAATTCCTACTTCAATTTCTTCATCATTTGCATAATAAAATTCTTTAGATCTTCTAGGCTTAAAATTGTTCCTATACTTCTTAACTCTCTTAGGACACTTAGATGCAAAATGACCATATTCTTGACATGTCCAACATTTAAAGATTTTCTTACCATCTGGTTCTCTTTTCACAAGAAAGGAAATACCTTCTTCAATCTTCTTATCTTCATCAGATTTGGATCTACTACTACTAGCATAATCTCTATTCACACTTGTACTTCTAGACAAAGTAGGTCTAATGCTAAGAGCACTGAATGATGTCTCCACTCTAGGTAGTTCTCTTGATAATCTCAAATTCATCTCTGTTGCTTCCAATCTTCCAAGAAGAGTCTCTCTTGAAAATTTTGGTGTACAAGGTATCACTTGTTTAATCATTTGTGTAGTCTACCTGAATACTGGTGTCAATGTTCTCAAAATCTTCCATATTACTTCATTCTCAATCTTTTCACCTCCACAAGACTTTATTTCTGCAACAATTTCTAACATCCTACCAATATAGCTTCTAATAGATTCATCTTCCATCATTCTTATGTCTTCAAATGTACAAATCCAATTATGTAACCTATCTTTCTTTGCATGTTAATCACCTTCAAAAGTAGAATGTAAAGCTTTCCAAATATCATGAGATCTAGTTAAACCTTTTACCTGACTATATTCATTCTCCAGACGTGCTAATAAAAGTTCTTCTCTTGCAAGTATGTTACATGTGAATAGATCTACCTCATCTTTAGTACTTGTTTCAAGATTGTCTTCTTCAATTATAGTCCTTTCATTCTTTGTAATGAACCAATAACCTAGTCCCAAACACAAGAGATGTGTCTTCATATTTTCTTTCCAGCTATCAAAATTTACTCCATCAAACTTAGGGCTTTCTTTCCTAAAATTTTCCATGGATCTCCTTAAGTTGTTAAAATTCTCTTTCAAGGACTTGCCGCTCTGATACCAATTGTTAGAAAGTAAAGACCACCAAGATAACTAAGAGGGGGGGGGGGCTGAATTAGTTATCTGATTATTAAACCATTTATCAATTTCAATATCAACTTCAATAGCTTTAAACCATATAATCAATGTAGTAACCAACCATAAAAAGGTAATCCTACACAATGACACAATAACACAAGATATGTTAACTAGGGAATCTCTTGATCAAAGAGTAAACTCCTATGGGAATGATGCCCAAAAAATGATGCACTAATATGAAAGTTCCTTGTGAAAGGATGGACCCTGTTAGGAGTCTCATGAAATACATTCAGTACATATGAATCTCTGTTAGGAGATTTTGAATCCTTGTTAAAAGATTCTAACCCTGTTAGGAGTTATGGAAGGCAAAAGGACCCACTGCCCAAATAGCTTCAAGGAAAGATCTCTAAACTCACTATCCAATAGATCTTAGGATTATTCAATAGAATAATATGAAATATTTTACCTCCTTCACACTGTGCCAAAACCGCACTCTCATCTACACAAGATCACAAATCCAGATCTCTGTACTTCGCAAGTCTTCCTTCATCACTGAATTATCTCTTTTCTTCACTTCATGCATACATTCGCATCACAACTTTCACAATTTCATATCACAACTATTAAAATCCCATATCACAACAAGGAAAACATTCTTTTCTTTATACCACACTCAAATAATTACAAATGAGTTGGCATGCAAATACAAAATAATAATTTCAACACGCTACATCAAAATTACATAAAACTGTCGGCTTCCAGATACAATAACTTTCCAATCATGTGACCTAAAAGTTTGTGCTATGAACCACATCACCAAAAATGAGTCTCAAACTTCCCTTTAATTGTGTAGAATCAGATTCAATCCCGGTTAGGAGATATCCTCTAATTACCAAAAACTGCTACTCAGGAACACTGCAAGGATACTGCTTCCACCAAAATGCTTATAACTTTCATGAATAAATGAATTTCCTTTTGTGCTCTTAACCATAGGATAATAACACACCAAAGAACATACCATAAACTATGCATAACTCAATCTACAATATAACATGTGTGCAAAACAAAACTATGCCTGCTTCTCTGCTAAACTCTAGAATAACACTGTGTTGACATCAATGATAATCATAGTCATGAATGCAACAACCACTACTACAGAATGACTGCCACAGGCTTTAGTATTCATTCCTAACAGGTAATGAGCACTTTTGACAATGAATTCACTAGCCTATCTGATATTGAAAAAGTGAGAGCTCAAGCAGCTTATGAAGTTGAAATGCTTTTGAACATCAGTCAAAATATCAGAACTGATATTAGCAGTCTTGATATTTCTATCAAGAACTTGAGGAAACATTTGGAGATAGGAAAATCATTGTACATACAGTGTACAAAACTAGAGATTTTGACAGTAGAAGAGGAATAGAAGATCAAGTTGAAGGAAGCTAAGATTCATAATGAATGTAACCTTCTTTCTAGACCTAATGTGAAGGTATGTGATGCTGAAAAGAAAGTTTAGAATCTTTATGATGAAATAAGAATATTGCAAGATGAGAGGAAAAAAAAAATGAGGAGACTCACTCTTTTGAGAGAACACATCTCTATTAAGTTGAGTATCATTGAAGAGTAGTTAGAAGAATGTCTTACAGCTAAGACATCCTGTTAGAAAATAAAGATCCCCAAGATAACTGAGAGGGGGGGGGGTGAATCAGTTATCAGATAATTTATCCATTCAATAGCTTTAAACAATATAATCAATGTACTGATCAACCATAGAAAGATAATCATACACAATTGCACAATAACACAAGATATGTTAACTACGGAACCTCTTGAAAAGAGTAAACCCCGGTGGGAATGATGCCCACAAAATGATGCACTAATATGAAAGTTCCTTGTTAGAGAATGGACCCTATTAGGAGTCTTATGAAATACATTCAATACATATAAATCCCTGTTAGGAGATTTTGAATCCCTGTTAAAAGATTCTAACCCGGTTAAGAGTTTATGGAAGACAGAAGGACCCACTGCCCGAACAGCTTCAAGACAAGATCTCTGAACCCACTGTCCAAAAGATCTTAGAATTATTCAATAGAATAATATGAAATATATTACCTCCTTCACACTATGCCAAAACTGCACTCTCTGCTACACAAGATCACAATTCCAAATCTTTGTACTCACAAGTCTTCCTTCATCACTGAATTAGCTCTTTTCTTCACTTCATGCATATATTCGCATCACAATCTTCATAGTACACATTACAATAAGGAAAAAATTCCTTCTTATATACCAAACTCAAATAATTAAAAATGAGTCGGTCCTCAATTACAAAATAATAAATTCTACACGCTACACACAAAATTCACATAAAACTGTCGGCTTCCAATTACTGTAACTTTCTCCAAACATGTCCTCAAAGTTTTCACTATGAACCACATCATCATTAATGAGTCTCCAACATCCCTTTAACTGCACAAAATCAGATTCCATCCCAGCTAAGAGATATCCTCCGATTTCCAAACATCGCTACACAGAAACACTATCTAAATTAACACTGCTTTCACCAAAATGCTCATAACTCTTACAAATGAATGAATTTCTTTTTGCACTATTAACCATAGGTTAATAACACACCAAAGAACATACCATCAACTATGCAAAAGAAAATATGCAATACAACATGTGCGTAAAACAAAACTATACCTACTTTCCTGCTAATATCCAGAATATCACTGTGTTGACATCAATGACAATCAAAGTCATGAATGCAACAACAACTGCTACAGAATGACTGCCAAAACACTTTGCATTCATTCCTAACAATCTCCCCCATTGGCATTGATGGCAACATAGATGAAAAACATCCAATGTTCCAAAAATCCAATACTGCAACATCACTGCAAAATATCAAATCAAATCTTGCTTCGTTTTCCTATTCAGCTCTCTCATAAAATCCACAATGTTTTTCATGTATATCTCTCCCCCATTGACATCAATTATAGAAATTCTATCACTAAGTCAACAACAACTTAATGTCAAAAGACACTTTTTAGAAAAATACAATAACAAGAGTCCTCATGACTCAACTCATAAACTCCCCCATAGAGGAAGTTCCAACATCCAATCCAGAAGAAGGATAGGGCTCATATACCACTAGACAGATGCAATCATGTGCATCAATTCTCAAAAATAGGTTGGGGCATAACCCCAAGCATACCTCTTAGATACACAAATGTATCCTTAGGTAAAGGCTTTGTAAATATATCTGCTATCTAATCCTTTGTACTTATGTGCTCTAATCTTACTTCTTTTTTTGCAACTTTCTCTCTTACAACATGATACTTGATCTCAATATGTTTAGTCTTAGAATGTAAAACAAGATTTTTTGACATACTCACTGTACTGGTGTTATCACAATGTATAACAACAGGCTCATCAAACTTTATTCCAATATCTTTCAACATCTACTTCATCCAAATAATCTGATTACAATTATTTGCTGCTGCAACATATTCTACTTCTGCTATGCTTTGTGAAGTATAATTTTTCTTCTTACTTAGCTAAGAGACCAATTTACCTCTAAGAAAAAAGGCTCCACCACTGGTGCTTTTCTTGTCATCAATGCTGCCTCCCCAATCTGCATCAGTATAGGCACATAAGGTAAAATCATCAGAATTCTCATACCATAATCCATAATCCATTGTTCCTTTCAGATATCTCAGTATCCTCTTTACTGCTACATAATGTGATTCTCTAGGTTCTGCTTGAAATCTTGCTACAATCCCCACTGAATGTGCTATATCAGGTCTTGTATGTGTCAAGTACTGCAATCCTCCAATCATAGATCTGTACTTTTTTTGCTCAACTGCTGGTGTCTCATCTTTGCTAGATAACTTATGTCCAGTTACCATAGGTGTTCCAACAGGTTTAGAATCTTCCATTCCAAATATTTTCAATAATTCATTTAAATACTTAGTCTGACTTACAAATATACCTTCCTTACTTTGTATTATCTGTAATCCCAAAAAATATTTCATTTCTCCAATCATGCTCATCTCAAATTCAGTCTTCATTTCATCTGCAAATTTGTCACTAGCTTCATCTTCTCCTCCAAAGATAATATCATCAACAAATATAACTATAACCAACAAACCATTCTCAATTTATTTTGTGTATAAGTTACTATCTATTGTTCCTTTTATAAATCCCAATTTCAATAAA
The DNA here is from genome assembly GCA_027943335.1 of Chamaecyparis obtusa. Classification (NCBI taxonomy): domain Eukaryota; kingdom Viridiplantae; phylum Streptophyta; class Pinopsida; order Cupressales; family Cupressaceae; genus Chamaecyparis; species Chamaecyparis obtusa. The sequence continues at coordinate 701,917 of BSBK01001583.1, forward strand.
TACTTATCCAATCTTGCATACTAGGTTCTAGGTGCTTGTTTTAATCCATATAAAGCTTTCTTTAACTTACATACCATATCTCCTTGTGTCAAAGGAAAACCTTTAGGCTGCTCAATGTAAACTTCTTCTTCCAATTCACCATTCAAAAATGTTGACTTCACATCGATCTGATACATTCTAAATTTCTTGTAAGTTGCATATGCTAGAAAGATTCTCACTGCTTCAAGTCTGGCCACAGGTGCAAACATTTCTTCATAGTCAATTCCTTATTATTGTGAATATCCTTTACATACCAATATTGCTTTGTTTCTTATCACTTCTCCTTGTTCATTCATTTTGTTTCTGAATACCCACTTTGTTCCAATCACATTCTTGTCTTTAGGTCTAGGGACCAATTCCCATGTCTTGTTTTTTTCAATCTGCTCTAGTTCTTCTTTCATAGCATTGATCCAATGTTCATCTTCAAAAGCTTCATTAGTAGTCTTAGGTTCAATTTGAGAAATCAAACATAAATGTACCCTATTCTAAGTCAAAACTCCTCCATCTAAACTTCTAATAACTTGCTCAAGAGGGTGATGTCTTGAAGTATACCTGTTAGGTGTCATAGTTACTGATCTTGTTCCGATTGTTGATTCTTCTCCACTTCTGTATTTTCTTCTGTATTTTCTTCTCTGTTCTCTTCTCTATCTTCTTCAGTATAACTTTCATTCAGTAAATCACTGTTATTTTCAACAAATAATTCTGCATTTTCAATGTTAGGCTAAGGTTGTGTTTCTCCATCAGATTCATAATCAAGCATTCTTTCCTGAATTTTAAACTTTTCATCAACTTTTACATGTGCACTTTCAACAATAGTCTTAGTTCTTTTTTTATAACATCTATATGCTTTTATCTTTAAAGAATATCCAAGAAATATTCCTTCATCACTTCTAGGATCAAACTTTCCTATATCATCATCTCTTTTAATATAACATTTACTTCCAAAAATTCTAAAATACTTAACTGAGGGTGTATGTCCAAACCATAATTCATAAGGTTTCTTGTTTGTATCTGCTCTGATTTGTACTCTGCTCATAGTGTATACTATTGTGTTCACTGCTTCTCTCCAAAAATTTTTAGCCAAATCATTTTCAAACAACATAGCTCTTTCTACTTCAGTTATTGACCTATTTCTTCTTTCTGCAATACCATTTTGTTCTGGTGTTCAAGGGGCTGAAAGTTGTCTCTTAATAACATTCATTTCACAAAAAGTGTTAAACTCTCTAGATGTAAATTCACCACCTCTATTAGATCTTAGACACTTAATCTTCATTCCAGATTCATTCTCAATTTTTCTTTTCATGATCTTAAATTTATCAAATGCTTCAGATTTTTCTTTCAAAAATGCAATCCACATCATTCTTGTAAAATCATCAACAAGAATCATAAAATACTTTTCACCATAGAATCCTCTAGTCCTAGTAGGACCACTAAAGTCTGTATGAACAATCTCCAACTTCTCTGCCGAGGTAAACTTCTTATTGGGAAATGAACTCCTTTTTTGCTTTGCCATCATACATTCTTTGCAAATCATGTTAGTAGGTTTCATAATTCTAGGTAAATCTCTTACCGCAAGTGTAGTGCTCACCTTGACAATATTATCAAAGTTTATATGACAAAACCTTTTATGCCATAACCAACTGTCATCAATCCTAGTTATCAAACATGTCATCTCAGTAGTATTCACCTGAAATACATTACCTTTGGTTCTGGATCCTTTTCCAATCAAATTTTCATCTTTATCTTTTATCACATAAGTTTTCTCAAAAAACCAAACTTGATAACCCTTATCAGCTAATTGTCCAACACTTAGTAGATTATGTCTTAATCCATCAACAAAGTAAACATCATCAGTTTTAGTCTTTCCATCAAGAGTAATAGATCCTATACCCTTAATCAAACAAGGTGCATTGTTACCAACTCTAACAATTCCTCCATCATAATTATCTAACTTAACAAACTTTCTTTTATCTCCAGTCATATGATGTGAACAACCACTGTCTATAATCCAATTAGATTTCTTTTCAACTTGTGAAACTAATGCTTTTTCTTCCCTTTTATCAGATTTAGAACTTTCATCTTTAATTGCTACAAATCCTATTTCCTCAAAGTTATCATTATCACTGTCACTTAAATGTTTTTCAATTCCTGCTTCAAAATCTTCATCATTTGCATAATAACATTCTTTAGATCTCCTAGGTTTAAAGTTGCTTCTATACTTCTTAACTCTTTTAGGACATTTAGATGCAAAATGACCATATTCTTGACAAGTCCAACATTTAAATATTTTCTTACCATCTGGTTCTCTTTTTACAAGTAATGCAATACCTTTTTCAATCTTCTTATCTTCCTCAGATATACTACTGCTGGTATAATCTCCATTCACACTAGTACTTCTTGTAGGTCTGATGCTAAGAGCACTGAATGCTATTTCCATTCTAGGTAGCTCTCCTGATAATCTCAAGTTCATCTCTCCTGTTTCTAATCTTCCAAGAAGAGTCTCTCTTGAAAATTTTGATGTATAAGGTATCACTTGTTCAATCATTTGCATTGTCTGCCTGAATACTGGTGTCAAAGTTCTCAGAATTTTCCATATCACTTCATTCTCTGTCTTATCACCTCCACAAGAATTTATTCCTGTCACAATCTCAGACATCCTACCAATATAGCTTCTAATAGATTCAACTTCCATCATTCTAATATCTTCAAATGCACAAATCCAATTATGTAAACTAGCCTTCTTTGCATGTTTATCACCTTCAAAAGTAGAATGTAAAGCTTTCCAAATTGCATGAGATGTTTTCAAACATCTTACCTGACTATATTCATTCTCTGGTAGTGCTGACAAAAGTGCTTCTCTTGCAAGTATGTTACACATGAATAGATCTAGTTCATCTTTAGTTCTTGCCTCTAGATTGTCTTCCTCAATGATAGTCTTCTCATTCTTTGTAATCAACCAATAACTTGGTCCTAAACACAATAGATGTGTCTTTATCTTTTCTTTCCAGCTATCAAAATTTACTCCATCAAACTTAGGGCTTTCTTTTCTGAAATTCGCCATGGATCTCCTTAAGTTGTTAAACTTTTCTTTCAAGGACCTGCTGCTCTGATACCAATTGTTAGAAAGTAAAGATCCCCAAGATAACTGAGAGGGGGCGGTGAATTAGTTATCAGATAATTTATCCATTCAATAGCTTTAAACAATATAATCAATGTACTAATCAACCATAGAAAGATAATCATACACAATTGCACAATAACACAAGATATGTTAACTAGGGAACCTCTTGAAAAGAGTAAACCCCGGTGGGAATGATGCCCACAAAATGATGCACTAATATTTAAGTTCCTTGTTAGAGGATGGACCCTGTTAGGAGTCTTATGAAATATATTCAGTACATATAAATCCCTGTTAGGATATTTTGAATCCCTGTTAAAAGATTCTAATCCGGTTAAGAGTTTATGGAAGACAGAAGGACCCACTGCCCAAACAGCTTCAAGGCAAGATCTCTGAACCCACTGTCCAAAAGATCTTAGAATTATTCAATAGAATAATATGAAATATATTACCTCCTTCACACTGTGCCAAAACTACACTCTCTGCTACACAAGATCACAATTCCAGATCTTTGTACTCACAAGTCTTCCTTCATCACTGAATTAGCTCTTTTCTTCACTTCATGCATATATTCGCATCACAATCTTCATAGTAAACATTACAATAAGGAAAAAATTCCTTCTTATATACCAAACTCAAATAATTAAAAATGAGTCGGTCCTCAATTACAAAATAATAAATTCTACACGCTACACACAGAATTCACATAAAACTATCGGCTTCCAGTTACTGTAAATTTCTCCAAACATGTCCTCAAAGTTTGCACTATGAACCACATTATAATTAATGAGTCTCCAACATCCCTTTAACTGCACAAAATCAAATTCCATCCCAGCTAAGAGATATCCTCCGATTTCTAGACATCGCTACACAGAAACACTGTCTAAACACTGCTTTCACCAAAATGCTCATAACTCTTACAAATGAATGAATTTCTTTTTCCACTATTAACCATAGGTTAATAACACACCAAAGAACATACCATCAATTTCACAAAATCCAATCTGCAATACAACATGTGCGCAAAACCAAATTGTACCAACTTTCCTGCTAATATCTAGAATATCACTGTGTTGACATCAATGACAATCCAAGTCATGAATGCAACAAAAACTACTAAAAAATGACTACCAAAACACTTTGCATTCATTCCTAACACATCCTTTCAAAAATTCAAATTTGACAATCTCCAAGCTTGTCAAATAGCAGCTTATGGACTGAGCACATTACTCAATGTGGCAGATTCCATCAAGAATTCATGGGAAAAGGAGATAGAAGCTATGAAAGCTTATTTTTTAGATTGTGTTGCAAGTCTACTAGCTTTGCAATAAGAAAATGAAGGTATAATCTTTTTGGGATACAATTTTGGTAATCCTGCCTACCTTATTTTGTCATTGTTGTCAAAGGGGGAGAGATATTAGAGCAGAAAATTGATATATGTGATAAGGATTGATACTCTTAGGGGGAGAATTGTATTAGAGTTTATATTTTAAGGATTTATAAGGATAGTATACATATTCTATACTATGGCCACAAATTTGATACAATTTTGAGATTTTGACTTGTACACTTAGCCAATTTTCTCATATGTTGCCACCAATGACAAAGGGGGAGATTGTTGGCAATTTGGCTGAAGTGAGTACATAGATGTTGTCATTATGGTAACATATGATCCACATGAAGATCACACAGGTCTGAGAGAAAGTATAGCAGAGCACATTGCAAATTTGTCTAAGTGTAAGACAGTGTTTTCACTAGTGCACCAGGACATAGTTTTTGTTTGCAACATTGACTACAATAAGTTTAGTGCTTGCGCACTTGAACATAGACTCTATGATGACTAATGATGACCCATATTATAGTGAAAGTTAGTATGACATGTAAAAAATTAGTTATGACATTTTTACCGAAGACAATGTTAAGCCGACAAGACAGAATATGAAGGCAGAATTGGTAAAGAGTTAAGGGATTATTTTGTTTATCAAAATAATGACTTAACAATATAAAGGGATGACATCCTAGATGTTAACTCTTGGATAAAGATATATGCAATCTGACCATGTAAAGTTATTATCCTTAATAACTGTATATATGTAATATGTAATTGTAAGAAGAAGAGAGATATGTGGTAACATTGTAATGATATGATGCGAATGTAAGAGCAGCGAAAATATATTGATGCAAGTAGCATAAGGTTATATACCTTAATCCATTTTTATAATAAGTATACATTGTACATTACTTGTTTGGGCAGTGGGCTCATCTGGTAATCAGATTTTGTAGTGACAACTCCTAATAGGGTTGAGGCTTCTAACAAGGCCTATAGTCCCTTAATCAGGATTGATACACTATATGCTTGTAATAGACTCCTAACAGGGTCAACATCCTTAACAGGATACTTTTGATTAGTGGATCTTTGTGGGTACCATCCCCACCAGGGTTTTCCCTTGGCCAGGGTTTCCTCGAGAACATATCGTGTGTTATGAGTTCTTTATTTCTATTGATATGCATATTGTTTAGCTTCTTCTATTATGCATGTATAAAGATAATCTGTTATATCCATAATTGGGAAAAAGATAATGTTTGTAGAATACTGATTCACCCCCCCGCCCCCTCTCAGTATTCCCTATTTCTATCAATTTTTACCTGCAACCATCCTCGAAAAAAATCAAAAACTAATTTGGTTCATCATTTTTGGCTCACTGACTTCATTCTTGTTGGAGAAAACCCTTCTCAATAATTCAAAAAATTGACCGATAATGGTTAATCGACAAGTTTAAAACATGGTCATCGATCCTCATCTTTCTTGACATATCACGTGAGGCTCTGATTAATTGGAAAAATAGTGAACAAATCCTTGAAAAATGTCTTTCCACATCACTATGCTTAGCGACCAATTAGAAATAAACAACTCAACATTACCTAGCACCGAGGACCCACCATCTTTATTGACTCATCAGGATGGAAACGTGGTGACAGGGCATGATCTTGCGATCACTAACCATCGAGCATATTTCCTTTGTGGTATCATGTCGACCACACAATCAAGTTCAATCTGATAGAACTTTACATTTCTTCTTCACCGTAGTGAGTCCATGACTAGAAATTTTTTCTATTATCTCCAAGTTGCCAACATTTTTCATGTAACCACCTTCTTACCCGCGACCTAGTGACAAACATTTTTTATTCACCTTTTTCTTCATCACTAGCTCTCTAACATTTTCTTCTAACTTCTTCTTCATCCATGAGTTGGTGACTAACCCTTTAACTTGACCCTTGCTGGATCACCATAGTTAATTATTAAACCTTCAAACTTACAATGAGCCAATGACAAAGGTAACTTGGATGATCTCTCACTCGTGGACTATTTTACTTAACCGCTACTTCACCTAGCAAGCTGATGATAATCATCAAACATGACCCTCATTGAATTGCCATGGTTAAGACTAACTACCAAATATGTCTGTGATTTGATGATTTTTACTAATGGAAGATCGGACGACAAGCGTGATCATGTGAAGAGTAACTGTTGTGCATCTTTTTATTGAGGGATTGCGACCACCACTGGATCAACTTTGATCTGTTTGTTCTTTATTTCCTTCTTTATCCTCCAGCCTCTGATGTCATAGAGGACAAGTGTCACCCAGTCATGATGCTGTGATGAATATCATTTGAACTCTTTCCCACAATGGTAACATGTTGATCGTTGGATCAACCAGATCTGACCGCTCTTTATCTTCACCCAAAGCATTGACATCAAACCCACATCCTCTGGATAAAACATCACCACAAGCTCCCCCAATAAAATCATCAGCAACTGGCAAACACAAAAATGTTCCTTTTTAATCTTCATTTGCTTCTAAAAGCTTTATCACCATAAGATATCCCGACACATCATTCAGGGATCGGAGCATTTAAAATTTGTCTTCACCAAAGCCTCTTCTACACCTGATAGAAATATTGGTGGATCTAATGTCAATTGAACCTTGTTTATAACATATTAGTGACACATATGGCGATGAAGGAATGGACATCACATGATATTGAAAACAAGACTTCTGACATCTGATGAGGTGATCGTGAATGGTTATAGCGATGAGCAACTATTAAATCATACTCAGACTTAGGAGAATATGGTCGGGGACTTAGGAAATTTAGGAAAAATTAAAATTGGGCCCTCTAGGTAAGAACTTAAAATAGAACATTGCCCCATCCAATAGAATTGAAGACATGTACGAAAAGGGAGAACTAAGTGGGAAGAAAAAGGTAATGAAGAGATAGACCTCAGGTAGTGTTTCAGACTTAGACAAGATTTTTTGAAACCCTTGGAACATTTTGAAACCCTATTTCCTCATACACCTAATAATTTTCAAAGGATTTTGCAAGAATGAAGACTATTTTCATTAGATTTTTTCTATGACAGGAAACTATGCTAACACCACATACCTAATGTCAAGTATAAGTTTTTGACATGATGATTTGATAAAGTTATGGTGTCATAAATAAAGACTAGTTAGTTTACTAATTACTAGTGTTATAGGGTTTTAGAGATTGATTTCATGCACATGATGTAGATGAGAAATTTGGCTGTGCAGCTAGGAATATGTTAAGGGAATAGAAATGTGCCTACCATTCAAAGGGTTTATGATTCTGATGATCAACAAGGTAGTTACAAGTATTTTAGTGGAGGATGACAATGTTCTTAAAAGTTTATCATAAGATGTTGGTAGATCCAATGAATGTAGTGTATTTATTTATTTGTTTGATCTTAATGATGCTTTAGGATGATCTAGGATTATGTGCCTAACAAGTTGGTAGTTTACATTAATTGAGGTGACCAAGTTCAATGAATATAAGTTATTTTTTTGTGATCTCAGCCGACATGTTAAGGAAAGATTATTAAAAAGTTTATAAGAGATTGGTAAAATGTTTTAGGGTTATGATCATGATTTTGAGATGTTATTGATAGATCAAAGGGATTTTTAGAAAGAAAATAGAGATATTAATGGTTAATTTTGGCGTTGAGAGATGAATGATTAGGGATAAGGTTTTTTCAACCTAGTTTTTGATAAATATGGTGAATTAGGGCTTAATTGGTGTGTTGTGTGTACGCACTAGTGTTTTTGAGGTCTTAGAAGCAAGTGCATGCTAGTGAAGCATTTTATAGATCTACTAAAGGATAAATTGATTTTCTATGGTGTAGGAAAAAGAATGGCAGCAAGAGATCTGAATGTCCTGAAAAGGAATTGATTGAGGAATAGTGAGATGCTACTATACAGCTCATGAATTATCAGGATTTGTGTATGAAAAGTGTTTGTAAGTTAGTGAAACTTCTAAATTTTAATTGTAAGTCAATGTGACTTCCTTAGGGTGGGTGACCAAGGAGAATTGAGAAGTGAATTCTATACATTGTGGTTGAATGCAAATGCATTCCTTATATTGTAATAAACTATACTTCTAAAAAGGTATTAGTATTATTGTGGGTATTAGCCCCACCATGTTTTTCACCCTAGTTTGGGTTTCCACACAAAGAATCTTTGCATTATGTGGTGTTTATGTTTTCTTTTACATGCTTTAGATTTTGCAAATTAGTAATAACAATTTATGTTATTAAGGGTTTTATATTTGAAGGGTTTAAGGGTTTTAAAGTTTAACTATTTTGGTAGCAACTGATTCACCATCTTCCCCTCTCAGTTTCTTATTTCTTATTTTACTAAAATTATTATTAGAGCCTAGTCCCTTGAAGGAAGCCTAACAGATTGAGGGAGATCTAAACATGATAGCATATAAGAAAGATAGTCCAAGATTTAATCCAACCAACTATGCACTATGGAAGAAATCAATGATTACACATCTGAGATGTATTGATGAATAATGTTGGAGGATTAAAAATAATTCACATAACCCTCCTCAGAACCCTAAAACCCTTGATGATATCATTGATACCAAAGTAAACATTAGGTCCAAGGAATCTTTTCTAAGTGCATTGTCTGATACAAAGACAACTAACGTCATGGAATTAGAGACAACTAATCAGATATGGTAGAATTTGGAAATTCATTATGAAGGAGATACAAAATTAAAGATGTCAAAGTTGTAGAGCTTTAAATGAAAGTATGAGGCCATGAAGATGAGTAAGGGTGAAAATATCTCCTCTTATAGGTTGAAGGTAAATAAGATAGTGTGTGCTATCATATGTATTGGAGGAATACTTGATGATGAGATTGTTTCAAAAGCTCTAAGATATTTGACTCTTTCCTATGATAACAAGGTTACAACTATTGAAGAAATAAGGATAGTGACTAGTGATAAGACAAAATATAGTTTGAAAGCTTAAAACCTTTGAGTTGAGTTCAATAAGTGGCACACTACCCAAGAATGAGATATCTTTCTTGAAGCTAATATTACTAGAAGGAACATGTAGAGATCAGATTTGATTGAGAAACCTGCAAGGAAATTGTCAAGATGAGAATAAGAGTTGAAGGACATGATAGAAGAGGAAGATAGAGAGATTGAAGAGTTGGAAGCCAAGTTTGCAAAAAGGATGTCTTACAGAGAAAGAGATCCTATTGGAAGTAAATAGAAAGGAAATATGTCCTTTAAATTTTTTTCATGTGGTAAAGTAGGACATTTTTCATCTAGGTGCCCTACTAGAGTTCCTAAGTATAAGTATGATCCTAAGAATAGGGAAAGAAGATTTTATTATGCCCTAGACGATGAAGGAATTAATGATGATGAATCTAATGAAGTTGATAAGGATGATGATGAATTTACTAAATCATTACTATTATGAAAGAAGGTAATAAGTCTAATAAGCTTAATCTTTCTAGTTCTCTGATTGATATTAAAGAAGATGATTCTAGATATGAAGATTATGTACCTTCTATTTCTACCAATGATGTTGTTGAGAGAAATCTTTAGCCACTCAAGTTGTCAAATAAGATAAGTGGTTGATTCATAGTGGATGCTCTAATCATATGATTGGTGATAAAAAAAATTTATAATCTATGAGAAGTATGATGATGATGAAGTGAAATGACATGACAAATCTAGTGGTAAGATCAAAGGTAGAGGTTCTATTAATTTGCATGGAAAAAATAATACTAATGATGTATTGTATGTAGAAGGTTTGAAACATAATCTTCTCAGTGTTGGTCATCTCATGGAAAAGGGCTATGGTTTTCATTTAAAGAATGACATGTGAATGATCTTAAATGATTATGGAAGGGAGATTTATACAAGATCCTGTTAGGCCATTTTGTCATTGCAAAAATCCTAAGAAAATGCTCTTATCTTGTGAAAACCCTATGAAATTGCCATGTCCTCCTGCAAACTAGTTTTGATCAGTGAAGAAGATATATCATGTTTTATAGCTTGTGAGCTTGGCCATGGATAGTTTATGGTGTGTGTAAGCTCCAATTCAGATCACAAGAATTTTGGTGAAAAAACTAATGAGATATAGAAATTTGAATGTATGAAGGATTAGGGTTTATCCATGCCTAAGGGTTTCAAAATTTTTTTAAGTCTAGAAAAACCCTAGCTAGTTCTATTTCTTCATTACCTTTTTCCTGGTCACTTAAGTCTATTTTCTACACATGCCCTTTTTCTTTTCCTCAATCATGTGATCTCCAAGTTCTCAAGTGATTAGTCATTTCATCTAGTGACTTGGAGAATATGGTGGTCACATGTTTTCTTGATTTTGATGGTTAGTGGCTTGACATTCAGCAATCCAACATGTGGTTTGTTTTCTTTCAGTTGCTGATTGATGCAATAAAATGGCTAAGGCACTAAAAATTTGGCAAATTGGTAGGGACCGTTGATGTTGATCTTGATCAACAATTGGCACTTGTTTGCATAATGAAACTCAGGGTTAATAAAATATCCAACGAATGCGAGATTTCCTCAGTCGCATAATCTCCAAGTCTAATCATAGTTAAAAGCCGGTCAAGGTTTTCTCTTTGTCACTAAACCACATGATTAAAGGTGAGCTAAGTCAAGAGCTCGGTGATTCAGTGACAACCGTAGATGAAAGAAAAGATCAACAGATAGCGTTTATTGTCAAGACGGGACCTAAGTTAAGAAATGCATCTAGTGATTTAAAGATAAAGGCTTGTTGCTCATTCTCTAGATCTAACCCCAGTTAATTCAAACCTTAAGTGAATTAGAGATGGCTTCAGTTGCATATTCACCAGATGAAGATGAGTTAAGTTAAAAGATTTCATGGCTCAGCGGTGGCAGTTGATGCAATTTAGATTGGACAATGGTCACTTATTCTCTAAATGAAACTTCAAGTCAAGGGAGGATTATGTGATCATGCGAATGCCTTCATTCATGTGATCTCTAAACCAAACCCTGGTTAAGCCAAAAATTTAGCGATCATGAGTTCCTTCAGTTGATGAATTCCTAGATAAAAGTTGGGTTAGAGATAAAGCTAGTGCCAGATGTACTGATGTGCTTGATTCTGATTGGTTATCGGGTAAATGATGTGGCTGGATAATTTAAAGGTTTAAGTGACTGTCGTCAATTTTTGAAGATCGTCTAATGTGTTGGGAAAGGAAAGAGATAGACAACCATGTTTTAAAAGTAACTGACTGATCGTTGCTACCCAAAATTTGAATTATTTAAGGATTTTCTATGAGTAAAGGATTGATTATTAAATGTAGGGGCAGTCAATCTGCTTTATTTGATCTTGTCCACTATAATAGCATGGTCCAAAAATGATGCTTAACTATGGAGGGTGCCTATGCCATGGAAAAATGGGTAAATCAGTCACTCATTTTATTATGTAGGTGAAGTAAACAAGGAGCTAAAATGATGCAATTTCTAGTCTCTAATGTACTAGTTGGGATTTTGGCCATAAATAAAGATCATTCTGGACCTAATGGCTCCCGATTTCCTGGCATGTCTCTTCGGTAGTAAATTTCCTAATTATCTGGTTGGTGTGGTTGTTGGAAACCCTAACCTTGTCCTAGTCATTCGTATCTTGTTGCATCCTAATTTTTAGGGATCCCAAGATGACTAGGGACTACATATAATAGCTTGTGGGTTTTTTTAAGCATGGTGAAATTGGTAACTGAATAGAGAAAGCTTGGATCTAGGGTTTGGTTCTAGCATATTTCCATTTTCAATGTATTGATACTGAAAATTTTAATGAAAATACACTTGTATTCCATCTCAAATTTGTGAATGTCTTCTTGTTTTGATGTTGAATTCTTATATGTTGATGTTGCAAAGAAAGTTAATATATGGTTTACAAGGTAGATTGTGAAGTTGTTCTTGAGTTCCTTCAAGGAAGGATTAAATTCTTAAGGATAGATTCAAAGAAATCATATTTCTTATGAGAATTTGATGTCTGAATGTGAGAGTGAGAGGAATAATAGGCAAAGAAATTATTATGGATTTCGGTGTGTTTGAGTTAAGTTTTCTGTTGATATATGTTGTATTTGACTCTGTGCCCTAGGATAAGACACTGATCTATTTTTAGGAAGCAGTTCTTCATCAACAATCAACTTATAAATGATAAAATCTTTCAATCAACGTGTCAAGGACATCAATGCTTAATATTTACCGATTCATTTAAGAAGTGAATCCAAGGTACACCTGCCTGAGCATTAAGGCTCAAAGTGTAGGAGAGTGGGTTACAAGAGTTAAAAACATTTGTTTGTCAATCATATTGTAAATCTACAAGTAGAAAGAAAAGGAACCAACAAAATGGTGACTCTACTAGGGATGTAATAATATAAGTTTCTCAAGGTTTGTTTCTTAATATTTCCCATTGAAAGTGGGTGGTGACTCAAAGGGTTAGAACTAGTGTTTACAAGTCACAAACCATGGACAAAAGAAGAAATACTAGGGCTTTTGTCAAGAAGCATCCAAAGGTTACTCTAGAAGAGTTGCCTAGGTCAGGAAAGAAAAGTTGGATTAGAAGAGATGGGGAATCTACTAGTGCCCATGTAAGAGAACAAAATAATGCTATAAATAGGGCACAACATGCATCTCCTAATGAGGATGAATCACTATATAAAAGCTCTAAATCTGATAGTGGTCTCTCTGGAGATAACTTTTATGATACCCCATAAATATTATTTCAAGACAAAGGCACATTACCTGCATATCAAAATGTGTAGGTAGGAAATATGGGCCTTGGGCCAAATCCATATCTAGATGGAGATATTCTTAGAAGGAAACCCATGGAGCCAAGACAGGTCCATTTCCCATATCAAAATATCACTGATATGGATGTATCATCAATCTCTGAAGATATTATGATACACCCAAATGATTTGGGTGCATTGAGATTACAATTAGTAGAGCAAGATGAAATATACAAGAGGTTACAAAAGGAAAGAGAGGCTTAGAAAATGAATGGAGTAATAGAAAGAGAGTCTCTACTTAGAAAGATCAATGAAATAAACGAGAGAAACAAAAAATTTTCTCTTGCTCCCAAATCTTTGCAGCATGAAATTTTTGGTGACCTTGCTACTTTGAGAAGTGAGAAAGAACATCTATTGCAGGACCATGAGTCTGAACAAGAGGGCCCTGTGATTAGACAAGTCTAGCTTTATGCTTCTCATCCTAAAGATAAAAATGAAAGTGAAATTACTAGACTTGCTACTGTTGTTAATGAAAGGGGAAAGCAAAAGATGGTCGGGATTCACATAAATGAGCCTGTGGCAAGACCAAAATTTTGACCACCCATTTCAAGTAAAGACATAGAGATGGACAATAAAAGGAAGGAAAGAGATGATCTAGCAAGTGAATTGGAGAAGGCTGAAGTTGAAGAATCTATTGTAGAGACAAGAAGGAAGATCTAGTTCTTGAAGGCTTCATCTGCAAACACTCTTGGACCATCTACTGTTAAAATAGGTATGCCATCTACAAATTTTAATATTGTTCCACTTGGTAATGTTACTACTCATAATCCACTTTCTACTTCATCTACCAAGTTAAATGTTGACCCTAAACAATAGTCAAGTGTACAAGTAGGTGGAAGTATAGCTGTAAATGCTAGTTCTAGTGGAAACACTGGTTTAAGTTTTCAAAGAAGACTTATGCAATTAGAAGGGTATAGGAAAATTAGCTTTGATGGAATACCAGGTTACCCAAATGCTTTCCCAACTAATATAAGAGATACACTAACCAAATTTTCTGGTAATAATTCCATTAGTTGTGAAGAGAACCTTAGGTTATTTGTTGATATGCTAAATGACTATGAAATTGAGCATGAGGATGTAGTCATGAAACTATTTGTTCAGTCTTTGGTGGAAGATGCTAGAGGCTGGTTCTAAAGACTCCCTAACCATTGTATTAATACATGGGATGCTTTTGAAAAATGCTTCAAGGAGAAATATGGTAATAGGCCTAATGCTTGTTTCATGCTAAATGAATTTAACACCATAAGGAAGAATCAAAATGAGCCCGCAGCTGAGTTCAACATGAGATTTTAGAAGGGTATGCATAAGTTGTTTCAAGTTATGAGATTAGATGACAATGTCTATCTAACCACATACTTCAATTCCTTTGATGGAAAGATTGGATACTTACTGAGAGAAAAAGAGCTTGGAACTCTCAGGGATGCCTTTAGAACTTCAATGTTGAGAATAATATGAAAATATTTGGAAAATTGGGTGGGAAAAGAGATGATCCTAAGTTGTTTGGGGACAAAAAATATAAAAGGGATAATGAAAGAAATGTCAGGAAGAAAATAATGATGACATTGGTTGCAATCTCACTGATTCATATTTGGGACATGAAGATGTTTCTAACATTCATGAAGAAACTGATGTGTGTTTGAAAAGACACAATAAGGCATTATTCCATCAAGAAGTCTTTTTGATGATGAAGACATTAATGAAAAGACATGTAACATGAAATTTTCCTCAAAGCAAGTGAATTTGAGAAGACCTTCAAAAGAGGAAATTGCTAGGATCACTACAAAGATGGTAGCCCAAGTGTAGACTAGAAGCATGACAACAAATGATACCATTGGAAAAGCCATATGAATGTTTATAAAAAACACCAGTTCCAAGGGACCCACTAGAAACAAATCAAAAGATTATTACTTAGTGAAGATCAAAAATGTAAAGGGTTAGAAGTGGGAGCCAAAAGGAGTTGGAGCTATGAATATGTCTACTATTCATGACAGAGATAATCAAAAGGAAGTTGAGAAGCTAGTTAGTACAATGGATAAAATTGAGAAAATGAAGGTGACAACAATGGCTGATGTATCTAAAAAATAAAAGGATACTAGAGAAGTGCAGATTGAGATTCCTTCCTCTACCCCTATTGATATGTTGGTAGTATTGTCTCAGATCACTATCAAGGCTCCTTTGTCAGAGTTATTGAGAATCCCTAAACATAAGGACAAGGCTCTAGCATGGGTAGATAATGTTCATGATAATAATGTTTCTTGTAATGCTAATGAGCCCTAGGCTTAAGTGATGAAAGAAGTGGAAGTTCAAGGAATGATATCTCAGATACCACCTATATACTTCAACAACTCTGTCAATGCTAGCCTTGAGAACATGGATCCATTTTTCCTAAGCATCATAGTGAATAGAATGAGAGTAAGAAATTACATGATTGATTTAGGTGCCTCAAATACTGTCATTCATTTTAAGATCATGGAAAATTTAGGCCTTAAGGTTGATACAATCCATGACAGATGTTGTGCAATGGATCAAAGGGAAGTACTAGTCATTGGGACTATAAATGCACTGTCTTACAAATTGGTAGCCTAATTAGAGAAATAAATGGCCATGAGTGTCTTGGTGGTAGACATTCCTCCTCATTATGGGATGCTATTATCTAGGATGTGGAGTGCTTCCACAGGTGGAAGTTTACAATGTGACCTGTCCTATGCAACTTTCAAGATAGATGATCAATCTATTAAGGTTGAAAGGGAACCAAGGGTAACCCATATGATTGAAAAAAATATTGACAATGAGATTACCTATTTTGTGGATATTGATATCAATGCTTTCATAGTAGAGGTCACTGTGCTTGAAAGAGAGCCTATGCTGCCCCCTATCACTATGGAAAAAATGCTAAATCTGAGAAAGGTGAGTTGTGGGTGATGTACTTTGATGGTGCTAACTGCAAAGATGGTTCAAGAGAAAGTATTATACTCATCTCTCCTGATGGAAATACTTACAAGTTCTCTTTCACACTAAGCTTCTCTTGTACCAATAATAGAATAGAATATGAATCATTGTTAATAGGATTGAGGTTGGCACACAAGCATGGAATTAGATATGTAAAGGTTGTTGGTGATTCTGAGTTAGTTGTGTCTCAAGTAAGATTAGTGTATGCTTCCAAGAAAAAAGGGTTGAAATAATATAGGAATGTTGTCTGGGATATGATTGAGAGTTTTGAGGCCTTCAATATTGTATGGAAAGATAGGAGTAACAATAAGATGGCTGACTTTCTAGCCAATATATCAATCAATCCTAGTGACATTACTTTTGTAGGCATCTCTAAAGTTTAAATTCAAGCTAGGCCTAGTATACCAAATAATCTTTAGAACTATAAAGTCTTTCAAGATGACCAAGATATCTTGAGATTTATGAATTGTGAAGATAAGTATCATGGTCAAGAATTGGATTGCTCAACTTTGGTTGAGACTACAGAATGAAAAAAAGGTTATCCTTGGAAATGAAGTCCTATAGCTTAAGACTAACAAGGTTACTAGGGGACTTGTTGTTTTAGAAACTATATTTGATAGTCAAGATAGAGGCCAAATGGATACTAAGAAGAGAGACCAAATGGACCTAGAGGAAATTAATCTTGGTACACATGAGGCACCTAAGAAGGTCTACGTTAGAAGAGAGATATCTTAAGAGGTAAGGAAAAATTTGATTGAGTTATTAAGAAAATTTAGGCATGTTTTTGCATGGTCATATGATGACCTGAAGGTTTATAGAGAAGACTTGTTCTAGCATATTATTCCTTTTAAGAAAGATGCTAAACCTTTTAGGGAAAAATAGAGACAAATCAATCCTACCTTAGAACCTAAAATGAAAGAAGAAATAATGAAGTTGAGAGATGATGGGATCATATAACCCATAAGACATTCCTCTTGGGTGTCAAACTTAGTTCCAATTAGAAATAAGAATGAAGATATCGGACTGTGTGTAGACTTCAGGAATCTAAACATCTCTTCTCTGAAGGACAATTACTGCTTGCCTAACATGGAGGCAATGCTATAAAGAGTAACTAGGTCTGACCTAATGTCCATGATGGATGGTTTTTCTAGTTACAACCAGGTGATTGTGAAATAATTAGAATAGTTCAAGACAACCATTACAACACCTTGGGGAACCTATGTTTATGTGAGGATTCCTTTTGGTCACACAAATGCTGGTGCAACTTTTCAAAGAGAAATGGATGTTACTTTTGCTAAATTCATAAATGATTTCCTTGTTGTTTATCAAGATGACTTGACTTCATATTCCAAGAAAGAAGATCATTTTTCTCATCTAGAGAAGATATTTGTAAGAGCTCTGGAATATGGCATTTCATTGAATCGTAGGAAACATGCATTTGGTGTGATTGAGGAAAAATTACTGGGCCACTTAGTTGGAAAGCAAGGAGTAAGAATTGATCTAGAGAGGGTAATGGCCATTGACAAAATTCAGAAACCAAAAAATGTAAAGGGTGTCTAGTCCTTCTTTGGCCAAGTAAACTTTTTGAGGAGATTTGTTACAAACTTTGCTGAGATTACTAGGCCAATGTCCAAAATGTTGAAGAAAGGATTTGAGGTCAAGTGGTAAGGTGAGCTTGATGAAGCTTTCAAGAAAATCAAGCAGGAAATAAAAAATGCACCTGTGCTTAAGGCGCCTGACTATAGTATTTTGATGCATATTTTCTCTTTTGTTTCTTTTCACATTGTTGCTGCAGTTTTGTTGCAGAAAAATAATGAAGGTTTTGAACAGCCTATTGCATTCTTCAGTAAGTCTTTGCAGGCTACTAAATAAAATTATGATATCAATGAGAAACAAGCATATGCACTTGTGAAGGCTGTGAAGGCTTTTAGATGCTATCTGATGGGAGCAACTGTGATTGCTTTTGTACCAAGTGCTACAGTAAAGGACATATTTTCATAGCAAGATGTATCTGGGGGAGGAGATGCAGATGGATAAATAGAATCCATGAGTTTAACATTGATATCTAGATAACCAAACTGGTTAGAGGCCAAGGATTGGATAAATTGATAGCTCAGTCCAATCTTGATGCAAATAAGATAAATCAAGCTGACATTGATTATACATGTGACATGGATGATTGTATCTGGTATCAAGATTTTATTATTATTTAATAAATAGGAAATGTCCATTAGGATTGGATGATAGGAAGAAAAGAGCTCTAAATTTGCAAGCAATTAAATATGTTGTCATCGAATGCAAATTGTGGAGAAGGAATTTGGACTACATTTTGTTGAAATGTGTAGATGAAAGTTAGGTTGGCAGATTGCTAAAGGAAATGCATGAAGGAATATGTGGTGGACATTATATGGGTAAAAATAGTACTCAAAATATCCTGAGAGTAGGGTTTTTGTGGCCCATAATCTTCAAAGATGTAGAACAATTGGTAAGAAAGTGTGATGCTTGTTAGAGATTTTCTATCAAGCTCAAGTTTTTAGGAAATGTACCACTTAGGCCAGTAGAAGTGCAAGCCCCTTTCTAGCAATGAGGGATGAATTTTATAGGAAAAATATTAAACAAATATAGTGGAGGACACTCTTGGATCTTAGTTGCTACTGGTTATTTTACAAAATGGGTAGAGGCTATTACTATAAGGAATGCAACTTGCAAGGTGGTGGCTGATTTTCTATTGAATAATATTGTTACAAGATTTAGTTGTCCTAAGAGGATTATCTATGATAATGCAATGTGCTTTAGGTCTACTGAATACAAAGAATTTTGTGAAGGTTTAGGAATCTAGATGTCATATTCTTCACCTCATCAACCACAAGGAAATGGATAGGCAGAATCATCCAACAAAATCTTGATAAAGATTCTCAAGAGGATCCTTGAAAAGAATAAAAAGGCATGGAATTCAAAGTTTCCATTAGCTATGTGGGCTGACAGAGTAACTATAAAGAAGGAACTTGGGTGTGCACCATTTGACTTGGTGTATGGAATACATGCAAGGATGCCTCAGAACAATTTGTTAGAAATGTACAAGTTTGTTCAACTATATGATGATGATCTAGATGATGAAATGCAATTAAGGATTGAGGATTTGATCAGATTGGATGAAACCAGAAGAGAATCAACTTCAAAGAATGCTAAGATGCATTTACAAGTTAAGAACTTCTATGATAGGAAAGCTGTAGAGAGGAAATTTGAACTTGATGACTTGGTATTACTTTGGAATGCCAGATTGGAGGACATGGGAAAACATGGAAAATTTTATCCAATCTAGTTAGGACCATATTTGATTCATGAAAAGTGGGGACCAGATTCCTACATTGTCAAAGAACTCAATGGTGACATGCAAGAATTGCCTGTTCATGGAAAATTCTTGAAGAAATACTTCAATTGAAGGTATTTTTCTTTCCATGAATAGGATTTAGCTTTGTACATGTTGTAAATTCTGTAGAGGTGTGCTATGTTTCTTTCCTCTCTAGTCATGCCTTTGTAATTAGGTTTTTGTCTAGTTCTCTCCGCAGTTGTCTTTTCATCTAGTGGGTGGTCTGCTTTCCCCAAAGATTCTAAGGTCTTTTATGGGCACAAGTTACCCATCATCCCTAGATAGAGCCACTGTTAGGCCATTTTCCTATCATTGCAAAAATCTTGAGAAAATGGTCTTATCCTATGAAAACCTTGTGAAATTTCCATGTCCTACTACAAACTTGTTTTGATAAGCGAAGAAGATATATGATGTTTTATGGCTTGTGAGCTTGGCCAGGGATAGGTTATGGTGTGTGTAAGCTCCACTTCAGATCATGAGAATTTTGGTGCAAAAACTAGTGAGATATAGAAATTTAAAGGTATGAAGAATCAAGGTTTATCCATGCCTAAGGGTTTCAAAAGTTGTTTAAGTCCACAAACCCTAGCCAGTTCTATTTCTTCACTACCTTTTTCCTGGTCACTTAAGTCTATTTTCTGCACATGCCCTTTTTCTTTTCCTCAATCACGTTCCAAGTTCTTAGACGGTTAGTAAGTTCATCCAGTGACTTGGTAAATGCGGTGGTCGCATGTTCACTTGATTTTGACCGTTAGTGGCTTGACATTCAGTGATCTAGTGTGTGGTTTATTTTCTTCCAGTCACCGATTCATGCAATAAAATGGATAAGGCACTAAACATTTGGTGAATTGGTATGGATCGTTGATGTTGATCTTGATCAATGGCTGGCACTTGTTCACATAATGAAACTCATGGTTAATAAAATATCCAGCAAATGTGAGATTGCCTCAGTTGCGTAATCTCCAAGTCTAATCATAGTTAAAGGTTGGTCAAGGTTTTCCCTTTGTCACTGAATCACATGATTAAAGGTGAGTTAAGTCAAGAGAGCAGCGATTTAGCAACAACCATAGATGAAAGACAAGATCAAAAAATGACATTTAATCTCAAGACAGGACCTGAGTTAAGAAACATATCAAGTGATTTAGAGATAAAGGCTTCTCTCTCATTATCCATATATAACCCTAGTTAATTCAAACCTTTAATGAATTAGAGATGGCTTCAGTCACGTATTTGCTAGATGAAGATGAGTTAATTTAAAATATTTCATGACTCAGCAGTGGCTATCGATGCAATTTAGATCAGATGCTAGTTGCTTATTCTCCAGATGAAACCTCAGGTCAAGGGAGGATTATGTGATCACGTGCATTCCTTCAATTGCGTGATCTCTAAACCAAACCCTGGTTAAGACAAACATTTAGCGATCATGAGTTCCTTCAGTTGCTAAATCACTAGATAGAAGTTGGGTTAGAGATAAAGCCAGTGCCAGATGTGCTTGATTCTGATTGGTTGTCGGGTAAATGATGTGGCCAAATAATTTAAAGGTTTAAGTGACTGTTGTCAATTTTTTAAGACTGTCTAATGTGAGAGTGAGAGGAATAATAGGCAAAGCACTTATTCTAGATTTGGGTGTGTTTGAGTTAAGTTTTCTGTTCATAAATGTTGTATTTGAATTTTTTCCCTAGGATAAGACTCTAATTTGTTCTTAGGAAGCATTTCTTTATCATCAATCAACTTATAAATGATAAAATCTTCCAATCAATGTGTCAAGGATATCAATGCTTAATATTTACTGATTCCTTTAAGAAGTGAATCCAAGGTACACCCGCCTAAGCATTAAGGCTCAAAGTGTAGGAGGACTAATATCCTAGTCCTTGTTAATTGGCCCTTTTTCTTGTCAAATTTGGAGTGTGTTACAAGATTTAGAGATATTTGTTTGTCAATCATATTGTAAATCTACAAGTAGAAAGAAAAGGAACCAAGAAATCCAAGATAAGAGGTATCATATTTCTTTTGAATAGTGGTCACAAGACTTGTTTGATTGCTCAAATCGATGAAATTTAGTTATGGAATAAGAGGTTGTATCATGTGAACTTTGATAATATTATTTCTATAAGTTATAATAATTTTTTTAGAGATTTAGCTAAGATGAAGAAATATGCTAATAGTTTTTGCAAGGAATACCAATTGGGTAAGAAAAAAAGAGCTACTTTTCACTCTATGAAATAAAATTCAAATGGTTTTCTTGATCTTGTTCATATTGATTTGTGTATCCATAAAAAGAGTAGAATCTTGCAAGGATACATATATTTTATGCTACTAATTGATGATTATTCAAAGATGACATGGGTGACCTTGTTGAAGGAGAAGTCTGAATCTTTTGGCAATTTTAAGGATTTAAAGTCAATGGAAGAGAATTAGATTGGTCTAAAATTGATGAATCTAAGATTAGAAAGATGTGGAGAGTTTAAATCAAATGAGTTCAACACATTCTTTGAGATGCATGGAATTAAGAGGTAGTTGTCTACTCCCGACACTCCATAACATAATGGTGTAGTAGAGCAGAAGAATACATCAATTATGGATATTTTTAGGACCATGATGTTGGAGAGTAATGTTCTATATATATTTTGGAGAGAATATATAGGAATTGCAGTATACATTCTATGTTGGATTACTAAGAGGGGGGTGAATTAGTAATCAACAATTCATTAAACCTTAAAACTTTCTCTTATTCAACTCGGTAACAACTTGGTCAGAAAAACTTCAATATTAACGGATAATAGTAAATTAACTTATCAATCAAAAATAGCATTCACAATAAACATTCAAAAAATATAACACCAGTATTTAACATGGAAACCCAATTTGAGAAAAAGCACTGTGGAAATTGTCACCCACTAAAGAAATACTCTTCTGAAGTATGCTCAGTTAAAAGCCAATCTAGTTAAAGATTACAATGCACATTGTTAAATGTGACCCTATTAGGGGATTTGTCTCAAATCTATTAGGATCTTCACCTTGTTAGGAGTGGCCTAGTTAAAGGTATTCAAAAACACTTCTAGAATGTCACCTCTCTCAAGGTTTTTTAATACGACTGTTAAGTCCACTTGGTTAAGAGATTGTTTTGCTACAAATGTTTATAAGCACTAGTATATAAATTAATCTATAAATCAACAACTAACTCTTGATTAGTCATATCCCTTATGCACCCTTTTTCTTCACTTCATTCCATCACTTTCCACTAGCCTCAACTCTTCATCAATCTTCACCCGCAGACTTAGATTTCAACCTTTTTATTCTTCACTGCATCAGTCAATTACTCATCCACCCTTCAACTTTCCAACTTGTTCTTCATACAATTTCATCCTTTATATAGACTCTATTTTTCCTTTTAATATCCTTTATGTTTTCCTATTATTAATCTCAATCTTCAGGTCATCCTCATAAATTAATTCAATGAATTTAGAACTTGGTAAAAAAATTTATCATCAACTCAGAACTTTAACTTTTCTTAGAACTTGTACCTTTACTTTTTTCCTCTTAGATCTTTATCATAGATCATTATCTTGAATTTTCTTGATCGTAGATCTCTTCAACTAAATCTTCATCATCCTTAGAATATTCCAAATCAATGTAGCTAATCATTAAATGGAATTTTGATCCTTGTAATTAATTTTTGTTCCTTGCTTGGTGGCTAACTCCTTTTCCTTCAACCGAAATTCTGCTTACTTTGCTTGGTAACTAACTTTGTACTCAGTAACTTGATTTCCTTTCACTTTACTAAAACTCACTTTCCTCTTACCAAAAAACTTTTTCCTTCTCAGTAACCAAAATTTTTTGTTTACCGACTTGATATAATCAAATGTTTAGTAGAAAATAACTAAATCAGTATAACCTTATTATTATTGTTCAATCTGTATGAGCTCCCCAATTAAGTTATTCAACTTCACAACTTTTCACTTCTTTGTTTTCCTTAACTCACTCAACTTATATCATACTCTGAATTATATGGAAACTCAATATAAACTAGAAATCAATTTCTTGACATTAATGACAAAATAGTAATTGATCTAATCCTTCTAGAATCATGTATACTTATGATCTATGTCTTCATCATCATTAACATCATTTATAGTTAACATTATCCCTCTTTGGGATTGATGGAAACACTATCAATTGATGATGGAAAAACTTGGCTCTCTGATTTTAAGTCTTCTCGGTCATAGAGTTTTTTACTTTTCTCCCTCTAAAATTTATCTTCTTCCTTTTCTTTCGATTCAATTCTCCATCTTCTCCTTCTTTGATTATTCTCCCTTTGTAATCAATTGTTTATTATCCCTCTTTGACAACAATGCCAAAGACATACTCTTGAAAACTTGGTTCATGAAGTGAATCATACCTAGCATGTACTAATATCTCATTGCATACATAAACATCTTTCACAACTTCAGGCATCACCTAAAGAGTGAACACTAGCATAAACTCACAAAATAGATATTCTAATGAATCATTGAATTGATGCAGCATGCATCTTGCATTAGTTAGTATTAGATAGGGGAAGGACCCCTAATATACCTCTAAGATAATTAAAATAATCCTTCAGTAGTGTCTTGGTAAATAAATCTTCTATCTGATCCTTGGAATTCACATACTCCAATATCACATGCTTGTCTTGAACTTGTTCTCTCAGGTAATGATACTTGATAGAAATTTTCTTGGACTTGGAATGCATTACCAGATCCTTTGATATATTGATGAAACTTGTATTATCATAGTAAATAGTAACTGGATTAGTAATCTCCTTTTGAATACCTTCAAGTAGATATTTGACCCATACATTGTTTGTACAATTTATAGTGTTTTCTACATACTCTACCTCAACAGTAGATTGTGATATACAACTTTATTTCTTTCTTAGCCATGTTAATAATCTTCTCCTAAAAAGAAATCTGCTCCACTTGTACTTTTCTTATCATCAATGTTTCTAGACTAATCAACATCATTGTACACTTTCAGATCAAAATCTCCTCCTTTCTTGTATAGTAGACCGAAATCTTCAGTCCCTTTCAGATATCTAAATATTCTTTTGACTACAGACATGTATGTTTCCTTTGGATTCATAGAAAATATGCAACAATACCTATTGCATGATAAATATCAGGTCTTATATGTACAACATATTGTACCTTACCAATCATTGATCGTTAGAGTATTTCATTCACTTCCTTTGTATCATGTATCATCTTCCTTTGATAATTTTCAACCAGTAGCCATCAGTGTTCCAACTAGTTTTGACTCATCCATATCAAATGCTTTTAGGATCTCCTTGATGTACTTTTATTGTGTGATGTAGATCCCATCTCTGACTTGTTTAATCTGTAGTCCAATAAATAATTTTATCTCTCCTATCATGGACATCTCAAATTCCTTTCTCATCTCCTTAGAAAAAGGTTTACATCATGTATTATTTTCTCCAAAAATAATGTCATCAACAAATATTTCAACAATCATAATATTATCATTACTATAACATTTCAAATACAAATTATTGTTGTCACTTGTTCTTTGCAATCCAATCTTGATTAGGTATAGATGTAACCTTTCATACCATGCTCAAGGTTCTTGTTTCAAACCATATAGTGCCTTCTATAGTTTTCATACCATGTCCTTGTCTGTATTCTCAAAAAATCCTTCAGGTTGTTCAACATAAACTTCTTCTTCAAGAATGGGCCATTAAGAAATGCAGACTTGACATCTATTTGTTAAACTTTAAATCCTTTATAAGTTGCATATGCTAGTAGAATTCTAACTCCTTCTAATCCAACAATATGTGCAAAAGTATCAACATAATCAATACCTTCTTCTTGTGCATACTCCTCACAACCCAATTTTTCTTTGTTCTTGATTACATCTCCATGTTCATTTAACTTGTATCTAAAAATCCACTTAGTACCAATAACATTTTTATATTTAGGCCTCATTACCAAATTCCATGTTTTATTCTTTTCAATTTGGTCTATCTCTTCTTTCATAGATTTAACACAATCTTCATTATCTAATGCATCATTTACTTTTATTTTCTCAAATTGAGAAATCAAACATCTTTTATCTCTCAACTTACTTCTTGTCATAACTCCAACATTATTGTCTCAATAATTTTTCCCGGTGAGTGGAGTCTTCTCACATACTTTTCTAGAACGGGCTCAGTATCCTATGGTAGTTCTTCATTTTCAGCATTCGGTAGGGGTTCTCTTTGTTCATCATCCTCCTTGGTCTATAATTTCAATAAGGTGTCATGAACTTCAAGTTGAACATTTACAAATCTTTGATAGTCCTCAGGTTCCTTTTTGTTTTCTTCTTCATTTTTCTTTTCAAATTCATCAATCCTTACATTTGCACTTTCAACAATTTTGTTAGTAGCCTTACTCAGACATTTATAAGATTTTCTCTTTGTATAATATCCTAAGAATATTCCTTCATCACCTTTATGATCAAACTTTCCATTTCTATCATCCTTTAGAATGTAACATCTACTTCCAAATATTATAAAATAACTTACATTCAGTTTGTGACCATACTAGATCTCATATGGAGTCTTGTTTGTACCTTTCTTCAATTGTACTTGGTTCAATGTATAAGCTACAATACTGACTTCTTCTCTCTAAAATATTTGAGACACTCCCTTATCAATCATCATTGTCCTTGCACAATCAATAATGGATCTATTTCTTATCTCTTCTATACCATTTATTTGTGGTGTCCTCAGTGCAAACATTGTCTCTTTATTCTATGTTCATTGCAGAAAAGTGTAAACTCATCAGAAGTAAACTCACCTCCTCTATCAGATCTCAGACACTTTAATTATCTTCCAGTCTCCTATTCAACTCTTTCCTTATACCACTTGAACATTTGAAAACCATCATATTTTTCCTTCAAAAACATGATGGACATCATTCTTAAATAATCATCAACTAACTCCAAAATTCCTTGTGTTGTGTAAGATTTGCTTGTAAAACTTGAATTTGTCACCTTACCAACTTGACATCCTTTGCACATGACATTTTCTAGTTTATCTAATCTCGGTAGACCTCTTACTCTATTCTTTTTTATCACCTTAATTAAGTGGTCAAAATTCACATGACAAAATATTTTATGCCATAAGCATACATCCTGAACTTTAGCAAATAATAAAATTTTGTAGCAGTATCAAGGTAGAATGATTTACCTTTTGATTGTTCACCGGTGGTAATCAGACCTCCATTCTAATCAAATACTTTTACCTTTCCATTTTGAAATTCAAGTTGATGACCTGTGTTATTCAATTGTTCGACACTCAAGAGATTATACTTTATTCCTTCAACCCAATAGACATCATCACATTGTTTATTCCTTTAACTCTCATAGGATATGGAGCATCATTATTGAATCTAACATAACCTCCATCATGATCTTCCATAGTAATGAACTTATGTGTGTCATTAGTAATATGATGTGAACATCCACTATCGATTATCCTTGTATCATTCTTGCTAACATGATAAATTAAAGATTTTTCTTCTCCATACCTTTCTTCATTAGAATAATCCTTGATAGAAATATACACAATATCTTCACCTTCATCATTATTAGAATCATCATTAGTTAGTCCTTCAAAAATTTAGCATGACTTCTTACCTTTATTCTTGAAAGCTTGGTATCTCCTAAATCTATTCTCTCTTTTGTTGTTATCTCGGTTGTCTTTCTTCTCATCACTATTATATTAAGGACATCTAGATGAAATGTGACCAATCTTATTACAATTGAAACATTTCAAGGGTAATTTACCTTGGTATTTTCCTTTTCCTCTCAGTAACCTCCTAGCTAGCAGAGCTTCAAACTCTTCTTGTTGTCTTTCCTCTTCAAATAGACTTTCTAGATCACTCTTACAACTTTGAAATATTTCACATGCACTACTTACATAACCATCACTAGATCTAGACTCTCTATGTTTTCCAATGTTCAAAGATGACTTGAATGAAAAATCAACCTTAGAAGTGGTGGGTAAACTATTATCAAAATAATTAAGCTCAAAAGAAATCAACTTACCAATTGTAGCATCCATTAAAACATGCGTATGAGGAATAGATCTTAGTTCTTGAATTGTAGACACTCAAATAGAATATATAGGCAATAGTGTCCTCAAAATTTTACTTGTTACATATTATTCTTCAATATGTCCTCCAACACCTTTGATAGAAATCACAATTTCCTTCAATATTGTACTACATTTTATAACATCTTCACCTTCTTTCATTCTCATAGAATCTAATTTTCCTTTCAAACTATCATCTTTTACCTTCAAAACATGTAGATCTCCACCATATACTAATGCAAGCTTATCCTACATTTTTTTTGTCGTATCACATCATTTAAGATCATTTAACTCTAGATTGGTGAGGTAGAAGATGTATCAATCATAACTTGTGTGTGATCTTGTCTTTCTCTTACTTGTTCAACTTCTATAGGCCCAAATGGTGGGTAAGACACATGCCTATTGTTTAGAGATGGAACTGGTAAAACACCTTATGAACTTCAGTGTGGTCATGTGCCTATTGTTAAGTACTTCATAATTTTTAGTAGTAAATGTTACACAAAGAGAGATGAAGATATATGAAAGTTTGGTGCAAGGAGTGATAAAAGTATATTCCTTGAATACTCTACCAAAATTAGATCTTATAAAAGTAATAAAAAAAGTTGAAGAAATTAATAGAAAGAATAAATGTCAAGGTGGATAAAAGTCTTGAAAATTTGACAAGAACTAGTGAATATCAAAATCAAAGGGATAGTAGTGATCAAACACAACATCAACAAGAGAAAAATTTAAGTCCAAGTATCACAAAAAATGTAGAAAATGAAACATATACAAGTGGAGAAGAATAAGAATTCCAAAAATCAAAGACAAGGAATAAAAATCCAAGGTATATAAGACTAAACCATGATGACGGTTAGATAATTGGTGATAGGAAAAAATGAGTCTAAACAAGAACAACAATTGAGAAAGATCATATATGTTTGATGTCACACACTGAACCAAAGGATGTAATAGAAGCCTACATAGATGATCATTGGGTTGAAGCAATGAAGAAAGAGTGATCACAAATTGAGAAAAATGACATGTGGGTTCTTTTTCCAAGGCCTAATGATAAGAATGTTATTGGTACTCAATGGGTATTCATAAATAAGATAAATGAAGAAGGAGAAGTTATGAGGAATAAAGAAATGCTAGTATGAAAAGGTTACTCTTAGATGGAAGGGATTGATTATTAAAAACAATTTTCACCAGTAACAAGGTTGGAAGAAATTAGACTATTTGTAGCTTATGAAACCTTTAAAAAATTTAGAGTGTATTAGATGGATTCCAATTCAATGTTCTTAAATGGTGAATTAGAAGAAGAGGTATACATAGAGAAGCTTGATGGTTTTATTTTGAGAAAAGAACCTGATATGGTGTATTTATTTCAAAGAAAACATTGTATAGACTAAAGAAAGACCCTAGAGCCTTGTATTCCATATGGGACAAGTATTTTCTCAAGCTCCAATTCAAGAAAGGTATTGCAACTAGTAATTTGTATTTTAAAAAATTTAATGAGAAAATTCTTATCGTAGAAGTATTTTTTTATGACATTATCTTTGGTGGATATGATAAGTAAAGTAAAAAGTTTTCATTAGAGAAGTAGAATGAGTTTCAAATGTGAATGATAGGAGAAATGAAATTCTTTCTAGGCCTACAAGTTACTCAATCTAAAAAAGGAATTTTCATGACTCAAACTAAGTATGTGAGGGAGTTCCTAAGAAAGTTTGCATAGGATCAATCATAACCTATGGGAAAACCTATGGTGACAGGATAAAAGCTATCAAGAGATGACAAGTCCCCTAAGGTTAATAAGTCAAGATATAGATCAATGGTTGGTAAAATTTTATATTTAACTCATATAAGACTTGATATCAAGAATGCAATGTGTCTTATTTCAAGATTTAAAGATGATCCCCTACATAATCATGAAGTAGCAGTAAAAAGGATATTTAGATATTTAAAAGGGACAATAGACTTTAGAATATGTTATCCTAAGGATAATGATTTCACCTTATGTGCATATACAAATGTTATTGGGAAGGTGACATTGATGATAGAAAGAGAACAAGTGGTGGTACATTCTTTTTGTGTAGCAGATTGATCTCATAAATGAGGAAAAAGTAGAACTCAATTTTCTTTTCTACTGGGGAGGAAGAAAACATTTCTTCTACTAGTAATTGTACTCAAATCATTTGGATAAAATAGATGTTATATGATAATAGAATTGTTTTTGATGAACCTATTCTAATTTAATATGATAATTCTATTGGCATTAAGCATGATTGTCATTAGTGACAACACTTATTTTGTACAGTACATACTGAGAAGAACAGTACATACCAAGTAGAATAGAGCATACCGAGCAGAACAATACATATTGAGCAGAACAGAGCATACCAAGCAGAACAGTACATACCGAGCAGAATAGTACATACTGAGTAGAATAATGTTTACCGAGTGTTGCACGGTTAAACAGGAAATTTAGTTTCTACCGAGTAACACTTTATCTACCGAGTCTCCAGTGTTTACCGAGTTCAAAACTACAACCGAGTGGTTAGTATGGACCGAGTTTCCACTTCTACCAAGTGCATGACAATGCCGAGTAATGCAGTGGATGCCGAGTGTCAGAAACTCACCGAGTTAGTTTGTAGTAACCGTGTAACTATATTTGGGCCGACTCAGTAATATTTGTGTTTACTTGTTTAAGAGCTGACTTTGTAATTGTTTTGGAATTGACTTAGATTGATATATAAATAATGTTTTATGTCATATCCAAGTATGATAAGAAATAGAGAAGTATGAAAAAGAGAGAAAGGCAGAGATAAGCAAATTACAAAGGGCTACAGCAGTATAAGAAGCAAAAAAGATCTATCTATCACATAAGGTGATCAGTACATCAGAGAATCTCAATCAGTAAGTATAGTTGCATGTAAGAGATCTACTATTTCATCCTAACAGGTGAATCAGCTTGAAATCCTCTAACTGGGTAGACTTAACAGTCTTTGTAAAAATCTCTTAACTGAGTGCATACTTCATTGTATGTTTGTAAAACCTCTAACAAGATGGACCTAGCAGACCTTATTGCTCCTAATAGGGTAGATCATCAGAAGTGATCATTGTAAGCCTTAACCGGAAAACTTTATACTATAGTATTGAAGTTTTGTGGGTATCATCCCCACCCCAGTTTTACTTTCTACTTGGAAGGTTTCTGGGTTACCAAATCTCTGTGTTCTTAATGTTATGAATGTTTTATTCTTTTTGTTACTCATGTATGCATTCAGATTATCAATCTAATATTATTAAGATCTGAATCTGTTAAAAGTTTTGAAGTTACTGATTCACCCCTCCCCTCTCAGTAACCTAGATAGTCTTGAATATTTCCAACAATTGGTATCAGAGCTCAGCGGATCTTAGAATAAAGTTTGATAGCTTGAGAAAAGATTCAGGACAATGGAGATATTCAGACTAAACAAAGTAATTAAGAATGAAAATCTTGATCTGGAAATGGCCATAACTCAACACAAAGAAGAAAGAGAGCATCTTTCCCTTTCCCTAAAAAGAAGGAAGGAACTTGCAAATCAGATCAATGACCGTATGTTGAAGAAAAGATTGAAGACTTTTTCCCTTCAAGTAGCTCAGATGAAGCAAACAATGCAATCAAAGAACTTCTAGAAAAGAATGGATCTCTGCAAGAAGAAGTGATAAAATTGAAAAGAGAATAGGAAATTCAGTCAACAAGATTCTGTGAAGTCTTGGAACAAAGAAACAAGATGAAAGATGAAATAGATGGAAAGAACAATGAAATACAGAATAAAACTCTTCAGCTAGAAAATCTTATTGATCAAATCTCCAATGCAAATGAAGAAATCTTGACTCTAAGATCAGAAAATGAAAACATGAGAGAAGAGCTGAGATCTGAAAAACAAATCAATTTAAGAGTAATGAGTGAGCTAGATGCTGAAAGGCAAATCAATGAGAGAATGTTGAAATCTCAAGAAGATATGAATCAGGTGTATGAACGAAACCTTCATAGGCAAAAAGGAAAAGTAGGACTTGGATACAAAGAGGAAGGTGAATCCTCCAAACAAGGTACTCAAAAGAATCAGAAACCTACCTGTAATCACTGTGGAAAAATTGGTCATACTTCAAACAAATGTTGGAGCAATGGAAAAGTAAAATTCAATGGAAAATGCTACAATTGCAATCAGCTTGGTCATAAAGCAAATGAATGTAAGGAGAAACTGAGATTTAAAGGCATATGTCACAAATGTAGCAAATGAGGACATAAGGCATCAGAATGCAGAACTAAAACACCCAATCCAGTGGAACAAATTATTAAAGCAATGTTTGGTTGGGATTACAACACTTGGTGTAGATGTCATTACTGTGGAGACTATGGACACATTGGCATGAATTGTGTAAGGCACCACTTGAGAGAAAGGGATTCTACCATAAGATGTTATAATTGCACTAAGCTTGGTCACATAGCTAAAAACTGCATGAATTTAGGCAAAATTGAAGATGAAAAGAAAGAAAAAGCAAATAACATTAGGAAGCAGATGAGACAAAAGTGGATTCCTAAACCTATCGAGCAAACCAATCCTAAAGTCACTAATGAAGAGAGTAGCTCTATGAGCTCTAACTAGTCTCCAAGAAAGCACTGGAACTGTATCTTCATAGACATATTCAAAATAGTTCCTGAACTGAAAGGAAGACAGATCCAAATCAGTATGCAAGATACAATAGGATCACAAGAAGGTCGGTATCAGTTACCACCGAGCAAGGTCGGGAGTAACCTAACTTCATTTGGTTACTGAGTAAGGTCAGAGAAGTATGAATTCATATGATCACCGAGTTGCAGAGTCTTCACTGAGCAATTAATTCATAGTGGATGACAGCCTATCTAATTCTATACCCTAATTCGTATTGAGCATTAATGACAAAGTTTTAACAAAAGGAGTGAAATCAAGCTCACTATTCACCGTGAACAAAATTCTCCTAGTGCAATCAAGCATTTCGAAGCATATTTCAGCAAGATATTCTCTTTCCTCAAAGAATTTACTGTGTTCACTGAGCTACCATGGCATCATCCAGCGCTAAAATGAAGAAAGATTTAGAAATGTTGGTTCATGGAGAATGGAAAGCACCAGATTTCAAACTCGTTCCCGTAGTTGCCAGAAACCTAGACCCGAGTGGAGCTCAATCTCAAATTCCTCCCAAGGTACTTCTTATTAATGATATTTACAAGCATTTTAAGTGTACAATTCAAGAACTTGGAACCCTAGAGATAGATACTATCCGTGAGGAACAATGTCTCGATGGTGTTCTCAAACCGGAGCATCAACATTTGGAAGATAAGGGTTTAATTCACATCACACACTTGCCTCAGAGCTTTCAGACAAAATGGGTCAGATATATTCTCAGTCGAGTACATGAAGGAAAAATATGGCTTGAGCAACCAGTAGAGATTACAAAGAAGATGATTCACCAAATCACTAGTCTTCCAATGCTCGACAAGGCAAAATCTACAAAAACCCTAGGTCAGACAGAACTAGAAGAGAAAACCCTAGCTGAGTGGGACGGTAGAGGTATGAAGATAAGCAGAATTACTGATGCAGAATTAAAGTTTGGTATACATATCATAGCTCACAAGATATACAGGTCAAGTAGGCAGAATAGTATTCCGTGTGAAGCAGTTGACCTAGCATAAAAAATTGTAAATAATAATCTATCATTTGACCTAGCAGATCTTTTGTTGAGACTGTTCAACAAGATCATGGAGAGCATCGAAACCTCAAAGAACAATCCATGTAAGTTTGGCTCACTATTGGTTTGTTTATTTTTCTATGCTCAAAAGTTTTTCCCATCAAAAGGCATGGTAGTATGGAGAAAAGATGTGTCGGTTCTTTATCAGATAAATGAATACATTTCAGAAATGGGTGACAATTTTGAAAGCATAATGGATAACTATTTTGAATCATTTAAAGAGAAAATGAACAATAGATTTTGGATTCCACAAAAATTGGTGGAGGATTACAAAGATGATATTTGTTTCATGGTGGACTATGATAATCTATATATACAGGCAGCAAAACCAAGGATTGTACGTGTGAAACCTCTTCCCTATGAGGTAAATATTGATGAAACCAAGAATATTATTGAAGCCCTAATTAATCAACCTGTTAACCCAAAGGCACCATATTTTGGGACATATGAAGAAGCTAAGGAGAGAATTGAGCTTAGTATAAAGCTTCCATAGGCAGTTAACAAAGGAAGAAAGAGGTTGGCCAAAATACAAGCTAGCACACCTCAAATGTCAACCGAGGAAAAAGGAGAGGACTTTGAAGAAAAAGAAGAGAAAGAGGATAAGGAGGAAGAAGAACAACTACCAACAAAGAAGAAAGGAAAAGTATTTATCACCAAGGCACCCAAGCAACCCTCTGCAGTATTTACAAGAAGGAGTGTAAGAGGCAAGGTAGGCAAAGACAGTGAAGAAATAGTATTCAAAAGGCCTCCTCCTTCATTAAAAGAAAAGATCAAGGACTTGAGAGAAGAATCTGGAATTGCAAACTTCAGATCTCTCAAATATGAAATCAGATCTGAGGAAGAGCAGTAGAAAATTGAAGATGCTGTTATCGAGAAAATAGGAAGATGGAAATACGCACCTGAAGAGATAGCTTCTCAAATCCCAAGAACTCTGCTGAACAAAATTAAGTTAAGATGGTCCAATGCAAGACAAACTATCAAGGACATCTATGCTCAAACCTTGAGGCAATTAATGCTAAGTTTGAAAAATGCTGAAATTAATAAGGCATTGATAGATAATGAAATTAAGATGACACTCAAATTCAACAGTTGTTTGATTTTGATCAAAGATATTGAGTCGGTTGTGAAGAGTGCCACTGCTACATGGAAAAACATCTATAATCTTCACAAACTGAGTGTCAAAACTGTGATAATCAAGGATATTGATGATCACAATGATGAACATGAAGAAGATACCGAGGTGGACAAGCAAAGTGATGAGGAAGATAATATTGTTCGGATAGCTGCAGAAGTCATTGCCTCACTTCCTCACTCTCCAGCAAAAGTTGCTACACCTAGCACGGAGATAACTTCAAGTATGATTATGACAACTTCCACAAATACATCAAATGTCAAATCATCACTACCATAACTCAATGAATCATCAACAGAAATGACTACCACCTCTTTTACCGAGTTGCAGTCTCCTGTATCTATTTCAATACCTACTTCCATATCAAGTTTTCCAGCAGTAAGTACCTCAGTTCTGGATACTTCAGTAAGTATTTCAATTTTTGATTCTACAATTGTGAATACTTCAGTTTTGAGCCCTTCAAGTATTCTAGTCGGTAGTTTATCATTTTTCATAGCTAGTCCTACAATGTCTACAATAACTTCTACAAAGGCATTAAGTGCAATAACAGTTGATCCTAAGGCTCAACCGAGTACAAGATTTTTGAGTAAGAATGTAGAAGAGGATATAGACTTAGATGAGGAGATAGAGAGTCCAAAATTAGACTTTGTAAATCTTTCAGTAGACCAAATGCAAAACATTGGTGAACTCCTCCAAAAGAAAGCAAAACAGAAGAAACTAAAAGAAGAAAGGGAGAAGGAATATAAAATTATTGAAGATGCAAAGGATATTTTGTCAGAAGCATTAGGTATTAAAGTTGATTCCTCTCAACATATTTTGTTACAGTTAGCTGAGGCATTAAATAAGTTCCATGAGGATTCCTCTGCATCAGAAAAGATTATTAAGAAAGCTGAGAAGAAATTTGACAATAAAGTGCTTGAGCAAGTTGCTCAGCATATAGCTATTAATCAGGAAGAATTATCTTCAGTTTTGACAGATATTGAATCCTCCTATTCCAATATTACCTCACTTGTTGCTAAGCTATGTAATGTTGCCGAGCTCACTAAGGAAGTCAAGGAAAAATTGAATAAGATTGATGAGGATCTGAAGGACAGTGTATAGAGGTTGCAACTTGAACCTAGTTCAAGCTCTGTACATCATATGAAAATCACATTCCTATCAAATAGGTAGTCAAAATTATTAAAAGAAGATACAAAGATCCGGTCAACACTGCTAGATATTCAGAACATGATTCTTCCCATCATGGACATAATGCAAAAGCACATTGTTCACTCAAAAGCATTACTCCATGACAATCAATTTTCCATTGTAGACCACATGATTGAACTCTCTACAAAAGTCCAAATTGCACTCCAAACATGCAAGATTCTGCAAGAGAATTGGGATAGAACTCTGGCACTAATCATGAAGGTACATTCTAATTTTCTTTCACATTTTGGATTCTCCCTGTAAAATACTTGTATATACACCTTTGGCATTATTGTCAAAAAGGGGGAGAAAATGTATAGGAGAAAGTGTATAAGATTAAGGTGTGTAATATGAAAGGGGGAGAAAGTACTCTATATAAGGGAGTCATGAAATATATAAACAACAGTTTGACAAAGATAAATTTTGAAAAAAAAAATCAAAAAAAAGATTCAGCATGATTCTTGTATATAAGTTTTGGCTATAAGTGTTTTTGTCACTAATGCCAAAGGGGGAGATTGTTGGCATTAAGCATGATTGTCATTAGTGACAACACTTATTCTATATAGTACATACCTGTGTGCAATAAATGTGTCACACTTCTATGAATCATTACATGCAAGGAAACTCAAGAATGAGCCCTCACAAATCGATCCATAGCTCCCTAGGCATGGAGTGCAAGGGTTTTTAAGAATGCTCTCAGCTAGAGCTATTTAGCCAATAACCTTGCTAGTAAACCATGCAATGGGAGATTCAATGAAGACAAGGGCAAGAATGCCAATATCCTCAAGAATCAAGAATGAAATGCAATGCAAGCTAAACTATGGAAATGAAAGATGCAAGTATTACAAAGCCTCCTAGTTAAACTAGATGAATTAATCTAAAGCATAAAGGAAATCTAAGCTAAGAATGCCATGAAAATGAAGCTACTATGCAAGAAATGAAATCTAACTATGAAGCAAGAAAGCCATGATGATGCAAGAATGAAGACAAGAAGATAGAGTGTTGATGAAGATCCAAGATGAATGCCCACAATGCTCCAAATCTTCAAACCCTAGATGCAAGAATATCTCCAAAAGCTCCAAAGTGACCTAGAAAACCTGTAGCATAACAATAGCATAAAAAGTTGGGGATCTAGAATGAAGAAGAGAGCTCTTCTTTTATAGGAAATGAGGAGAAATGGACCATGGAGATTAAGAGGCAAAAGATTTAATCAACGGTGGAGCTTGAAAGAAGAGCAATCCATGTGCACAAGTATCCTCCAATAGGAAAATAAGAGTTGACTTTTGTGTCCATATGAGACAAAAAGTGCTTTTTCCCTTTTTATAAAATAAGAATAATGCTTTATTTGTGCAACTTAGGATAAGAGGAAAAGTGGGGGCTTTTTATTTATTAAAAGGGGAGGAAATATTCTTTTTAATAAATAAAGACTTAGGATAAGATGGTTAGCCCATAGAAAATAATCGAATAAATGATAGAGCTAGGATTTGATCAAGAATAAGTAATTTATGATTTAGCAAAAGGGGCTAATAGTCTAGGTGACCATTTTTAGGTGTATACATTTGCCCCTCTTTGACTAATGTGTGATCGATCTGGGAACACATGCAGTCAAAGAATGAAGTTGAAATGTGAGATCGATTTGGGATCACAAAGCAACTTGGATCAGCTAAGAAAGCAAGAGATAGCCAAGAAGGCAAGCAAATAGCGATCTGACTCCAAAGAATGAAGTGCAGAGAGATAGAAAATCCTGCATGATCAGCCTGGTAGCAACAGTACTGAACACTTAGGAAAGAGATAGCCAATAAGATATGATATGTCTGCCCCCTCGGGATCGAAAGCGAAATCAAGTAGAGGGAATGCAGAAGCAAGAGCAACATGATCAAATCACTAGAAATCATAATCGAAGATGAAAGATAATAAAATAACCATCAAGCAGTGAAGATATGCCCCACACATGGGACCCGGGGCACGAACCAAGCGGTCCCTCAACCCGAAAACACCACAGAGGGGAAGAATTTGAACTTGAGATTTGAAAGTGAATGAAAGACTAGAAGGTTGAAAGAGATGGGGATGAAGAGGTTATGATGCCCCAGCGAAGATCAAAGGATCAGGCCTCAAAAGGTCAGCCAACTGTGCGGAAAAAGGAGAAAGGGTCAAGGTGAATGGGGATTTCGGTTTGGATCCCGAAATGAAGAGAAAATGATGTGAGATGAAAGACAAGAAAGTGAAAGACATGATCGGGAAGAAGCAAAAGGTGAGCGCAGTTGATTAACAAGTCCACGAAAGATAAAGGAGAGCTCTCTCCATATGCAAGATGCAAAACTAAACTAACATGAACTTAAGAATGCAAGCTACATGAAAAGTGGTTTACTTGCAAGGTTACAAAGCCAATAGACATCTAATATTCATCATCGAGCGTTATTGGTAGCATCGCAAGATCATACAATACACACTAGCATAACTATGTGAATATGAATATGATCTTTATCAGATAGGAATGTGGAAATCTCACCTAGGCATCAAAGACATGTAGGTCAAGATGACTAGCACAGTGAGATTACCTAAGTTTAATATCGCAAGATTATACTCGCATCGAGACACAAGGAAAGTCAAGATGGCTACAAGTATGCACTTGCACAAAAACAATCAAGGATAATACCCTGTCAATCCACAGTGTCAAGTAAGACCAGCATAAATGCTCATGACAGTTAGGATCAACAAAATATACCCACAAGCAGAAAAAGCAATAAAACATGTTCTCATACCCTCAGTCTTCTAGCTATGCATCATTGAAAACTTCTCAGGGAGAGACCACTCAGCAAAGAAAGCATCATAGACAGCACACAAAGAAATAAAGTCAAACAAATCTCAGCAAGTCAAGTGCGTGTGTGTAGGTCATAGAGTCAAACTTTGAGTATTGCATCTGCAAATGAGAAATATTGCATCATACTAGACTACAGGTAGGACATCTGATAAGTGTTGAGAAACACTCGACGCAAGGGTAGTGTTGAAAAACACCATTGGGGTGGTGTTGAAAAACACCATTGGAACCAAGTTGCCCAAGAAACCCAAACGCACAAAGAGACCCAAGATAATCTTAAAGCAACATATGCCCCCTAGACTAAGACAAGAATCAATTCCAGGCTAGGAGAGGCAAAGCGAGAAGTGGAGCGAAAGAGCACCACACAAGACTGATAGACATAGGTGCAGAGGGTCTCAAGCAGTGCCTGTTTCCAGGTTTTCACCACTTGATAGATTTTTTCAGGACTTTTTTATAATTTTT
Organism: Chamaecyparis obtusa; assembly: GCA_027943335.1. Taxonomy (NCBI): domain Eukaryota; kingdom Viridiplantae; phylum Streptophyta; class Pinopsida; order Cupressales; family Cupressaceae; genus Chamaecyparis; species Chamaecyparis obtusa. The sequence goes on from BSBK01001583.1 coordinate 741,023, forward strand.
TTGTATTTTTGCTACCAAGGCGCCTGTTTCCAGGTTTTCACCAAGGCACTTTTTCAATTTTTTTGATTTTTTTGAATTTTTTGAGTTTTTTGGTGAGACATCAAAGCGCCTATTGCTAGGTTTTCACTAGGATGCTCATTTTTTTCAGTACTTTTTATGCTTTTTAGGATTTTTTCAGCATCATATATGATTTTTTTGGAATTTTTTCAGGATCATAAAATATGTACAAAGGATGCCCCAGACAGAAATGGGCATCAACAATCTGCTTCCTCTGATGTAGAGAACTGATAGGCCCCAGGCCCAAATGCTACAGCTGTGATGATAGGAGGTCTCAACCAGTTCGACCAATAATAACCAGCCCTAAGCAATGTCTGAGTTAGTGGAGGATCATTAGAATGTGATCCACATATGCCATCGTGGATTTCAGCTAGTACTTTTTCTGACTCCTCTATTTCTAGACACCTAAGGAGAGTTCCATCTAGACCCTTCCTATACAAGCCACCAGAGACAAAGGCAAAGTGTAAGGGATGGTGGAAAGAATGGCATGGAGGAGTATGAGGTGGAAGACATGGAAAGATGGTAGGATTGTAAGATTTGTGAGCAGGATAGCGTAATTCATCCACCAGGAACTTGAAGCAAAATTTATGCTTTTTCATTTGTAAGATGGATGTCGAAGCAACCAAGGCATTAGCAACTTTGTTCTCAGCTCTAGCAATGGGCTGAAGTATAACAGATATGAGATCATGCTTGAAGTAGTGCACCATTTTTCTGTAGAGAATCAACTTCTCATCTTTTATTTTGGAGTTATTTTTGAGCAAATTTTTATCTTTACTTTTCTTAGGTGCGGATACTACCACAATGTGGTTTTCACCATCCGACCATTGCTCTTTTCTTTTGACTTGATGACCGTGATGTTTGATTGTTGATTCAATCTTTTTTGTTGCTAGTTCGCTGGTGGAAGAATTAACAGGTGTTGATGCGAGATGAAATGAAGTGACCGGTTCAATAGCATTTATGCGAGGGGTTTCATCTCTGGTAACAAGAGAGGTTGAGCCTATAGGGTAGGCTCCAAAAGTAGCTAGATCTAGACTTGTCATAGAAGGACCAACATAGTCGACTAAGGCAATATGGGGAACAAACTCATCAGACCCTACACGAGACTCATCAACTACGTCGGGTGGGTTACAAGAGGTATGAACCACATCAACATCCATATCTATCATGGGAGGATCTTCTGGAAGAGGCTTAAGATGTCGAGAAGTAGAGATACTCATGTCATTATGTGAGAGATCACCTCTTTGTAGCAGTCGTGCAATGTTGCGACGTTGTCTATCATAGTGCAATGATTCTAGAGGCCTCAGTCATATCATCAGTAGATATACATTCTTCTCCCCAAAGGAGTGAAGTAGAAGGAAGATCATCTCCCATTTGAGCCATAGTGTGTAGCGGTGACTCATCTATATCTGTGTCTGAATTACTGAGTATGGGAGTATTTCTAGAATCCTCTCTATAGATCCACTCTTGAATAGCTTGTTCTTCTCTGTCTGCTTCTAAAGGAACAGATGAAGGAACAAAAGTATCAAAGATCACCATAGCAGAAGTGGAAGGCTTCATGTGATCGGAAGGTCTCCCATATGACCTAGGAGAAACAGGTATAGAAGCAAAAGAACCCAATTTATATTCACCCATACCAAGGCTCATCATCTTAAGTGATTTCTCAGCAGCAGCTAGAGATGTACTAGGATCAACAAAAGGTTCATTATGAGGAACAAATTTTTCAGTAGTAGCAAGAGCATTGATAGCAATAGTATGGTCTCCAGGAATCACAACCTCAGTGCCATTGTATGGAAATTTGACGCACTGATGATAAGTGGAAGGAATAGCCTGCATGTCATGGATCCAAGGACGACCCAAAAGAATGTTATATGCGAGTGGGATGTCCAATACTTGGAAGCTAATATCTTTCGTGATAGGGCCCACTCGTACAGGCAGCGTGACAAGACCTTTGGAAGATCTTTCCACTTCATCATAAGCTTTTATAGTAATCTTCTTCTTGGAATCCACAGCCAATTCTGACAAACCCAATTGTTGTATGACATTGAAAGAAACAATATTTAACCCTGCACCATTGTCTATCAGGACTCGGCGGACTCGAGTATTGTAGACTAGAACTTCAATGTGTAAAGCTAGATTATGTGGGTGAGCAACAGATATGTCATCTTCTGTAGAAAAGGAGAGAGATAGCGGAGATGAAATGTGGTTGACCATAGCCTGAAATTGATCTGGATCAATGTCATTGGGAACACATGTTGTACGTAGAGCTTTATCAAGAATCTCTCTATGCGAAGGGGATAACCGAAGCAACTCAAGGATAGATATTTGTGCTGGTGTCTTTTGTAAATGTTGGACAAGATCATAGCTAGGGGTGGCTGAAGGAGCCACTTGTTTGGAAGGCAAAGCTTGCTTGGGATCTTGCACAGTTTTAAGGACAATCTTGGCTTGCCCCCTAGTAACAGCATTCAGTGTCTCACTTCGGGAAGATGAACTACCACATGTTTGCAAGACTAACTTTGGCTTACCATGATTGCTGTTATTATCATCTTGAGACCTCATCATTAGAACACTCTCAATGGGCTCTACCATGTTAATCACAAGCGTATTAGAAGGATACGTGTAATTGATCTTTGCATCATGATTCTTCTTATGTGTCTGAGAGGTTTCCCCCTTATCATGCTTAGGTAGAGGATCTTTGAAAGCTGTGTGATCAGAATTTTTAGTTAAGCCATCAGTGGAGATTGTGCCATTCTCAATAAGATCCTGAATACCATCCTTAAGCCTAAAACAATTGTCTGTTGGATGTCCCTTGTTTCTGTGATAATGGCAGTAATGATCCTCTCTCCACCAATCGGGCTTATTTATCGGATCCCAGTTACCAGGTTTATCAGGAAGCGTAAGATATCCATTGTCAACCAAAGTTTAAGGATCACATCGTAAGGTTCTGCCAACTTGGTATAGACTCGCTTTCGAAATGACTTCTTAGGTTTATCTGCATATTGAGGTTTAGGAGCATTGTGAGCATTGGCAGCTTCTTGTTGTTTTGCTGCATAGATAGCATTGGAAAGATTGAAAGCAGGCTCTTTAACTTTAGGAGCATCAACAACCCCATCATTAACAACATACTTGTTCTTATTCCAAGGTTTGTTCTTGTCTTTACCATTGCCTTTAGCATCTTTATTAATAACAATATCCCCTTTTCTTATAGCTACATCCTCAATTCGATATGCACTTTCAACCATGTCATGGAAGGAGGAGAACAGTTGCTTCCTTAGATCATAAAATAGCTCAGGCACAAGTGTGTTGACAAAAATGTCAATCTTTTCTCTTTCAGGTAGCTGACGAGGATATCGAGAATACAATGACCTCCAACATTGTAAGTAAGTTGCAAATGGCTCACCTTGATGTTGTCTTAGATTACCGAGATCTATCACAGTGACAGGTTGTTGGATGTTGTAAGAGTAATGTTGTGTGAAGCGCATAGCCAACTCATCAAAAGTCTTCAAAGGAGGTGTCAACTTTGCAAACCATTCTAAAGCTTGTCCTCTTAAGCTTCGAGGGAATAATCGTAGAAGATATGTGTCTTCATGAAGAAAGTCCATACTAAGAGCATAAAAGTGACGCACATGGTCATGAGGGTCACCATTTCCATCATACTTGTCATATTTAGGAACCTCAATATCCTTAGGAAACGGGACCATGTATAGATCTTTATCAAAAGGAAGAGCACAAATTGATTCTACAAAAGAGACCTTTGGAGGCTCTCTTTCTAATGCCATTTGGGTAAGGTGTTGATTTGTCCGACGTAATTCTTCTTGAAGGACTTCCAATTCAGTTGGTACTCTTTGTTGGACAATTTGTCTGACATCATAGCCGGGAGGAAGCTTGTATCCTCTAGAAGTCATATATTGAAAATATTGATCGCCATTACGCTCTAAAAGCTTATGCATCATTCGTTGGAAATCCACATCTTGTTCACATCTCATAAGATCCTCACTAGAAATCTCATCATTAGCCTCTGCCTCATGTTGAGAGGGAGGAGGTCTAGGAGGTGAAGAAGGCATAGCAAAAGTTGGCCTTGGAGGAGATCTTGGTGGCGTGTTGTTGTCATTGTTGCCATTGTTAAAAGAAGGTCTGTGCTCATGATTACTAGTCTCAGGTTGCTCATGAAATGTCCCTCTATAAGCCATGTGCCTAGTAGCATCCATCCTTTGTTGATTGTGTTCTTTGTCTAAGCGCGCTTGATTATCCTTACGCTCAAAGTGTTCTTGCAAGAGTTGAAACTTTTCTTGTTCAGTCAAAGTGAGTGAGACACTGTCTGTGTTTTTGGGGGTCTTGAATGCGGAAAAGAGGAAACCTCCTTTATACCACCGTGTAGCCTTAGAATTCTGAGATTGGTCAGAACTAGAACTGTTGTTGCTAATGGGTGCTTTTAAACGTCTAGTTGGAGAAGGTAACTGTGTATAATTGAACGGAGGATGACTCTCCTGCTCAAATTGAGACCGAGTTGTAACCGGCATGAAAAGAGATGTTGGTTGACTAATAGAATGAGACAAAGTTTCTCAGATTTGAGATAAGGAAAGCTAATAAAGATCACTTGTCAAAGTAGAACAATAGAGAGATGGCTCGTCAAAAGTGCTCAAGCACTTACAGCAATCAATTGACTAAAGCCAAGCAACGAGCAAGAAGCTCAATAAGCAAGTAGCGAGAGAGGTAACCGTGATGCGACAAGTGATCAAGAGTAGCATTCATTAAACTCAAATCCAATAGTTTTAGCTCATTTGTTTCAGTCTAGAACAAATCTAAGCATGTAGGTAACAAACCAGTTTCAGATAAGAACAGAAAAAGACACTCTACGACAGGTTAAAGTGCAAGTTTAGCAACTCTGAATTGTAGCAATGACAGGACAGTAGAAATGACTCAAGATTCTTGGTTGAGGGTATGCAAGGATACTTCAATATCATATGACTCTTGACCAGTGAACGTGAAAAACTCAGTTTTGAAGTGCTTGGACCAAATTTGTAGATTGAACAGTGCAATTTTTTAGTTTGACAAGCAATAGCAATAGATAAAAGACAAGTTTGCAAACAGTATGGGATCGAACATGTCATAGAACACTTGAAACAAGGGCAAAAGCAACCTTGCCAAGATAAGCACTTGTGATATCAAAATAGAGAACCTTATGAATGCTACCGTTTGTTTGAATGTTGAGAACGTTTACACGGGCATAGCACAATCGAAGACAATTCAAGCAATTACTACCTAGAAGGACAAGGCTCATTACTTAACAACGTGGCCCACAACTTGATGCTCCCTTGCCTCACACCGAGTGGTTGCCCACAAGAGATATTGGCATTGTCATGGAGGTGTCAAAAACACAACCAAAGGAGCACATATGGTGAGTATCTTGGGGTGATCCGGGTAAGTCCACTTGGATCAATCCTTGCACCAAGAAGCTAAGCGGCTAAAAGAAGGTGGCCTCTATCTAATGGTTCATAGTAAGGATTTCCGTTCATAGCACCCCTCTTGCTCCTCATAAAGGACTAGGACCTCGCGGCCTCAAGAGTACCTTAAGCATTCTTTCTTAATGCTTTCCTCATGGTCACAATCCCACAAGTTACTCACATCAAGCGAAGATAAGTACTATGTCTACCAAGGTTTTGTGTCCTTGATAGCCTTGAGATTATAGTGAGTTGGAATCACTCGCCACCAAGGAAAATGATGACAAGGTTGTCCCCACTTGGGTCGTTCCTCTTGATTTCTCAAGAGCAGGCCCGCTAAAGGATCCTAAGCTAAACAAAGAATGGATTAATTCTTGAGGTTCAAGGTTTTTGATTCACCACATGGGTGAAGAGCATACTCCCCTATCTCAAAAATCTCTCCCAAACACACCAAACAAGATCCAATTACCCCTTTGCTTCCAAAACCTCAAGATGGGTCAAGATTTTCTGATTCACCTAAAGGTGAAGAGCATACTTCTCCTACCACCCCAAGATTCCTTTCACAAAGTATTAAGTGCCTATGAAATGAAACAACTAGTATATGCCGCACTTAATAAAAAAAAGCAATTAAACAAGCACTTGATTTAGTTTTTATGCTTAGGGCAGCCCTACAAAAACCATTAGTAGCCCTCTTTGACATGCGTTCTTTTGGCAAAATATCTCAAGCAAGTGCACCTACAACCACAACTTGTTAGACCCACAATGGTTAGCACATGAAAAATCTGATAATCTGCAAAAATACTTGATCAAATAATAAAATCTGAAAATGAAACCATCATGGTTGGATTGGGCTCGGAAAGACCTTTCCAACGATATATCACACTTAAACTTTTGATACCATTTGCAAAATTTCAAAAAAAATGGGCACCCATTTTCCAGAGGCACGGATTTGAAAACGCTAGAAATTTCAGAAAATTTCAAAAAGATAGCTAAGAACCTGAAACTTACAAGATAGATAAAATAGCCTAAAAACAGCTCACTGCCAGGTTCAGACACAGTATCGCGCGATACTTCACCCGACACCAGGTGATACTTTTCAGTCCGTGCGATATTTCGCCCAACACCAGGCGATACTTCGCCCGAGACCAGGCGATATACCTCAATACTGCCGTGCGATTCTTCTCGGGCGTGAAGTATCGCACGCGTATAGTAAGGTATATCGCATGGTATACCTGAGAAGTATCGCGCGATATTCTGAGACAAAAAACCAGAGAACAAAAATTACGATAAAAACTTGCCGAAAAATTGACGAAAATTGATGAAAATGCAGAATTTAAAGGACAAAGTCTATCTACTCTGCCCCACGGTGGGCGCCAAAAAATGTGTGCAATAAATGTGTCACACTTCTATGAATCATTACATGTAAGGAAACTCAAGAATGAGCCCTCACAAATCGATCCATAGCTCCCTAGGCATGGAGTGCAAGGGTTTTTAAGAATGCTCTCAGCTAGAGCTATTTAGCCAATAACCTTGCTAGTAAACCATGCAATGGGAGATTCAATGAAGACAAGGGCAAGAATGCCAATATCCTCAAGAATCAAGAATGAAATGCAATGCAAGCTAAACTATGGAAATGAAAGATGCAAGTATTACAAAGCCTCCTAGTTAAACTAGATGAATTAATCTAAAGCATAAAGGAAATCTAAGCTAAGAATGCCATGAAAATGAAGCTACTATGCAAGAAATGAAATCTAACTATGAAGCAAGAAAGCCATGATGATGCAAGAATGAAGACAAGAAGATAGAGTGTTGATGAAGATCCAAGATGAATGCCCACAATGCTCCAAATCTTCAAACCCTAGATGCAAGAATATCTCCAAAAGCTCCAAAGTGACCTAGAAAACCTGTAGCATAACAATAGCATAAAAAGTTGGGGATCTAGAATGAAGAAGAGAGCTCTTCTTTTATAGGAAATGAGGAGAAATGGACCATGGAGATTAAGAGGCAAAAGATTTAATCAACGGTGGAGCTTGAAAGAAGAGCAATCCATGTGCACAAGTATCCTCCAATAGGAAAATAAGAGTTGACTTTTGTGTCCATATGAGACAAAAAGTGCTTTTTCCCTTTTTATAAAATAAGAATAATGCTTTATTTGTGCAACTTAGGATAAGAGGAAAAGTGGGGGCTTTTTATTTATTAAAAGGGGAGGAAATATTCTTTTTAATAAATAAAGACTTAGGATAAGATGGTTAGCCCATAGAAAATAATCGAATAAATGATAGAGCTAGGATTTGATCAAGAATAAGTAATTTATGATTTAGCAAAAGGGGCTATTAGTCTAGGTGACCATTTTTAGGTGTATACAATACCAAGCAGAATAATACATATTGAGTAGAACAGAGCATACCGAGTAGAATAGTACATACCAAGCAAAACAAAGCATACTGAGCAAAATAGTACATACTGAGCAGAACAGTACATACCGAGTAGAACAGTGTTTACCGAGTGCTGCATAGTTAAACAAGAAATTTAGTTTCTACCAAGTAACACTTTATCTACCGAGTCTCCAGTGTTTACCAAGTTTGAAACTATGACCGAGTGGTTAGTATGGACTAAGTTTCCACTTCTACTGAGTGCATGACGATGCCGAGTAACACAGTGGACGCCGAGTATCAAAAAATCACTGAGTTAGTTTGCAGTAACCATGTAACTATATTTGGGCCGACTCAGTAATATTTGTGTTTACTTGTTTAAGAACCAACTTTGTAATTGTTTAGGAATTGACTTAGATTGATATATAAACAATGTTTTATGTCATATCCAAGTATGATAAGAAATAGAGAAGTATGAAAAAGAGAGAAAGGTAGAGATAAGCAAATTACAAAGGGCTACAACAGTATAAGAAGTAGAAAAGATCTATCTATCATAGAAGGTGATCAGTACATCAGAGAATCTCAATCAGCAAGTACAATTACATGTAAGAGATCTACTATTTCATCCTAACAGGTGAATCAACTTGAAATCCTCTAACCGGGTAGACTTAACAGTCTTTGTAAAAATCTCTTAACCGAGTGCATACTTCATTGTATGTTTGTAAAACCTCTAACAAGGTGGACCTAGCAGTCCTTATTGCTCCTAACAGGGAAGATCATCAGAAGTGATCATTGTAAGCCTTAACTGGCAAACTTTATACTATAGTATTGAAGTTTTGTGGGTATCATCCCCACCCCAGTTTTACTTTCTACTTGGAAGGTTTCTAGGTTACCAAATCTCTGTGTTCTAAATGTTATGAATGTTTTATTCTTTCTGTTACTCATGCATGTAGTTAGATTATCAATCTAATATTATTAAGATCTGAATCTATTAAAAGTTTTGAAGTTACTGATTCACCCCTCCCCTCTCAGTAACCTAGATAGTCTTGAATATTTCCAAAAAATTCAAGTGTTGTAAATATTTCTAATAATATAGTACAACATGTCAAGACAAAGCACATATCAACCAAGTATCATTTTTTGAAAGAGAAGGTGAATGATAAAGAGGTGAGGCTAGAGTATGTGCCTACAAGGGAATATATAGAAGATATATTTATAAATCCATTACCTAAGGATTCATGTGGGTATCTCAAAGGAAATTTAGGGTTCATTACCCCTCCCGATCAAAAGTAAGATACAGAGGATCACATCAGTCTAGTATACCTTAAAGAAAAATATTACAAATAGATTAATGTATGAAGGCTACTACTCAGGGGGATTAGTAAGCATAGTAAGAAAAAATTATTTGATCTAAAGTTGAGTTTTTGAAAAGAGATCTACAAGGAATTGAAGGAATTAGTGATTTAAATATTTGGTGTTTGATCAGAATTTGGATGTGTTTAGTGGCTCAGGGATGTGTGAAAGAAGGAAAGATGAGCTTGACAAGTTAGGAGAAGAAGATATTGATATGACAAAGAAAGTTGTATAAGAGAAGATGATACATGTTTTTCATTGATATTAAAGGGGGAGAGAAGAAGTGAAAAAACAATAAATATCATATTAGAGTTTGTAGAATATAGGATCAAAAGAGTTTGTAGAAGAAGAGATTAGAAGATAAGATAAGAAAGAGTAGATCATATGAGAGAAGAAAGTTCATATATACTTGCACATAAGAAAGAAGAGATTTTCAACAAGAGTGGTGTACATCAAAGGGGGAGAAACTAATGTAGAGAAGAGTATGCAATCAGATTGAAACTAAGGAGAGAATGTTCCTAGGGGGACGAAAAATAGAGAAGAGGTGGTGAAATAGAGAAAAGTTAGAGAGACTCTGCAAGATAATGATGTATTGTGGATACTATTGGTTTATGATTGTGTAATGGATAAAATAGTGTATGGGGTCCTAGAATAATATTTTTCACATAAAAGAGACCCCAAAGCCAATATTTTACACTTACATGAAATTGTATTGATATAGAAAGTAAATATAGATGACTAATATTGAAATTAAGAAATAAAAGTACTTACCTCCGAAAAAGAATCAGCTGAAAACCCTATCAAACAATCTCAAAAATAGTTTATTTTCATGACCTTGAACCGAAACTGCAAGATCTACAAAACCCAAAAATATTTTTCCAAGATTTGATAAGGTCGACTTTGACCTTTTAAAAGGTCAAGGATGACCTCAAGAAAATGAAGGTCGACTTTGAATTTGTTCACGAATCTCGAAAGTTTGGCGAAAAGGGTATCCAAATCTACTCTCAGCTCTGAAGTTCTGCACCTGTACCTACAAGAAAAAGAGAGTTTTTGTTTGTTGGGGGGGGAGGGGTTTGCCTTAGTCAAACACAAATTTAGGAATTAACCTTGAAATTGAATTGAAATTGCTGGAATAAACAAAGTAAATGGAACAATTCACCTTGCTTGAGTTGAAACCCTTGTGGAGGATTCAAATCCTTGAATCCATAAGAATGGATGAATGTAGAATAACATGTAGGATGTCTCCAATCAATTGTCTTTAGATCTTCAACACCAATCTTGAATGGATCTTGAACTAGGAAGAGGCTTGAATGAAAATGGAGGAATCTTCAATAAGAGAGCTCCATAGAGCTTGAATCCTTCAATGGATACTAATGGATCTCCTTGATAAATTGGATGCTTGAATGCTTGATCTTCTTACTTGAGAGCTTGAGAGATGGATTGCAAAACTTGATGTAGAAAATGAGAGAGGAAGGCTCCCTTTTATAGCGATCTAGGGCACAAGAGGGGCCTCATAGAAAACAATAATTAAGGGCCCATGGCACAAAAATCTAGAGAGGTGCACATGGAAAGGAAATTAAATTAAAGTCTTGACAAAAAAATCAAGGAGGGGACCACCCTTAATAAATAAATAAAATAATTATTTAAGAGCCTTGTTACAAAATTCAAGATAAGGCCAACCCCAAAGTTAATTTGAGTATTAGGCACAAAACTTGAGAAAGGCTAATCTCCAATAATAAATTAGGATTCTTATACAAATATTAAGAAAGGTCCACCTCAAATATTAATTTGAGAATTCAACACTTAATCCGAGAAATAGTGGCCCCAAAGAGGGAAAAGACAAGTTTTTGATGAGATCGCAAAACTAGAAGCTAACAATGAAGATCCCAAACCCTAGGGTCAAGGTCAAGGTTGACCCTAATTAGGTTAAGGTCGAGGTCGACCTTGACCTTATGGTCAAGAATCTCAGGTTCATAGTTCAGGATGGAAGAAAATGCTAGGAAGAAGTGGAAAATGGGGTAGAACAAGGGGAAAAGCCAGATCCAAGTCGAATATCCATTCAAGGCATTTGACATGACCCCAAACCACTTACTCAAAGGGCTAAATGCTCTTAACATGGAAGTGCTTCCATTTTAAGATGATACATTAAGCCCCCACTTTAGCAAGAGTATGGACTCGATGCAAACTCTTGTTAAAGGAGATCATAAAGGAAAATATAATCTTATTGAAATCAAAGGGACAAAGGAATCCTCAAGCCCCTAGGTTCTCGAGTCTTCGTTAACTCCAAGATCACAACAAGAGAGACATCACTGAAGAACAAAGAGAAAAGGAGATAGAGGAGTGGTTAGCTCACCCAGTAAGATGTGTATATCTCACTGTGAACCACAAAAGGATAGGATGGCCCACCAAGAAAACACTTGATAGTCACCCCATAATGTTGTGTGCCTTCTGGTGGCTTTGTGAATGTATGTAGTGTGTCTTCTGACAACTTTTATAAAGTACCCATGGATCCACCTTCTTGTATCACCATGAATATGAAATGTGTGTCTCCTCAGGCTTTAGCAACTTATGTGCGTTACCTTCGAAAGATTTAGCATATTGAAAATTTTGAAAAATGCATGTCTCCTCAGGATTTAGCAACTTATGTGTGTTACCCTCAGAAGATTTAGCATATTGGAAATGCATGTCCCTTCAAGATTTAGCAACTTATGTGCATTACCTTCTAAGATTTAGCATGCTGCAAGACAAAAGGTTAGAACAACAATACATAATATAGAACGAGGGAGGCCGTACATATGCCCCCCTCCTTAATATGGAAAAAACATACTATTTTGACATGTTAAGGAAAGAAAAGAACAAGGATAAAGCCTTCTTCATCATCAAGAAAATATCCATAGACAACACCTAGTCCAAGCCAAGAAGGTCACAACTCCTATGAGGCCATGGAAGGGACGAATGCAAAGATATCATGCAAGAAGTGAAAAAGTAACCCTTGTGAGGGATAGCACACTATTTAGCTTCCAAGGTGAGAGATTTATCCACCATGGAAACCCAATGTCAACTAATGAAAGAGGTTGTGATCAAGGACAAATATACTTAATGCAAACCAAAATGTTCATGTATGATTGGATATCATATAATAGATAGATTCTGCTTAACCAAGGAAAGAGGTGAATCCTGGAAATACAGAAAAGAAGGAGATGACATCCTTGCCCCCCAAGTGTAGGAACAAGGATGGAAGGGGACCTATTATATTTCTTGCAACACTATAAAAGACAATGAGCCCCCAATTATTAGCTTACCATTGTTTACATAATGTGGAGCTCCATAATAGGAACATAGATGTTATTTAGAGAAAACAGGATTGAAATACAACTCATTGCCACATGCTATATAAATAACCTTATTATCAATGAGTTGCCTAATCTTATAATGTAAAGCATGACATTCATTAGTAGAGTGATCATGAAATCTATGATATAAACAAAAAGGAAGAGTCTTCAAGTGTGAACTACATTTCATTTTGCGTTTAGGTCTAGTAATCATCTTAGCATGAAGGAGTTTAGTCAAAAGAACTTCTTGGTCAAATTCCTTCACAGGTTCATCATGTTTTGAAGTGTTATTTGAGATGTTATTAACATTGATTTTTTGTCGAGGATTAAATCCTAATCCATAAGAATGCTCATGCCCCCTAGTGTGTAAGGGCATTTGAATTCCTTGTTTATGCTTATCACATCTTTGACCATTAAATCCTTGTTTAACTAGGAAATGATAACCAGGACCATAACTAGAAGATATATCAGAAGGAGTCAATGGAACATCAGTAGTCACAATATTATCCTTAGCAGATTTGACAAGTTCATTATGGGTAGAAGCAATGAAAAAGTTATTAGAAAGGGGTTTATATGTAAAAAATCATTGTTCAAACTCTCTTTGTTTCTTCCTAAAATCAAGATCATTAACCTTATACTCTCCAATAAAAGTAGGATTAAAATCCAAGGTTACCCAATCATCATCAGGAAGAGCATTAGAGGAAGAAGGATTACTATTAGGAGTAGGACTAGTTTGATTTTGAATATTAAAACAAGGATTAGGTGCATCATCTGTATGAAGCGTATACATCCCATTGTTATGTATAAACTTGACTTTATGATGAAGGGTGGAAGGAACAACATGCATCTCATGCAAAAAAGGTGTACCCAAAAGAAGATTATAATTGAGAGGTCCAAGCATAACATGAAGAGGAGTATTCAAGATGACCGGTCCTACTTTGATAAGTAAGGTAATAATTCCTAAAGTGTTCTTAGCAATGTTATCAAAGCCACGTATAGGAACATTGTCAGGTTGAATAGTTGAGAGATCGGTGTTAATCACTTTGAGCATGTCCATGCTACAAATATTAAGCCTAGATCCATTATCAATCAAGGTCCTATGAATGATACTTTTATTGATAGAAACAACAACCATAAGACCATCATATCGATTCTAAACTTCTTTAGAAGGTAAATCCTTTTTAGTAAAAACAATGTCAGGAGAACCCGGAGTAGCATGCATGCATTGTAAGAAGTTATTGATGTTCTTTTGATTAGGAGATGGAGTAGGTAGAGTGATGCAGGAGCATCCTAGGTGTAAGAGCAATCTTGCATCACCCAAAAATATTTCTATTTTTGTATTCAATAAGGGCTATCTTGTGCAGAATTGCTATTTATGGAAACTTGCTATTTTTAGTAAGTTGGTCTTACAATCTCGGAATGTCTGATTTTACATATAGAGGTTCATCTCAGTCATATCAGCCCGCCAGCAAAGTTTCATGGCTAGATCAGGTGTAGTTTTGAAGATATTGAAGATTTTTGGTATTGGCAGCAGGGTACAGAAACTTTGAACTCAATTTTGAAGGCTTTAGAGGCCCCGAATGAGGTTGAAAATTTGGGTGACAGGTGCTTTGCGCTAGTCAAGCTTGTAGAGCACTTCATGGCATTTCCAGAATGGGGTTATAATAGCCAATCGGGTCAACGGGTGATGACTTATGGCCTTCGGAAGTTGGGTCACCTGAAATGGCGAAAAATAATTTTTCTTCAAAATTTATGTTTGGGTTTCAAAACTCATTTTGAGCTGACTTTGATGTAATAAATTGTAAAATAAAATAATTCTAAGTTTGGTCGGCCCTAAGGGCTAAATTTTTAGAACCTTCTCGAGCGGTGGAAATTGTCTATATAAAGAATATTGTAAGGGAATGCCCATGTGGCTTTGCATATTGTAATTTTGAAAGTTTGTAATTCCACATTTGTGGAGATAATAAGAAGCCAATTTTTTGTTCTTGCATATTATTGTTGTCGTTTCTCTATTTCTGTTATGTTTTTGTGGTATTAAGGGGAGCACCCTTCATCAAGTGGTATCAGAGCAAGAATTCTTGAGTGTGTAACCAGATTGCCGACTGTGAGGTAGTTTTCACCAGGATCGTGGTTAGGGTTTTAGTGTGCATCGAGAAAATGCCTCGACAAAGAGAACGTGGCAGAAGAGCTGGTGCTATAACACCTGAGGTTAGGGAGCTGCAGAGACAAGTGCGAGCATTGCAAGAAGAGATTTGTAGAGGAATGAATCTTAATGTCAGAGATGAAAGCGAGGATGAAGCCGAAGAAGAATATCAAGAAGGAGAAGCTGAAGTTGTGAACCAGGAGGAAGAAAGACTTTTTCGAGCGATTTCCAAGATTGGAAAAAGACCTAAGATTGAGGTTCCTACATTTTCTAGAAATCTTAACCCAGAGGAATTGATTGACTTGATCAATGACTGTGAGGAATATTTTGAGTATGAAGATGTTGAGGATCCTGATACGGTCAAATTTGTGAAGGCCAGACTGAAAGGTCATGCGAAGATTTGGTGGCAAGAGATTCAATTGGAGTGAAATAGAAGAGGGAAAGATAAAATCACAAGATGGGATCGGATGGTGGATAAATTGAAGCGACAGTTCATTCTTGTTGATTATGAGCTTGACCTACTAAAGAAAATGCAAAGTTTGAAGTAAGCAGGAAGATCTGTTCAGGAGTATACAGAGGAGTTCTATCGACTCCTCATCAGAACAGGTCATGTAGAAGCTGATAAGGAGAAAGTTGCCCAATACCTTAATGGGTTAAGGCCAAGCATTCAGGAGGAGTTGAATCTGGTTCGAATGAATAGTATTGAGGAGGCATACCAATTTTCCCTAAAAGTAGAGGAAAAGCTGAACAAGAAGTTTGAGAGCAGAAAAAATGGAAGAGGTCATGGTGGAAGATCTGGTGGATGGTCATATGGTAGCCAAAATGAAGATCCAAAAAAGAAGGATGAGGCTAGTAGCAGCCAGAATCAGAGAGGAAACAATTCCAATCATTTCCAAGATCAGAATAATAGAGATCAGAGAGGAAGATGAAGAGGACAAGGTTCAGGAAGAGGAGGCTTTCGTGGAACATGTTTTCACTATGGAGAAGAAGGTCATAGGGCATTTGAATGTCCTCAGTGCCAAGGCAGAACAAACAGGAGAATTGAAGGCCAGGCCAGAGTTGCACATGTAGATGAAGATGCTAGATCATCAGATTTTGAAGATGTTGAAAGAGGAGAAACACTGATTAAAAGAAGAGTCCTGTTGAGTGGTGAGAATGAACCTGAACAAAGGAGGAGCCTATTTTGCACTAGATGCAAGTGTGAGGGTAAATGCTATGATGTGATTATCGATAGTGGAAGCACTAAAAATTTGGTGTCAGAAAAGATGGTGACAAAGTTGAAGCTCAAGAGACAGAAACACCCACATCCATATCGGATTGCTTGGGTGCAAGATGACCACAAGGTCATGGTCAGTGAACAGTGCCTGGTAAAGTTCAAGATCAGCGAGTACCAAGATGAGGTACTATGTGATATAATATCTATGGATGCATGTCATATGTTGTTAGATAGACCGTAGCAGTTTGACAGATGTGTTGTACATGATGATCGTGTGAATACCTATTCTCTAACAAAGGATGGAGTGTGACATAAGCTAAAGCCATTGAAGGAGACTGAAGAAAATGTATGTGGTAATGCAAGAATAACTTTTGTTGATGGAAGAAAATTCTTAGATGGTATGAGGCATGAGCATGTGTGTTTTGCTTTAATTCCAAAAGCTAGTAAAGAAGAAGTAGAGGATGTACCTATAGAGGTTGCAGATTTGTTGAATGAGTTTCAGGATATTGTATCTGATAATGTACCTAATGGATTACCACTGGTAAGGAAGATCAGTCATCAAATGGATTTGATTCCAGGAGCTAGTTTTCCAAACAAGGCAGCACACAGAATGACACTAGCAGAAATTGAAGAGTTGAACAAACAAGTACATGAGTTGTTACAGAAGGGATTGATCCGGGACAGCCTGAGTCCATGTGCTGTACCAGCAGTATTAGCACCGAAGAAGAATGGAGAATGGAGGATGTGTACAGATTCCAGAGCAATAAACAAGATCACAATCAAGTATAGGTTTCCATTGCCACGAATGGATGATATTATGGACTATTTGAGTGGAGCTGTGTATTTCTCAAAGATAGATCTAAAGAGTGGATATCACCAGATTCAGATCAGAGAAGGAGATGAATGGAAGACTGCCTTCAAGATAAAGGAAGGACTGTATGAGGGGTTAGTCATGCCTTTTGGGTTAACCAATGCATCGAGCACTTTCATGTGGCTCATGAACAAGGTTCTGAAAGAATTTTTGGGTAATCTTGTCATTGTTTACCTAGATGATATTTTGATCTTTAGCAAGACATTGGAGGAGCATATGATGCATATTCGTATGGTGTTTGGGAAACTAAGAGATGAGAAATTATTGATTAACTTGAAGAAGTGCAGTTTTGTGAAGAAAAAGTTAGTGTATTTGGGATTTGTAGTTTCAGCAGAAGGTCTGAAAATGGACCCAGAGAAGGTATAGGCTATCCTTGAATGGCCTACTCCAAGGAGTGCTACTAAGGTAAGATCTTTTCATGGTTTGGCTACCTTTTACAGAAAGTTTATCAAAAAATTTAGCAGTATTTGTGGACCCTTGACTGAAACAATGAGAGGGGATAGAAAAGAGTTTAAGTGGACTAATGGGGCAGAAAAGAGTTTTCAATTGTTGAAACAAAAAGTTACAGAACAACCTATTTTAGCACTTCCTTATTTTAATAAGGTGTTTCAAGTAGATTGTGATGCTAGTGGTACTACAATAGGAGCTGTTATGAGCCAAGAAGGTAAACCTGTTGCTTATTTCAGTGAGAAGTTAAATGATGCCACGAGAAAATATTCTATCTATGATCAAGAATTTTATGCTATAGTTCAGGCATTAAAGAAGTGGAGACATTATCTACTTCCTAAAGAGTTTGTTTTGTATACTGATCATCAAGCTTTGCAATATTTGAATAGTCAAGGAAAGTTGAATCAGAGGCATTTGAAATGGGTTGAGTTTTTGCAGAGTTATACATTTGTTTTGAAACACAAGAGTGGAAAGTCTAATAGGGTTGCTGATGCTTTTAGCAGAAGGAAACTATTACTGACAGAGATGCAGATTGAAGTGGTTGGGTTCAAGGAACTCAAGAATTTGTATCCAGAGGATCCTGATTTTGGTGAAGCTTGGAAAGCTTGTACAGAACCTGTTACTCTAGATAGGATGAAATGGTTGGATTTCATCATCCAGGATGATATGCTATTTAGAGGGAGTCAGTTGTGCATTCCAAGAAGTTCTATGAGGGAGAATCTCATCAAAGAGAAGCATAGTGGAGGATTGGCTGGACATTTTGGTCGTGATAAAACCCTTGCTTTGGTTGGTGAGAATTATTATTGGCCACAGTTGCAGCAAGATGTGAAGAAATTTGTACAAAGTTGTAGAGTACGTCAGATGGCGAAAGGAGTGAAGTAGAATATAGGGTTATATCAGCCATTACCTATACTAGAAAAGCTTTGGGAGGATATCAGTATGGACTTTGTTCTTGGTTTACTGAGGACACAACAGGGACATGATTCAATTTTTGTAGTAGTTGATAGATTTTTGAAGATGGCACATTTCATTCCCTGCAAGAAGACTAATGATGTTGTTCATGTAGCAAAATTGTTTTTCAGAGAAGTGGTGAGACTACATGGTTTGCCAAAGACCATAGTTTCAGATCGAGATACTAAATTTGTTGGATATTTCTGGCGGACATTGTGGAAAAAGTTGAAGACAGATTTGAAGTTTAGTTCATCACATCATCCACAAACTGATGGACAGACAGAGGTGGTGAATAGAAGTTTGGGAAATCTACTAAGATGTTTGGTTGGAGATAAGCCAACAGGATGGGATTTGATTTTACCACAGGCAGAATTTGCATATAATAATTCTATCAATAGGAGCACTGGTAAATCACCATTCCAGATTGTATATGGAAGTAGTCCAAGAAATGCATCTGAATTGAGAAAGATAGATAAAGGAGAAATAAGTAGTGCTGAAGCTGAGGATTTTGCAGAACACTTGAAGAACATCCATGAGGAGGTGAGGAAGCATATTACCAAGATGAATGCACAGTATAAAGCTAAGGCAAATGAGAAAAGGAGGCATAAGGAATTTTAGGTTGGAGATGAAGTCATGGTTCATCTGCGGAAGGAGTGATTTTCAGTTGGTACATATAACAAGTTGAAAATGAAGAAGTTTGGACCATGTAAGATACTGAAGCAACATGATTCAAGAAATGCATATGAGGTAGAATTGCCTACTGAGCTGAATATTTCACCACTGTTTAACATTTCAGATTTGACAGAGTATCATGAAGGAGGTGTTGAAGATGAGGTTGTAACAGAACAGTGGAGTATTCTAGCAACTAGTTTAGATATTAAGGAGATTGAAGACATACTGGACAGTCGTGTTGGCAGAAGCACAAGGAACAGGACATATGAAGAGTATTTGGTCAAATGGAAAGGATGACTTGTTGAAGATTCATCATGGCTAACAAAGGAGGAGGTTAATCATCTTGGTTTTCCTCTACACACCTAAGTCATGACAGGATCACTTCTCAAATTACCCCAGGTGTCTAATGCAGGAGCATTCTGGGTGTAAGAGCAATCTTGCATCACCCAAAAATATTTCTATTTTTGTATTCAATAAGGGCTATCTTGTGCAGAATTCCTATTTATGGAGACTTGCTATTTTTAGTAAGTTGGTCTTATGATCTTGGAATGTCTGATTTTACATATGGAGGTTCATCTCAGTCATATTAGTCTGCCAGCAAAGTTTCATGGCTAGATCAGGTGTAGTTTTGAAGATATTAAAGATTTTCGGTATTGGCAGCAGGGTACAGAAACTTCAAACTCAGTTTTGAAGTCTTTAGAGGCCCCGGATGAGGTTGAAAATTTGGGTGATGAGTGTTTTGTGCCGGTCAAGCCTGTAGAGCGCTTCGTGGCATTTCCAGAATGGGGTTATAATAGCCAATCAGGTCAACGGGCGATGACTTATGGTCTTCAGAAGTTGGGTCACCTGAAATGGTGAAAAATAATTTTTCTTCAAAATTTTTGTTTGGGTTTCAAAACTCATTTTGAGCCGACTTTGATGTAATAAATTGTAAAATAAAATAATTCTAAGTTTGGTCGGCCCTAAGGGCTAAATTTCTAGAACCTTCTCGGGCGGTGGAAATTGTCTATATAAAGAAGGCTCGTAGTGTTGTCTAGGGGAGTTCTGGGTAGTAGATCTGGGTATTGATTCGAGGCTTTGTCCTATAGAATATTGTAAGGAAATGCCCATGTGGCTTTACATATTGTAATTCTGAAAGTTTGTAATTCCACATTTGTGGAGATAATAAGAAGCCAATTTTCTGTTCTTGCATATTATTGTTGTTGTTTCTCTATTTCTGTTATGTGTTTTTGGTATTAAGGGGAGCACCCTTCATCATAGAGTTGCTAGAGCTTTTTGCAAGGCTTCATAGTAGGTAGGTGAAGTTTGAAGAAGCTCCCATAAAGAAATCTTGGCAGGAGTATTTTACAATTGGTTTATCAAATCATACACCTTACTAGGAAGATGAGGTGGAGGAGGAAGAATAGGTTGAGAAGGTGGCAAAGAAGTAGAAACCACCGGATTAGGTTGAGGGTTAATCCTTGTATGATATGTGTGAGCTATCAAATCTTGATCATTGAAAGACTCCATAGGTTTACCTTTGATAGTAATGTAAGGACAACCTTTGACAGTCAACAAGGGTTTAGGATAAACCATTGTAGTTGTCTCAACACTACAAATAGATTGACAAGAAGGAAGAAAAGAGGACATCCTAGGAGGAGATGAGGTAAGCTCTTGATTCTCCATAGGATCATCACTAAAAGGGAGATCATTAAGGAAATTTATATCATTCTCCACTAATGCCTCATCACTAGAAGGAATCTCAAATGGAGGTAGAGGATCTATAATATCATCTTCTTTCACTAAAATGTCTACATGTGTGTTAGGAAAAGAGTTATCATCATGTATGAATATGTCATCTATTAATAAATCACCCTCTTGAATCAAAGTTTCTTCAGGAGGAGGGGATAAATCAATGTCTTCATCGAAGGTTTCATTCACAATGGTTTCATGAGGAAGAGAGTAATCAACATGCAACTCCAAAGGTTCATCCCAAATAGGAGGATTATTATCCCTACCAATAAAGCA
Organism: Chamaecyparis obtusa; assembly: GCA_027943335.1. Classification (NCBI taxonomy): domain Eukaryota; kingdom Viridiplantae; phylum Streptophyta; class Pinopsida; order Cupressales; family Cupressaceae; genus Chamaecyparis; species Chamaecyparis obtusa. Next base: position 761,882 of record BSBK01001583.1, read on the forward strand.
CAATTTAGAATCCCTAGAAGGTGAATTATGTTCTAAAGTAGGCTCATAGAAAAGACATATATTAGGAGAAGAATTAACACCAATCCTCAACTCATCTCCATAAAGAGAAATATGATAGAGAGATAGATTAAATTCATATTCTTTCTCTAATATATCCTTGCAAGGAAATTTGAAAGAGGACAAAGCAACATCACACACACTAGATAAAGTCTTTCTAGGTGTAACATCATGCAATGGTAAGGTAAGAGGAGAATGTTGTGTAATCCCAAAAGTTATAGAAGAATGTTTGGAAAATATTTGAAATAACTTGTGCAACATGATAACAAATAGATCTAAATATATCCAAATGCATTCAAATGAACTTTATAAGCATGAAAAGGAAATCAAACACACAATAGGGCATCTAATTCCACAAAAGAAAGAGGATTCATAAAATGGGTTCACCAAAATGTAATATGAAGGTGAACAAACAAGGGAATACAAAGGAAGATCTAACACAATAGAGCATCTAAATCCACAAAAGAAAGGGGTAAGTGTGTCGGGTTCACCAAAATGTAATGGATAAAATAGTGTATGGGGTCCTAGAACAATATTTTGTAAATAAAAGAGACCCCAAAGCCAATATTTTACACTTACATGAAATTGTATTGATATAGAAAGTAAATATAGATGACTAATATTGAAATTAAGAAATAAAGGTACTTACCTCCGAAAAAGAATCGGCTGAAAACCCTATCAAACGATCTCAAAAATAGTTGATTCTCGCGATCTAGAACCAAAACTATGAGATCTACAAAACCCAAAAATCTTTTTCCAATATTTGATCAGGTCAACTTTGACCTTTTAAAAGGTCAAGGATGACCTCAAGAAAATGAAGGTCAACTTTGACTTTGTTCATGGATCTCGAAAGTTCAGCGAAAAGGGTATCCAAATCTACTCTCAGATCTAAAGTTCTGCACCTGTACCTACAAGAAAAAAAGAGTTTTTGTTTGTTGGGGGGCAGGGGTTTGCCTCAGTCAAACCCCAATTTAAGAATTAAGCTTGAAATTGAATTGAAATTGCTGGAATAAACAAAGTAAATGAAACAATTCACCTTGCTTGAGTTGAAACCCTTGTGGAGGATTCAAATCCTTGAATCCACAAGAATGGATGAGTGTAGAATCACATGTAGGATGTCTCCAATCAATTGTCTTTAGATCTTCAACACTAATCTTGAATGGATCTTGAACTAGGAAGAGACTTGAATGGAAATGGAGGAATCTTCAACAAGAGAGCTCCATAGAGCTTGAATCCTTCAATGGTTACTAATGGATCTCCTTGATGAATTGGATGCTTGAATGCTTGAATGCTTGATCTTCTTGCTTGAGAGCTTGAGAGATGGATTGCAAAACTTGATGTAGAAAATGAGATAGGAAGGCTCCCTTTTATAGTGATCTAGGGCACAAGAGGGGCCTCATAGAAAACAATAATTAAGGGCCCATGGCACAAAACTCTAGAGAGGTGCACATGGAAAGGATATTAAATTAAGGTCTTGACACAAAAATCTAGGAGGGGACCACCCTTAATAAATAAATAAAATAATTATTTAAGAGCCTTGTTACAAAATTCAAGGTAAGGCCAACCCCAAAGTTAATTTGAGTACTAGGCACAAAACTCGAGAAAGGCTAATCTCCAATAATAAATTAGGATTCTTTTAGCAGACAGCCTTTTGATATCACTTGCCAAATTGATAGAGTTGCGAAGAGTGATGGCACTAGGATAGAAGATGTCTAAATCATACTACCATTAATAACATTAATCAGCTAAGCTTTAATATCCCCACTCCTAATTGTAGTAATCTTTCATCGACAGTCTGCCGATGCCTGTTGCTTATGTTTTCTAGCATTTGACTCTGAACATTGGGCCTGAAATGGGCTTAAATTGTTGATTATCATACTGTTAATATTTTCTTACTATTTGCTTATATATATTAATATAAAAACCTCAGCTTCAGCCCTTCATCGATCAAAAAAAAAAGAAAGGTCCACCTCAAATATTAATTTGAGAATTCGACACTTAATCCGAGAAATAGTGGCCCCGAAGAGGGAAAAGACAAGTTTTTGATGAGATCCCAAAACTGGAAGCTAACACTGAAGATCCCAAACCCTAGGGTCAAGGTCAAGGTCGACCCTGACTAGGTTAGGGTTGAGGTCAACCTTGACCTTATGGTCAAGAATCTCAGGTTCATAGTTCAAGATGGAAGAAAATGCTGGGAAGAAGTGGAAAATGGGTAGAACAAGGGGAAAAGCCAAATCCAAGTCGAATATTCATTCAAGGCATTCGACATGACCCCAAACCACTTACTCGGAGGGCTAAATGTTGTTAACATGGATGTGCTTCCATTTTTAAGATGATACAGATTGTATTACTATGTTTTATTATTTTTCCCATCACAAGTTTCCATCAATAAAAAAGGAGATTTTTGGCAAGTTGGATGTGTCTTCATTGATTTTGACATATCTACTATGATGTTTCTGATGTCTACAATGTTGTTTTGACACAAGGAGGGATGAAATTTGAGCCTAAGGAACTCCCAAATATAAAATGCACTTGTAGAATAGAAACTCATAAGCAACAACATAGAGAAAGAGAGAAGGAATGCATATATATTTTATTTACTCATTAAAACTTTATATATGTCAGGCTGTAAGTGTGTGCTATAAATATGTCACACTTCTATGGATCATTACATGCAAGGAAACTCAAGAATGAGCCCTCACAAATCGATCCATAGCTCCCTAGGCATGAAGTGCAAGGGTTCTTAAGAATGCTCTCAGCTAGAGCTATTTAGCCTATAACCTTGCTAGTAAACCATGCAATGGGAGATTCAATGAAGACAAGGGCAAGAATGCCAATATCCTCAAGAATCAAGAATGAAATACAATGCAAGCTAGATTAAGAATGGAAATGCAAGCTAAACTATGGAAATGAAAGATGCAAGTATTACAAAGCCTCCTAGTTAAACTAGATGAATTAATCTAAAGCATAAAGGAAATCTAAGCTAAGAATGCCATGAAAATGAAGCTACTATGCAAGAAATGAAATCTAACTATGAAGCAAGAAAGCCATGATGATGTAAGAATGAAGACAAGAAGATAGAGTGTTGATGAAGATCCAAGATGAATGCCAACAATGCTCCAAATCTTCAAACCCTAGATGCAAGAATATCTCCAAAAGCTCCAAGATGACCTAGAAAACCTGTAGCATAACAATAACATAAAAATTGTGTGTGCAAATGAGGAAGAGAGCTCTCCTTTTATAGGGAATGAAAAAGGAATGGGCCATGGAGATTAAGAGGCAAAAGATTTAATCAACGGTGGAGCTTGAAAGAGGAGCAATCCATGTGCACAAGTATCCTCCAATAGGAAAATAAGAGTTGACTTTTGTGTCCATATGAGACAAAAAGTGCTTTTTCCCTTTTTATAAAATAAGAATAATGCTTTATTTGTGCAACTTAGGATAAGAGGAAAAGTGGGCTTTTTATTTATTAAAAGGGGAGGAAATATTCCTTTTAAATAAATAAAAACTTAGGATAAGATGGTTAGCACATAGAAAATAATCGAATAAATGATAGAACTAGGATTTGATCAAGAATAAGCAATTTATGATTTAGCAAAAGGGGCTAATAGTCTAGGTGACCATTTTTAGGTGTATACAGTAAGGACTTCCCAATTATGGCCAATACAATGAAATTCAATTATAGATCAATCCTCATACATGCAAGGATTCAAAATTCTAGGTCCTATCTTCTCAAACTTGCTACCCCTCTAATTCTAGAACATCTCTACTTACCCCTCTAATTCTAGAACATCTCTACTTACTTATACAAGAGGTCACCGAATAGGTCGTCTGTCAAGATCCTTATATCCCACATTGGGGAAAGAAATGAACCAGATTTAGGTCCATACATTTCCTAATGAGAGATCCCAACATTAATATCATGAAAAAAATTAACTACACATGTCATCCAGTATCAAATAATTAAATTCTACCAGTCGATGAACTTAGGAACCGAGAAACATCGAACACTACCAAGCCAACTTGGTAAAGGAGACAACAAAATGGTAACCGAGCTCTCCAATGACCAATAGGAACACTTCACCAAGAAATCAAAAGAAGTTACCAAGAAAAAAAAACAAGTTACCGAGTAGGAAAACAAGCTCTAACATATTTTTGGTTGATCCAAGATTGCCATAAACCCAAGATTCTCATGCATCAGACACCCAGGATTGGAAAGAAATGATTCTTTGAATCATGTGTTAGGTAAAACCTAAGATGAATCCAAATCAAATGGATAAATACATGTACTATCTTTAATCGATCTATTCTTCCACTTTACCAAATACTCAATGTAATCCTTTTCTCTTGTGCTTCTGCCAACTCTTTATTCCAAAATTTGCTCAACTTACTCTATCTTCTTCTTAGGATAATCATTTAGTATTGTCACTTCTTCATTAGGTTCATGATACTCATAAAAATAGGAAATATTTAAAATAGGTGATATATCCATGTCATTAGGTAACTCAAATTCATAAGCATTTCCACTATCAAATTTATTCAATACCTTGCAGGGACCAAATTTATTCATCTTCAATTTACCATATGTTGCAACGGAAAATAATCCTTTCTTTAGATGAACCATTACTTCATCACAAACATCAAAAATCTTATGTATTCTTGGTCTATCTGCATTATCCTTGTATTTTGGATTACTCTGGTCCAACTTATGTTTCACTTCCTCATGCAATGACTTCATAAACTTTAGCAAATTCTTCCTCTTCAACACTCCTCTTTTCTTCACCAATAATATCTCTCAGGTCTGATATACCTCTCGGTTGTATGTCATTAATAATCTCAAAAGGTGTCTTGTCAGTACCCCTATTCACTGAACTATTGTATGCAAACTCTATGTGTGCCAACATCAAATCCCAATTACTTAATTTGTCTCCAATTAAACATCTCAACAAGTTACCCAAACTTCTATTTAAAACCTCTAATTGTCCATAAGTCTATGGATGAAATGTAGAAGTAAATTTCAACTCGGTGTTCATCTTCTTCCATATATTCCTCCAAAAATAACCAACAAACTTACTATCTTGGTCAAAGATGATACTCTTCATTAATCCATGCAATCTGACAATTTCCTTAAAGAAAATATTTTATATCCACATTGCATCTGATGTTTTTCTACATGGTATGAAATGTTCCATCTTGGAAAATATATGGATACATATACATATATATATATAGATATACATATACATATACATATACATATACATATATGTATACATATATATACATATACATATACATATGTATGTATGTATATTTTTGTATGTGTATACACACACATATATGTATATATATGCTTACATACATACATACATACATATGTATGTATACATACACACACACACACACACACACACACACACACATATATATATATATGGACACACACATACACATATATATACATACATACATGCATGCATGCCATTACAATGCAGTCATTACAATGCTTTAGTACAATGAACTTGTCAAGGGTCAAACCCTATTAGTTGTCTTGAAGTAATAAACCCTGTTAGGGTTGGTTGGCTCACTACTAGAGCTCATTGCTCAATAGAGAAGGCTACAACCTCCTGGATATCAAATATACACTATATCTGCAATGGTGAACTATTGCTATGATGCTGCTTGTCTGATCAATTCCTTTTGTACACTGATTCTTTAACCTCTTGTAAAGCTCTATATCATACTGACTGCTCTTTGCATACTTATTTTCTTCTTCTTTCAAATCTATGTCTCATACCATTCCCAAATACAAAGGGGCATGTCTTATTTATAGGCACAAACAAAACTATTCACTAGGTCGGCCTATAACCTATTACATACAATGCTTCCAAATGAATTGGCTCAAGCGTGTTTACATACATTGATATTATCATGTTTAAAAAACATTTACAATAGGCGCATAGCCTTTACAAAATAAAATAATGAATGTTAATCAAAATCTTTCCTGTCAATTGCATGCTCTATTCTGCTCTGCTGCTCATTGACTCTATCACTTCAACTTTCTGAATCTTCTTCATACTAAATCATCCGGCCATGCATTCTTAACAATAGCTTACTAACATATCTAAAATATTATCTTCAAGGGCACATGCCAAAACTCAATCATACGCACGTGCGTTGATGCTTTGTTCATCAGGTACTTAACCGACTGTTCTGTCTTCCATAGTTAGCCAAATTCTGATCTTCTAAGTAATTGCACTAACACCAAAACTCCATATGACTTTGTTTCCATAATGACAACACTAATTTTAGTCATATACACTAGTATAGTCAACTTTCCAACAATCTCCCCCTTTTTCATTAATGGAAACAAAGGAATATGGTGAAGTTGCTAAACTACATCTTTATAAAAAACTTTCTAACATATATCCTTATCTTTATCTACACATTATATACTCTATCTCATATCTCCCTTCTACTACTGCATATTAATCTATCCTTCTACTACTTCATATTACTCTACTCCCCCTTTGACATTAATGACAAAGGTGCTAAAAAATGAAACTTCAAGTACTTACACAATGAGTACATCTAGGTATGCAATCTTGAGGTTTTGGATCTCTTGTTGCCAAAATGCCTTGAGTGCATCTACTATTTGGAGATGGGGGCATAATGCCTAAGTTAACTTCTCCATCTTTTCTAGATTTGTGCTAGGACCTTGATCATATGTCACAATAGTGGCATCTATCTCCTTGATATTCTGATTCAACACATCTAGGAAGGGTGCAAGTGCATTCCTTAACTGAGTTTGCCTAGCCCTCATCTTAGCCATTTCTTTTTTTGCCTTCTCAATTTTGTCTAACTATCCTTGATAGAAATTATTGCACATGTTTAGATCTTGTGAGGGATCTAGCATTGAATTTATCATAGCTTCCATCAGAGATTTAGCTTCCTAAATCTTCTTTGAAAGGTCTGATGTAAGTTTTTCTTTATTCATACAATTAGCTATTATCTTTCTTCCTTTAGCTACTAAATCTTTCAACAAAGCTTGACCAAATTTTAGAGAACCAAGGTCAAGTGTGAAGTTACCTACAAATTCACTTGACCTCTTCTTAAGATATTTCTCTTCTGCAACTTTAGATGCTGACTCTTCAAGACTAGAGAAATTTTCTTTAAATCTTGATAGGATGCTTCTTACATCATCCATTGAATGAATTTTTATTACTTTCTTGTCCTCAGGCAGTATATTGTTTAGTATTCTTACTAATTCAACAAATAATGGATTCCTCATTACTTGTTTCTCCTTCGCTTTCTCCATTTCTATCACACTTATCTTTATTAAGTCTTCTTCTCCCCAAGAGTCTAAACTGGTTGTATCAGGGGTTAAACTTGACAAAAACAAGACTAATTTCCTAGGTGTAAGAAGTGAACTTTGACTTACTTCCATAACCTTAGTCCTTACATTCACTGGGGTTTACATAGAAGGCTCTTCTTTATGTTCCTCTTCCTTCTCACTTTCATGTCTTGACAGGTCTTCAACTTCCTTTTCTTCTTCATGTCTAGTTAGGTCTTCAATTTGGACTTGTTCTTGTTGCATAGGTGTGTCATCACCACATAGTATCTCAGCCTCTTCTATGCTCACAAATAATTCCTCAAACTTATCTAGGTATTTATTTGTTTCCACCATTGATATTTCAACATTATCAATCATGATAGTGGCATCTTTTGTTTTAGGCATGGGCGCAAACTCTATTGCTTCAATAGGCACTATCATTGAGGGTGCAGAATCATGTGGACCTATCATTGGTGCATTGGAAATCTTAGCTGCTTTTACTTGCTTAGTGGGGACTTGGGTTGCAGGCACAGTGGGAGGATACATGTATCTATCGAAGAATACCTTCTCAAATTCTTTTTCAGTCTCTTTCACTACCAACTCATAATCCTAGTTCATAATTTGTAGAGTTCTCAGTTTAGTTCTTAGGTGTGGCTTCACCAAATCTAATAACAATGATTTCTCTTCAAATGAACAAACTAGGAGGCTTTCATCCAATATCTTTTCTCTTATCTTGAGATCTTCTTCTATAGCTTGTCTCTTCAAAAAGTCTAAAATGTTCCATACATTATCCAGTATAACTATCTTAAGTTCCAGAACTATTTTCTTGAACTTAATCATGTGCTTGATTACCATACCATGGATATCTAATTTATCCATCTCAATATTTTTATCATAGAACTTTCCTTTTTGATCAATTCTTCCTTCTTCTACTACCCTGGTTCTCAATACTTCAAGCTTTGGTCTAAATCCTACCTCTAGAGGTGCTTGAGTGTTTCTTCCTTTGCTTCTTGTTTTTCTAGAGGATTGGTGGCTTGCGCTGGTTTGCTTCTTCCTCTTAGGCATCTTGCTAGGATTAGGAGGTGGTGTGGACTCCAGATTAATAGTATCTATGGGTGTAGGAGTGTTTTCTTCTTCTCCTTGGGATCATCAGTATTCTCTATTTTCACTTCGGAAGAGGGTGCGCTCTCAAGTTGCATTGCAATTTTGGCTTCCCTTGCCTTATCTAGGTATTTTTGTGTGACTCCATGGATTTTCAATATGTCTGATGTTATCTTTGATACTTTCCTTTTTGTTTCTACACTATACAAGACTGAATCTACTTGTCTTGTCTTTTCCTCATAAGTACCCCATCTTGGTTCATCGGGATCCTTAGGCACCGATAGGAGGACTTGTGCATATTCTTCTAAAACATGTTCCTCAACTTCATAACCAAGTGGATGAATCCACTTAGTTCTAGGTTCCACTACTTCCATGCAAGTGATGTTTGTCTCCACCATGAAACAAATGCTATCCTTATACTTTTCCACTATACTTTCAGGTATCCTATACCTTCTTTACATCTTGATTCTGAATGTCTTGATTTCCAAGTCTATGAAATATTTCAAGATGCTTTCAGATGTTTCCTTCAATGAAATCTATGGCATTGTAGGTATGCTCCTGTCTAGATAGAGATCTGATATTTGTCCAATAATATGGAAGTACATATAGATGATCAATGACCCAAACTTGAATTTTTTTCTCTTATCATGTTTGATAGCCCTTATCTTATCTAATAACTGTGCACGTAAGATTTCACACAGGTTGAATTCTCCATTTTCCCTTGCAATTTTGATGGCTACCAGAATAGTTGATGCTGACACACTATTAACTCTATTTGCATGCTGGAATTTGTAACCAAATATCATCACCATGAGCTTGATATCCTTCTCCTCAATTGGCTCTATGATCATGCCACACTTATCACTCTGGGACTTACAAGCCTGCTCCACTAGTTTCCTAACATCCTTGCCAATAGGAAGAATGAAACCTATCTTAGGAAGTCTATTCATCTCATAAATGAGGTCAGTAGTTATTGGGACAAGGACTTCTCCAACCTAAAATAATTCATCATGTATTTTTCTAAGAAATATCTTAATCCATTCTAATTCATAGAACTCATATGCAATCACATACTCTATGATAGGGTTGTTTTCTAGGTGCCTGAACTCATCCATGAATATAATGTCCTATTTCATCATTGACTCTAAGTGCAACCTTATTCTATCCAATCCTACCAGTTCCTTCTTGCAATAAATGTATGTGCGTATGTCTTCTACATGCATCACTCCCATAGGAGTTCTAGAAAATGCCCCTTCAAGGTCATCTAGGACTGACTTGAAAGGATGCTTCTTAAATATGTACCTCTTCCTTTCATTTACATCAAAAAAATTTGGAGTGGCCATTACTTACTTGATTAATTTCTCAAATAGGTTTCCAAAGGGTTTCTAAATCGACGCGACCGAACTAGGGTTCCACAACAATTTTCACACATCTTCGTTGATAAACCAACTTCAATCTTTCAACACAAACTACTTTGATCTCTTGTGCTCTTCAAAGGCTCAATCTCAAATGAAAACATGTGGATAATGGATCTCCAGTGACTATTAAAGAAACTTTCTGCCATTAAGGCTTGCCACCATAACATGGAATGTAACAGTGAATTTCAATCTCTGACTCTTCTAACAATCAAGTTATGTTCTCTTTCATACATCATCAACTAGTATCCAAACATCTAAAACCAAAGGCGCATAATCTAAGGGTGAGTATACCAGCCGCACAGGGGTCTAGAGCTAATCTAGCTCCCCCTATGACCAAGTTGGTCATTCATCCAGAAGTAGAAGGTGCATCCATTACAGATACATCCACTACATATTCATCAATATTATATTTCTTTACTTCCATCCAAATCTTGCTCGCATCTTCTGTAGCTTTCACAAACTTGACTTCTCCAGATTCATCAAAAATTGATTCTTCAGACTTATTAGGTCTTTCTTGTCTTTGCACTTGTGATCTACAAAATTTTGAGATGTGTCCAACCTTGTTACAAGAGTGAAAAATAAATGGAGGCCTTATATTCCTTGGCGCATTGATGTGAGTTACCATACTGCATTGTCTAGCTGTGTGACCATTGTAATTATGTATTTGACATGTAATGTTATGAGGACTTCTAACATTCTACTATGGATGATTTATCTGATTTTGTTCATCTTTAGTTTCAGTATTATTTTTAGTCTTCTTAGCTTCTGTAGATTCTTCTGGTGCTTTCATTATTTCTCACATATCATTGATTTGATTTTGTGCTTCATTGAATCCAATACCAATGGTATCTCCTTTAATATTTTGTGCATACAATTGTGACTCTATTAGATCCTTACTTGTGTGCAATTTGTAAATATGATTCTTTGCTCCAGTCAATTCAGATTCCACCTTTTTCTTTATGTTTTCTGACTCCAATATTTTCATGTTTTCTTGCCTTAGTTCTTCATCCAACTGTTTGTTCTCTTTGATCTTATCTTCATAAGATTCCAGATTGTTAATTAGCTTTTCATCTAATTCTTCAATCTGATCCTTTAGAGACATGTTTTCTTCATTTAGCTTTTTGACCATTTTTCCCAAATCATTGTTTGAACAATCTTTCAAATATTTTATGAGTTTCTTGATGAATACTTGTGCACCACTGACCTTCAATTTCAGTTCTTCAATTTCTTTTTTAGATCTGTCAAGGTCTTCAAGAGCTGATTCAAGATTCTTCTTCATATGTTTCACTTCTCCTATATCCATGATATCCTCAAGTGGTTAAACATATCTTCAGAGTACCAAAGCTCTGATACCAATTGTTAGGAATGAGAACACTGAGAGGGGGGGGGGGATGAATTAGTGTTCTACAATATTAATTTCTGATACTTGAAACTTAACTCAATAACTTAATTTCTGAACTAAATATTAAAGAAAGTAAAGTGAACAACCATAACACATAACACTAGATATGATTACGGGAAAACCTTGGCCAAAGGAAAAACCCCCATGGGAATTAATACCCACTAATAATTCTACTTATGTATTATGAACTTGTTAAAGTTCCTTTGCCCTATTAGGAGCAGGCATTACAATGCTTTAGTATAATGACCTTGTCAAGGGTCAGACCCTATTAGGATTCTTGAAGTAATAAACCCTATTAGGGGTGGTTGGCTCACTGCCAGAGCTCACTGCTCAATAGAGAAGGCTACAACCTCCTGGATATCAGATATACACTATATCTACAATGGTGAACTGCTATTATGACACTGCTTGTTTGATCAGTTCCTTTTGTGCATTGGTGCTTTAACCTCCTCTAAAGCTCTATATCATACTGACTACTCTTTGCATACTTATGTTCTTCTTCTTTCAACTCTATGTCTCATACCATTCTCAAATACAAAGGCACATGTCTTATTTATAGGCGCAAACAAAACTATTCATTAGGTCAGCCGATAACCTATTACATACAACACTTCCAAATGAATTGGCTCAAGCATGTTTACATACATTGATATTATCATATTTAAAACACATTTACAATAGGTTCATTTACTTTACAAAATAAAATAATGAACGCTAATCAAAATCTTTCCTGTCGGCTGCATGCTTTGTTTTGCTCTGTCGCTCACTGACTCTGTCACTTCAACTCGTTGAATCCTCTTCATACTAACTCATCTAACTATGTGTTCTTAACCATATCTTACTAACATATTCAAAATCTTATCTTCAAGGGTGCATGCCAAAACTTGATCATATGCACGTGCACTGATGCTCTGTTCATCAGGTACTTAACTGTATGTTCTGTCTTCCATACTTAGCCAAATTCTAATCTTCTAAGTAAGTGCGCTGACACCAAAACTCCATATGACTTTTTTCAATGATGAAAACACTAATCTTAGTCATATACACTAGTATATTCAACTTTCCAACAATACATACATATATATATATATGTGTGTGTGTGTGTGTGTGTGTGTGTGAACCAAGAAAAAACAAGAATAATTCTAATCATGTTGGCCACCAAACTCAATTGTTGTGATTTTGTTCCACTTCAAGAGATAAAGGGGACCCAAAAACATTATAAAATATATTTCTAAGAATCTCTATATGATTCACATGTCATTTTAGCACATCCTCCAAAGTTGACATCAAAGATAACATGTAGATTTACAATGTAGTGCATAACTAGTCAACTCGAAAACATAATTTAACTAAACATAATTTAATACAGATATTTAAACACCACAGTAAGACCAAAAAGAACATCTTAAATCAACTTCCAAATCAAGTCCAAACAAGAAGAAAATTATCCAAACAAGAAAACTAATTGAGTCAGTCGATGACCAATACAAATCACATTTTTGAGAAATATAAAATCACAAATCTTCTTGCAAAGTGAGCCACCAACCGAAATCCAAAATAAGGCACTGCATAAGAATTCCAAACCTATCCTCCTAATAAAAAATTAAAAAATAACATTGTAGATCATTTTGCATACCAATCTTGATAGATAGCCAAACTATCAACAAATTGTAACTATCAACCACATTAACTACAATGTAGAGGGCCTAAAAAAATAATAGTAGAACATGCATGGACCATAAGAATTATATGTAAACATAAAATATTTCATCACCAAATGAAAACAAATTTAGAGAATTCTCACATACAAACATCAAATTCTCTTTCCTACATATTCCAACTTTTGATACTATAGCATCATAAAAACAACATATACTCAACAACAACACCTAGGACTATAGGAGCATCTAAACACATTATTTTGGACCTCCCCTTACATTAGGTTTACATAAATGACAATAGTAGCTTGTATTTCTAATAGATGAATCAAAATCCAATAAATAGGATTTCAAAAAAGAGGCTTTTGGAGAAGAAAAAGAGGAAGAAGTGCATGAAGAAAAAGTGGCTATTGAAAAGCCAAAAATAAGAAAAATTGTGCTAAATTTTGAGGAGTTATAGAAGTTTATAAACTTTGTAAATGGAAATGAAAATAAAATGGGCACCAAAATAATATAGACAAAAAAATGTGTTCCAACCCATAAAATATAGGTCCAAAGGTAGAGACTTTACAAAGATTAAAACCTCCTTCATTAACATGAACATAGTTCAAGCTAGATTTAGAGAAAAAAAAAATAAACTATTTTCTAGCCTATAAATCACCAAGACATGATAGTGGAAGTGGAGAAATTGAAGCCAAGAAAGAAGTATAAGATAATCCATTCCACAAGGTCCAATGAGTTAGTGGAAAATATTTCACAAATTGCAGCCCTTATAGATAACAAAAATGATAGGAAACTTCAACCTAAAGATTACCAAATGACATAGATAAATTTGGGTAAAAGAACAAGGAGATGAAATATTACATCCTTTTAGTCAATTGAAAGAATAATTGTGATTACAATGAATAAGGATGAACAAAACAAAAAATATTTCAAATCTTAATTTTACCAAATGAAGTAATTCATCAATGAGTTAACTAATCCTATAGCCATGCAAATGACCAATCCTAATATGTCCAAGTTTTTTATATTAAAAGAAACAACAATAAGGGTGTTATCCCTTAGTACAATACCTAGAAGGTGATAGCAAGAAAATTCACCATTTTCACACTAAGACAAAACTATACAGACACTAGATAGCTAATATAAAAAATATATGCCAGTTGCTAGGTACAGGAAGACACTCCATAACTAACACCTCCGAACTAACTAAGAACACCATAGCCAAAATAAAATTTCTATCAATGCTCATCATAACCATAATAAAGAAGTCATAAAAAATCTTACTAACAGGCCTCATGGGGCCATACTAATACAGTTTTAGAAAAACTATTAAACCTATTATTAGTAAATATCTAGACTAAAACACAACTTACACAACTATTACTAGTAAAAGCACCCAAAAGGAACAAGGGCCTAATATATAGGCCTTCTTCAGCACACATGACTTTGAAAACATCATTTGGGCCTAGTCCTCTTCCTTAAAATCACCATCATTTGAGTCCTTCACACCAGTGATGTCCTCCTTTAGCAAACAAAGGGTAGTATAGTGCATCACCTCAAGGATAAACATTGACAGCTCCAAGAACCTATTCTCCGCACTTTTGATGTCATTCTTGATTTTACCAACCTCCCCCCACACAAACCCATAGTTGTTGTGCTCCTCAACTGCAAGATTTTTTTCCTTAACAATATATGACATTGTTTTACTCTTCAATAGGGGAGTTGACTTGGACAACTGGAAAATTAACTTTACTTCCCACCCCGAGTTCCTATGTGGGGTCAAGAGACTTGGTCTTTAATCTCTCCAAAACATGAGATGATCTTCTATTAGTTGAACAAGCTTCCTTCCTAGGGATGTTTTCATCATGGCCCTTACAATCACTGGTTTCAACCTCCTCTCAAAATTTGTCTTTAAAATTCTTTCCCGGCCCCTGGGGTTTGACAACAATCCTAGTGGAATGGCAAGCTGGACTATTTTCTTTAGTGATTTCTATATTAGAGTCAATATGCTAAATATTAAATTTATCCCTTTTTGTGGCCTTGGTCTTCAATTGGGCAGGATGGTCATTCCTTTTCTTGTCACAAGACTTCTTAGGAGACTCACTTTTGGGAGAATTATCTAGGGAAATTTGTAGAGTTTTTGGTTTCTTGACACACTTATTTTTACTAGGGCCCAGGGTATCGATGTTAGAAAGTAAAGTACACCAAGATAACTGAGAGGGGGGGGGGTGAATCAATTATCAAATAATTATAACTTTTATCATCTTCAACATCATTAAACCATATGATCAATATAATTACCAACCATAGAAAGATATTCATACACAATAACACAATGACACAAGATATGTTGATTAGGGAACCTCTTGATCAAAGAGTAAACCTAGGTGGGAATGATGCCCAAAAAAGATGCACTAATAGGAATATTCCTTCTGAAAGGATGGACTCTTTTAGGAGTCTTATGAAATACATTCAGTACATATGAATCCCTGTTAGGAGATTTTGAATCCCTGTTAAAAGATTCTAACCCTGTTAAGAGTTATGGAAGACAGAACGACCCACTACCTAGACAACATCAAGGTAAGATAACTGAACACACTATCCAAATAATCTTTGCATTACTCAATAGAATAATATTTTACCTTTTCTCTGACTATGCCAAACTGCACTCACTGTTACATCAGATCTCAATTTCAGATCTTTGTACTTCGCATGTCTTCCTTCACAAATTCGCTTTCATACAACATCACAACCGCTGTTACCATATCATAATTACACACTTTCCACATTAAAACTATATTAAAAGAAGGAAATACATTCCTTCCTTTATACCACACTCAAATAATTACAAATGAGTCGGCATACAATTACAAAATAAAAGTTTCTACACGCTACACCAAAATTACGCAAAACTATCAGCTTCCAAATACAATAAATCTTCACTCGTGTGACCTCAAAGTCTATGTTGTCATCCACATCACTATCAAAATGTATTAAAATTCACTTTAACTATTCAAAACCAGATTCCATCCGGATTAGGAGATATCATCCGATTTCCACAAACCGCTACTCAAGAACACTGCCTGAATACTACTTCCACCAAAATGATCATAACTTCCATGAATAAACAAATTATTATTTGCACTTTTAACCATAGAAATATGACATATCAAAGAGTATAACCTCAACATCGCATAGCTCCAACTATAATAACCCACGTGCGCTAATCCAAACTTTGTATGCTTCTCTGAAAGTCTTCGGTAAACCACCATGTTGACATCAATGACAATCATAGTCATGAATGCAAAAACAACTGCTATAGAATGTTTGACAAAAATTTAGCATTCATTCCTATCAATCTCCCCCATTTTCATTAATGGAAACATAGATGAAAAACATCCAATGTTCCAAAAATCCAATATTGCAACACTGCTTCTTCAAATCCTCTTCATCAATCAAATCTTGCTTTGTTATCATATTCAATTCTCTCCAATAGATGTCTCAGATTGTTTTTCATGTATACTTCTCCCCCATTGACATCAATGACACAAATTCCATCATTGTGTCAACAACAACTCAATGTCAAAAGACACTTTTTAGAAAATACATTATTGGAGTCCTCTTGACTCAACTCATATACACATACTCCCCCATAGAGGAAGTACAAACATCTAGTCCAAAAGAAAGATAAGGCTCATATACCACTGAATGGATGCAACCAACTGCATCACTTTGAAAAAGTAGGCTGGGGCATAACCCCAAGCATACCTTTGAGATACTTAGGTGTATCCTTAGGCAAAGGCTTTGTGAATATATCTACTATCTACTCCTTAGTACTTATGTACTCAAGTCTGACTTCTTTCTCAGCAACTTTCTCTCTTACAACATGATACTTAATCTCTATATGCTTTGTCTTAGAATGTAATATAGGATTCTTAGACATACTAACTATATTGGGGTTGTCACGATTTATAAGAATAGGTTCAACAAATTTTATTCCAATATCCTTCAGCATTTACTTCATCCAAATTATCTGGTTACAATTATTTGTTGCTGCTACATATTCTGCTTCTGCTATGCTTTGTGAGATACAATTTTTCTTCTTGCTTAGCCAAGAAACTAATCTTCCTCCAAGGAAAAATGCTCAACCACTGGTGATTTTCTTATCATCAACATTGCCTTCCCAATCAGCATCTGTATATGCACATAGGGTAAAATCATCAGATTTTTCATACCATAGTCCATAGTCCATTATGCCTCTTAAATATCTCAATATCCTCTTTACTCTTGCATAATGTGATTCTCTAGGTTTAGCTTGAAATCTTGCTACAATTCCAACTAAATGTGCTATATCAGGTCTTGTATGAGTCAAATACTATAATCATCCAATCATAGATTTGTATTTCTTTTGTTCCACTATAGGAGTCTCATCTACGCTAGATAACTTATGTTCAGTCACCATAGGTGTTCCAACTGGTTTACAATCCTCCATCCCAAATCTTCTCAATAGGTCATTTATGTACTTTGTCTAACTTAAAAAGATACCATCATTGTTTTGTGTTATATGTAATCCCAAAAAGTATTTCATCTCACCAATCATACTCATTTCAAATTCAGTCTTCATTTATCAACAAATTTGTCACTAGCTTCATCTTCTCCTTCAAAGATAATGTCATCAACAAAAATAACTATAACTAACAAACCATTTTCAATTTCTTTTTTGTATAGATTTCTATCATCTATTCCTTTTGTAAATTGCAACTTTAACAAATACGTATCCAGTCTTGCATACCAAGTTCTAGGTGCTTGTGTAAGTCCATATAAAGCTTTCTTCAATTTACATACCATGTCTCCTTCTTGAGTTAAAGGAAAACCTTCAGGCTACTCAATGTAGAATTCTTCTAATTCTCCATTCAGAAATGTTGACTTCACATCCATCTGATACACTTTGAATTTCTTGTAAGTTGCATATGCCAAAAACATTCTTACTGCTTTAATTCTTGCAATAGGTGCAAAGGTTTCTTCATAGTCAATTCCTTCTTGTTGTGAATAACCCTTACATACCAATCTTTCTTTGTTTCTTACTACTTCTCCTTGTTCATTCATCTTGTTTCTGAATACCCATTTAGTTCCAATAACATTCTTATCTTTAGGTCTAGTGACCAATTCCCATGTCTTGTTCTTTTCAATCTGATCTAGTTCTTCTTTCATAGCATTAGTCCAACTTTCATCTTCACCAGCTTCATTAGTAGTCTTAGGTTCAATTTGAGAAATCAAACATAACTATTCATGTGCCTTATTTTGAGTAAGAACTCCTCTTTTGATGCTCCCAATAATCTGTTCAAAAGGATGATTCCTTAACAAACTCTTGCTAGGTGTCACTGTCTCAGGTCTCTCTTTAGATGTAGGTTCTTTAATAACTTCACTATGGCTTTCATTCAACAAATCACTGTCAGTTTCATAAAATAATTCAGTAGGTCCAGTGTTAGGTTTAGGATGAGCTTCTTCATCAGATTCATAATCAAGCATTCTTTCCTAAATTTTGAACTTTTCATCAACTTTAACATTTGCGCTTTGAACAATAGTCTTATTTCTTTTATTGAAACATCTATATGCTTTTCTTTTCAAAGAATATCCAAGAAATATACCTTCATCACTTCTAGAATCAAACTTTCTAATATCATTATCTCTCTTTATATAACATTTGCTTCCAAAAATACTAAAATAATTAACTGAGGGTGCATGTCCAAACCATAATTCATTAGGTGTCTTGTCTGTGTTTGCTTTGATTTGTACTTTGTTCATTGTATATGCTATTGTGTTCACTGCTTCTCTCCAAAATATCTTTGCCAAATCATTTTCAAACAACATAGCTCTTGCTGCTTCAGTCATTGATATGTTCCTTCTTTTTGCAATGCCATTTTGTTCAGGTGTCCTAGGGGCCAAATACTATCTTTTAATGCCATTTTCTTCACAAAAATTGTTAAACTCTCTAGAAGTAAATTCTCCACCTCTATCAGATCTCAAACATTTAATCTTCATTCCAAATTCATTCTCAACTTTATTCTTAACAATCTTAAACTTATCAAATGCTTCAGATTTTTCTTTAAGAAATGTAATCCACATCATTCTTGTAAAATCATCAACAAGAATCATAAAATACCTTTCTCCATAGAATCCTCTAGTCCTTGTAGGACCGCTCAAATCTATATGAACAATCTCCAGCTTCTCTGTAGATGTAAACTTCTTACTAGGAAAAGAAATTCTATTCTATTTAGCCATTACACATTCTTTTCAAATCATGTTAGTAGGCTTCATAATTTTAGGTAAATCTCTTACTGCATTAGTCTTTCCATCAAGAGTAATAGTGTTGGAAATATTCAGGAATTAACCAAGTTACTGAGAGGGGAGGGGTGAATCAGTAACTCCAAATTTTCTTCTAATTTTAACATGTATTTTACTTTTTAACCTTTGCATACAAAAAGCATGAAACTTAAAAGCATTCACAATAATGACACATAGATTTGGTTACCCAGAAACCTTCCAAAAGAAAGTAAAACTGGGGTGGGGATGAAACCCACAAAGCTTTAATACTGCAGAATAAAGTTGGCCGGTTAAGGCTTACAATTTGATCACTTCTGATGATCTGCCCTGTTAGGAGCAATAAGGATTGCTGAATCCACCCTGTTAAAGGATTTACAAACATACAGTGAAGTATGCACTCGGTAAAGAGATTTATACAAAGACTTTTAAGTCTACCCGGTTAAAGGATTTAGTACTAATTCACCTGTTAGAATGAAACAGTAGATCTCTGCTTTGCAACTGGATTGCTGATTGAGATTATTTGATGTACTGATCACCTTCTGTGATGAATTTGTCTTTGCTGTACCTTAAACTTCTGAAGCCTTCTGTAATTCACTTATTTCTGTCTTTCTTACTCTTTCACATATATTCTACTTTATATTTTTCCCATTACTTGTATGTCATCTTTTATTTCTACAACATTGTTTATATACAAGTCTCAAACAATTAATTACAATTACAATTATACAGTCGGCTTGACAAATAAACATAAGTGCTACTAAGTCGGCCCAAATATGGTTACTCGGTTCCTTCAAACTGACTCGGTGACTTTCTGATACTCGGCGTCCACTGCATTACTCGGCATCGTCATGCACTCGGTAGAAGTGAAGGCACGGTTCATACTGATCACTCGGTAGGTATTGAACTCGGTAAGCATTGGTGACTCGGTAGACAAGATGTTACTCGGTTTACATTGTCCTGATCGGTTTGTACTAACTTGCTCGGTTTCCACTGTCTGCTCGGTTTGCACTGTCTGCTCGGTTTGCACTATCTGCTCGGTTTGCACTGTCTGCTCGGTTTACATCCAGAATGCAAATAAGTGTTGTCACTAGTGGCAATACTGCTTAATGCCAACAATCTCCCCCTTTGGCATTAGTGACAAAAACACTTATTGGCCAAAATTTATATACACGAATCATGCTGAGTTTTATTTTGATTTTTCAAAATTTGTCTTTGTTATAGGGCTTTATACATTGTCTCCCCCTTTCAATGTGCTAACTATTTCTTATACAAATCTATACAGTATACATATCTCTCCTTCTATAAATATCTCCCCCTTTTTGACGATAATGCCAAAGGTGCATATACAAGTTATTTATAGAGAGAATCCAAAATTTGATAAGAAATCAGAATGTACCTTCATTATTAGTGCCAGGGTTTTGTCCCAACTTTCTTGCAGAATCTTACATGTTTGTATAGCAATTTGGATTTCTGCAGAGAGTTCAATCATGTGATCTGCTATGGAGAACTGATTGTCATGAATCAATGTTCTGGAATGTTCAATGTGCTTATACATTGTATTCATGATGGGAAGGATCATGTGTTGGATGTCTAGCAGTGTGGACCGGATCCTTGAGTCTTCTTTCAATAGATCAGACTGCATATTGGATAGATGTGAAATTTTCATGTGATGAGCAGAGCTTGAACTTGGTTCAAGTTGCAGCTTCTGTATGCTAATCTTCATATCCTCATCCATTTTATTCATTTTATCTTTGACATCCTTTGTGAACTCAGCAAAATTGCATAGTCTGGCCAAAAGAGAGGTAGCATTCGAATAAATAGACTTTGTGTTAGACAAAACTGAAGACAATTCCACTTGGTTGATAGCTATGTGCTAAGCAATGTGCTCAAGCACTTTATTGTTGAATCTCTTCTCGGCTCTTTCAACTAACTTTTCTGTCCCGGATGAGTCCTCATTGTATTTCTCAACTGCTTCTACCAATTGTAACAAAACATGCTGGGAGGAGTCTACTTTAATGCCTAACGCATCAGACAAAATGTCCTTAGCATCCTTGATGATTTGATACTCCTTGTCTCTCTCCTCCTTGAGCTTCTTTTGTTTTGCTTTCCTTTGGAGGATCTCACCTATATTCTGCATCTGGTCTGCTGAGAGATTTGCAAAATCTAGTGTAGGAATCTCTATCTCTTCATCTAGGTCTATATCCTCAACTATATTTTTACCCAAAAATTTTATACTCGGTAGAGCCTTAGGCTTATCTGTACTTAATGCTCTTGTAGTAGTGACAGTAGATAAATTAGGGCTGGCTATTGACACTGGTATACTTTCTACTGGAGAACTTAAAATATTTACACTTGATGATTCAAAAGCTGGAAAACTTACTGGTACAGGAGACTGCAGCTCGGTAGAAGAAATGGTAGCTACCTCTGATGTTGCTAGGGATGATTGGAAAAATGTAGAAGTTGTCACAACCATGCTTGAAGGTGTCTCTGGGCTGGATGTAGAGACTTTCACTGGAGAGGTAGGAAGGGATGCAATGACTTCTGCTGCTATCCTTACAGTATCATCTACCTCGGTGTCTTCTTCTTGCTCATCGCTGTCATCTTCAATATCCTTTATTATTACAGTTTCAATGCTCGGTTGGTGAAGGTGGTATATGTTCTTCCATGTGGCTTTTGCAGCCTTCACAACCGATTCAATATTGTTGATCAAAATCAAACAAGTATTGAACTTCAATGTCATCTTGTTTTCATTTTCTTTTAGTGCCTTCTTTACTTCATCATTGTTCAGGCTCGGCATCAACTGTCTCAGGTTTTGATCAAATATGTCTATTACAGTTTGCCTTGCATTGCTCCATCTCATTTTTATTGGATTCAATAGAACTGCTGGAACCTGTGGGGTAATTTCTTCAGGAGAGTATTTCCACTGTCCCATCTTCTCAACAACAACATCTTCTATTTCCTTCTGCTCTGCTTCCGATCTGGTTTCATATCTCAGGGATTTTATGTTACTTACTCCAGATCCTGATCCATCTCTGAAGAGTTTGAGCTTTTCTTGAAGGCTTAGAGGAGGCCTTTTGAATACTATGTCTTTATCTGCCTTTTCTGCCTTGTATGCCTTTCCTCTTGTATTTCTCCTTGTAAACATAGCAGTGGGAGGCACAGATGCCTTAGTGATAAAAACTTTTCCTTTCTTCTTTGCAGGTTCTGGTTCCTCTGTTTTCTCATCCTTTTCCTCTTCTTTTTCACCTATTTCTTCTTTATCCTCAGTTATCATTTGCATTTTAGCTATCCTTTTCTTTCCTTTGTTTACCGCCTGTGGAAGCTTTATGCTTAGTTCAATTCTCATCTTAGCTTCATCATATGTTCCAAAATATGGGGCTTTGGGATTGACAGGCTGATTTAGAAGTGCTTCAATAATGTTCTTGGTTTCATCAATATTTACCTCATAAGGAAGAGGTTTTACATACACAGTTCTCGGTTTAACTGCTTGAACATACACATTATCACAATCTACCATAAAACAGATGTCATCTTTGTAATCTTCCACCAACTTCTGTGGAATCCAGAATCTGTCATTCATTTTCTCTTTGAAAGACTCAAAATAATTATCTATGATGCTTTCAAAGTTTTCACCCATTTCTGCGATGTATTCATTAATTTCATAAAGTACTGGCACATCTTTTCTCCATACAACTTTTCCTTTTGAAGGGAAGAATTTTTGAACATAGAAGAATAAACAGACTAACAAGGATCCAAACTTACATGGATTGTTTTTGGAAGTTTTGATGCTTTCCATGTTCTTGTTGAACTGTTTCAACAATAAGTCTGCTAGGTCAAATGTCAAGTTGTTTTTTACCACTTTGTATGCTAGGTCAACAGCTTCACAGGAGACACTGTTCTGTCGACTAGAACTGTAAATCTTGTGTGTAATGATATGTGTACCAAACTTCAGTTCGGCATCGGTAATGCTGCTAACCTTCATGCCTCTACCATCCCACTCGGCTAGGGTTTTCTTCTCTAGTTCCGTCCGACCTAGGGTTTTGGTAGTTTTCGCTTTGTTCAGCATGGGAAGACCGGTGATTTGATGAATCATTTTCTTTGTGATCTCAATAGGTTGCTCAAGCCAAATCTTGCTATCATGTACTCGGCTGAGAATGTACCTAACCCATTTATCTCGAAAGTTTCGAGGAAGATGTGCAATGTGGACTAAACCCTTATCTTCCAGATGTTTGTGCTCGGGTTTCAAAGTACCATCCACACATAGTTCCTCACGCACAATGTCTAGTTCTAGGTTTCCCATTTCTTGAATTGAACAGTTAAAATGATTACGGATATCGTTGATAAGTAGTACCTTAGGAGGAATCTGAGATTGAGCTCCGTTCAGATCTAGGGCTGCTGCAATTGCGGGCACGATCTTAAAATCTGGTGTTTTCCACTCCCCTTGAACTAACATATCAGATCCTTTCTTCGCTGAAGTGCTGGATGATGCCATGGTAGCTCACAGAAAATTCCTTTCGCAAGAGTATTAAATCGCCGGGTTGCCCTAGAAGTTTTCTTCTCTCAAAGTGCTTAAAGATTTGCGGTGAAGAATGAGTTCGATTACTTGCTTTTTGTTTACAATACTGTCATTAATGCTCATTTCAAATTAGGGTTGGAATTCTGACAGACTGTCACCCACTAAGAATTAATTGCTCGGAAAAGACTTCGCAGCTCGGTGAACTCAAGAATTCATAATGCTCCGACCTCGCTCGGTAAAGACAGGTACCGACCTTGCTCGGTGAAGACTATACCGACCTTGCTCGGTGAAGACTATACCGACTTCCCTGTGATCTCACTGCATCTTGCATGCTGATTTAGACTTTTCTTTTAATTTCAGTTCTGGAACTACTTGAGATTGATCTATGAGAGTACAGTTCCAGTGCTTCCTTGGAAATTTAATTTGAGTCGATAGAGCCATCCATTCCATTACTTGGACTGGATTTCTCGGTAGCTTTAGGAATCCATTTTTGTCTCACCTGTTTCCTGACCTTAGTTGCTTCATTCTTCTTTCCTTCTTCAATTTCATTAGCATTCATGCAATTTCTGGCTATGTGACCAAATTTAGTGCATTTGAAACATCTTATGGTAGTATCTCTTTTCCTTAGATGATGTTTTATGCAATTCATGCCAATGTGTCCATATTCTCCACAGTAATGACATCTACACCAGGTGTTGTAGTCCCATCCAAACATTGCTTTCACAATTTGTTCTACTGGATTAAATGTCTTGGATCTGCACTCGGATGCCTTGTGACCTTGTTTGTTGCACTTGTGACAATTACCTCTGAATCTAGGTTTTTCCCTGCATTCATTTGCTTTATGACCAGGTTGATTGCAGCTATAACATTTTCCATTGAATTCTGCTTTTTCATTGTTCCAACATTTATTTGAAGTATGTCCTATTTTACCACAATGATTACAAGTAGGTTTTTGATTTCTTTTAGTACCTTGCTTAGAGGATTCGCCTTCTTCTTTGTATCCAAGTCCTGCTTTTCCTTTTTGCCTATGAAGATTTCATTCATATAGCTGATTCAAGTCTTCTTGACTTTTCAGCATTCCTTCATTGATTTGTTTTTCAGCGTTTAAGTCATCCATCAATCTTAGATTGATTTCCTTTTCAGATCTTAGTTCTTCTCTTGTGTTTTCTATTTCTGATCTTAGATTTAGAATTTCTTCATTTGTATGAGAGATCTGATCAATTAGATTTTCTAGCTGAAGGGTTTTATTTTGGACTTCAATGTTTCTTCCATCTAATTCATCTTTCAACTTGTTTCTCTGTTCCAAGATCTCACAGAATCTTGTAGAGTGTAGTTCTTGTTCTCTTTTCAATTTTCTCACTTCTTCCTGCAGAGACCCATTCTTTTCTAGGAGTTCTTTGATAGCATTGTTTGCTTCATCTGAGTTATTTGAGGGAAGAAGATCTTCAATCTTTTCTTCAATGTAATTCTGATCATTCATCTAATTTGCAAGTTCCTTCCTTCTCCTTAGGGATTGGGAAAGATGTTCTTTTGCTTCTTTGAGTTTAGCTATGGCCATTTCCAGATCTAGCTTTTCATTTTCAATCACCTTGTTCAGTTTGAATACCTCCATTGTCCTGGATCTTTGCTCAAGCTAGTTAAGCTTTGTCTTGAGAACCAATGCAGCTCTGATACCAATTGTTGGAAATATTCAAGAATTAACCAAGTTACTGAGAGGGGAGGGGTGAATCAGTAACTCCAAATTTTCTTCTAATTTTAACATGTATTTTACTTTTTAACCTTTGCATACAGAAAGCATGAAACTTAAAAGCATTCACAATAATGACACATAGATTTGGTTACCCAGAAACCTTCCAAAAGAAAGTAAAACTGGGGTGGGGATGAAACCCACAAAGCTTTAATACTGTAGAATAAAGTTGGCCGGTTAAGGCTTACAATTTGATCACTTCTGATGATCTGCCCTGTTAGGAGCAATAAGGATTGCTGAATCCACCCTGTTAAAGGATTTACAAACATACAGTGAAGTATGCACTCGGTAAAGAGATTTATACAAAGACTGTTAAGTCTACCCGGTTAAAGGATTTAGTACTGATTCACCTGTTAGAATGAAACAGTAGATCTCTGCTTTGCAACTGGATTGCTGATTGAGATTCTTTGATGTACTGATCACCTTCTGTGATGAATTTGTCTTTGCTGTACCTTAAACTTCTGAAGCCTTCTGCAATTCGCTTATTTCTGTCTTTCTTACTCTTTCACATATATTCTTCTTTATATTTTTCCCATTACTTGTATGTCATCTTTTATTTCTACAACATTGTTTATATACAAGTCTCAAACAATTAATTACAATTACAATTATACAGTCGGCTTGACAAATAAACATAAGTGCTACTAAGTCGGCCCAAATATGGTTACTCGGTTCCTTCAAACTGACTCGGTGACTTTCTGATACTCGGCGTCCACTGCATTACTCGGCATCATCATGCACTCGGTAGAAGTGAAGGCATGGTTCATACTGATCACTCGGTAGGTATTGAACTCGGTAAGCATTGGTGACTCGGTAGACAAGATGTTACTCGGTTTACATTGTCCTGATCGGTTTGTACTAACTTGCTCGGTTTCCACTGTCTGCTCGGTTTGCACTGTCTGCTCGGTTTGCACTGTCTGCTCGGTTTGCACTGTTTGCTCGGTTTGCACTGTCTGCTCGGTTTGCACTGTCTGCTCGGTTTGCACTGTCTGCTCGGTTTGCACTGTCTGCTCGGTTTGCACTGTCTGCTCGGTTTGCACTGTCTGCTCGGTTTGCACTGTCTGCTCGGTTTACATCCAGAATGCAAATAAGTGTTGTCACTAGTGGCAATACTGCTTAATGCCAACAAATAGATCATATACCTTTAATCAAACAAGGTGCATTGTTTCCAACTCTAACAACTCCTCCATCATATTCATTCAACTTTATGAACTTTTTCATGTCTCCAGACATATGATGTGAACAACCACTGTCTATAATCCAATCAGCTTTCTTTTCAACTTGAGAAACTAAGGCTTTTTCTTCCTTAACATCAGTTTTAGGATTTTTATTCTTTAATTTCTACAAATCCTATGTCATCATTATTTACGGTATCACTTTCACTTAAAGTTCTTTCTATACTAGCTTCAAGATCTTCATCATTAGCATAATAACATTCCTTAGATCTTCTAGGTTTGAAATTGCTTCTTTACTTTTTAACTCTCTTAGGACATTTAGATGCAAAATGACCATATTCTTGACAAGTCAAACATTTAAATATTTTCTTACCATCTAGTTCTCTTTTCACAAGCAAGGCAATACCTTATTCAATCTTCGTGTCTTCTTCATTTCTAGATCTCCTGCTGCCAACATAATCTCCACTCACACTGATGCTTCTTGACAAAGTAGGGCAAAAACTAAGAGCACTGAATGTTGTCTCCATTCTAGGTAAGTCTCCTGATAATCTCAAGTTCATTTTTGCTACTTCCAATCTTCCAAAATGATTTTCTCTTGTAAATTTTGTTGTACAAGGTATCACTTGTTCAATCATCTATGTTGTCTGCTTAAATACAAGAGTCAATGTCCTCAAAATTTTCCATATCACTTCATTCTCCATCTTTGTTCCTCCACAAGTTTTATACTTGTAATGATCTTTGACATTCTACCAATATAACTTATAATAGATTTATCTTCCAACATTCTTATATCTTCAAATGCACATATCCAATTATGTAATCTAACTCTTTTGGCATGTTCATCAACTTCAAAAGTAGAGTGTAAAGCATTCCAAATTTCATGAGATTTTTTCAAATATTTTACCTGACTGTACTCATTCTGTAGAAGTGCTATCAAAAGTGCTTCTCTTGCATGTGTGTTACACATGAATAGATCTCTCTTTTCCACAATACATGTTTCAAGATTTTCCTATTCAATGATAGTCTTATTATTCTTTGTAATCAATCAATAACATCATCCTAAACATAATAGGTGTGTCTTCATCTTTTCTTTCCAGCTATCAAAATTTACTCCATCAAACTTAGGGCTTTCTTTCCTAAAATTTTCCATGGATCTCCTTAAGCTGTTAAACTCCTTTTTCAAGGACCTCTTGCTCTGATACCAATTGTTAGAAAGTAAAGTCCACCAAGATAACTAAGAGGGGGCAGGTGAATCAGTTATCAAATAATTATAACTTTTATTATCTTCAACAACATTAAACCATATGATCAATATAATTACCAACCATAGAAAGATATTCATACACAATAACACAATGACATAAGATATGTCGACTAGGGAACCTCTTGATCAAAGAGTAAACCCCAGTGGGAATGATGCCCACAAAAGATGCACTAATATGAATATTCCTTATGAAAGGATGGACTCTATTAGGAGTCTTATGAAATACATTCAATACATATGAATACTTGTAAGGAGATTTTGAATCCCTGTTAAAAGATTCTAACCCTGTTAAGAGTTATGGAAGACAGAAGGACCCACTACCCAAACAGCTTTAGGGTAAGATCATTGAACACACTATCCAAATAATCTTTGCATTACTCAATAGAATAATATGTTACCTTTTCTCTGACTATGCCAAACCACATTCACTATTACATCAGATCTCAAATTTCAGATCTTTGTACTTCGCATGTCTTCCTTCACAAATTCACTTTCATACAACATCACAATTGCTGCTACCATATCATAATTACACACTTTCCACATTAAAACTACATTAAAACAAGGAAATACATTCCTTCCTTTATACCACACTCAAACAATTACAAATGAGTCGGCATACAATTACAAAATAAAATTTTCCACACGCTACACCAAAATTACACAAAACTGTCAGCTTCCAAATATAATAAATCTTCACTCATGTGACCTCAAAGTCTACACTATCAATGTGTCTTGAACTTCCCTTTAACTATGCAAAATCAGATTCCATCCCGATTAGGAGATATCATCCAATTTCCACAAATCGCTACTCAGGAACACTGCCTGAATACTGCTTCCACCAAAATGATCATAACTTCCATGAATAAATGAATCATTGTTTTCACTCTTAAGCATAGACATATGACATATCAAAGAGTATAACCTCAACATCGCATAGCTCCAACTATAATAACCCATGTGCGCTAATCCAAACTCTATATGCTTCTCTGCAAGTCTTCGGTAAATCACTGTGTTGACATCAATGACAATCATAGTCATGAATTCAACAAAAACTTCTATAGAATGTCTACCAAACATTTAGTATTCATTCCTAACAATCCATCAAGCTAGCTAAAGGTGGGGTTGAGGAAGGAGGGACCTCATGAATAGGGATGTAGCATGGAAGACACATGGAAAGATGAAAATGGTATAATCTAAAAATAATCCATTGATGTAAAATTGTATATTTATTACCTTGCTTCCAATAATCAGTGAAATCCTTAAGAGTGAATTGTAATGAATGTAATAGGTAGAAGGGGACTGAAATCTGTTAGAAAGTAAAGTCCACCAAGATAACAGAGAGGGGGGGGGCTGAATCAGTTATCAGATAAATACAAATTTTATCAACTTTAATAGATTTTAACCATGTAAGCAATGTGATCACCAACCATAGAAAGATATACATACACAACAACACAATAACACAACATATTTTGACTAGGGAAATTCTTTATCTTAGAGTAAACCCGGGTGGGAATGATGCCCACAAAAGATTCTCTAATATGAAAGTTCCTTGTGAGAGGATGGAATTTGTTAGGAGTCTTATGAAATACATTCAGTACATATCAGTCCCTGCTAGGAGACTTTGAATCCCTGCTAAAATATTCTAAGTCTATTAGGAGTTATGGAAGATAGAAGGACCCACTATCCAAATAGCGTCAAGGGAAAGATTACAGAACACACTATCGAACTGATCTTTGTATTACTCAATAGAATAATACCAAAATATTACTGATCTCAACAACTTATCACTTCTCCTATGACTATGCGAAACCACACCAACTGCTTCATCAGATCTCAATATCAGATCTCTATACTTTGCATATCCTCTTTCAACAAGTATTGCACAATTCCATAATTCACTTTCAAAATTCACTTTCAAAATCTTACATTCCACATTCCACACTACAATAAGGAAAAAATTCCTTCCTTTATACCACACTCAAATAATTACAAATGAGTCAGCATACAAATTACAAAATAAAATCTTCCACACGTTACATAAAGATTCCATAATTACATAAAATTGTCGGCTTCCAACTAAGATAACTCTTCACTCATGTGACCTCTAAAATTTTTTTCACGTCCATGTCACAATTATAATGTCTTCATCATATGTTCAAATTTGCATGCTCATATTCTATCCAGATTAGGAGATATCATCTAATTTCCAAAAATCACTACTTAGGAACACTGCCTGAATACTACTTCCACTGAATTACACATAATTGTCATGAATAAATGAATTTCCATATGTGCTCTTAACCATGATCTTATAGAACATCATAGAGTAAGTCCTTAACTCCACATAGATTGATCTTCAATATCCCATGTGTGCTAACTCAAACACTGTCTGCTTCTCTGCTAAACTTCAGTAGATCACTATGTTGACATCAATGACAATGACACTCATGAATGCAACAAAAAATTCTATAGAATGACCACAAATAATCCCCCGTAGGATATATTCAGCATTCATTCCTAAAAATCTCTCCCATTTGCATTGATGGCAACATAGATGAAAAAACATCCAAGTTCCATGAATACCAACGCTACAACACTGCTTCTCTAAAATGCTTTCAAGTCCTCTTCATCAATCAAATCTTGCTTCATTTTCCTATTCAACTCTTTTAGTTTTCCATTTTATATTTCTTATAACCTTCTCCCTCAAATTATAATAGATAGTTTTTTCATGTATCCTTCTCCCCCATTGACATCAATGACAAATGCTTCATCACTATGTCAACAACAACTTCAATGTCAAAAGACACTTTTCAAAAAATACATTCACTAGAGTCCTCATGACTCAGCTTAGAAACACATACTCCCCCATAGAGGAAGTACAAACATCTAGTCCAAAAGAAAAATAAGGCTCATATACCACTGGACAGATGCAACAATCTACATCACTTCTCAAAAGTAGGTTGGGGCATAACTCCAAGCATACCTCTTAGATACTCAATTATATTCTTAGGAAAAGGCTTTGTAAATATATTTTCAATTTTCTCTTTTATGCTTATATACTCCAATATGACTTCTTTTTCTGCCACTTTCTCTGTCGCTTCATGATACTTTATTTCTATATGCTTTGTCTTAGAATGTAGTACATGATTCTTAGACATACTAACTGTGCTAGTGTTATCACAATGTATAACAACAAGCTCAACAAATTTTATTCCAATATCCTTCAAAATTTGTTTCATCCAAATCATCTAATTAAAATTGTTTGCTACTTCTACATACTCTACTTCTATTGTGCTCTGTGAAATACAGTTCTACTTCTTGCTTAGCCAAGAGACCAATCTTCCTCCAAGGATAAATGCTCCACCACTTGTGCTCTTTTTTTCATCAATACTACCTCCCCAATCTGCATCTATATATGCACATAGGGTAAAGTCATCAGATTTTTCATACCACAATCCATATTCAATTATGCCTCTTAAGTACCCTAGTATCCTTTTTGTTGCTGCATAATGTGATTCTCTAGGATCAGCTTGAAATCTTGCAACAATTCCAACCACATGTGATATATCTGGTCTTGTACAAGTTAAATATTGTAATCCTCCAATCATAGATCTATACTTCTTCTGTTCAACTGCAGGAGTCTCATCTGTGCTAGATAACTTGTGTTCAGTTACCATAGGTGTTCCAACTGGTTTACAGTTCTCCATTCCAAATCTCTTCAAAATGTCATTCAAGTACTTTGTTTGACTTATGAAGATACCATCATTATTCTGTGTTATCCGCAATCTTAAAAAGGATTTCATCTCACCAAACATACTCATTTCAAATTCAATCTTCATTTCATCTGCAAATTTATCACTAGCTTCATCTTCTCCTCCAAAGATAATATCATCAACAGAAATAACTACAACCAACAAACCATTTTCAATTTATTTTGTGTACAAGTTGTTGTCTGTTGTGCCTTTAGTAAATCCTAATTTTATGAAATACTTATCTAGTCTTGCATACCAAGTTCTAGGTGCTTGTTTAAGTCCATATAAAGCTTTCTTCAATTTACATACCATATCTCCTTCATGAGTCAAAGGAAAACCTTTAGGCTTCTCAATGTAAACTTCTTCTTCTAACTCTCCATTCAAAAATTCTGACTTCATATCCATCTAATACACTTTGAATTTGTTATAGGCTGCATAAGCCAAAAACATTCTTACTGCTTCAATTCTTGCTACAGGTGCAAAAGTTTCTTCGTAGTTAATTTATTCTTGCTTTGAGTATCCTTTACATACCAATCTTGCTTTATTTCTTACAACTTCTCCTTGTTCACTCATCTTGTTCCTAAATACCCATATGGTTCCTATAACATTCTTATCTTTAGGCCTAGGGACTAGTTCCCAAGTCTTATTCTTTTCAATTTGATCTATTTCTTCCTTCATAGCTTTAATCCAATGTTCATCTTCACAGGCTTCACTAGTAGATTTAGGTTCAATTTGATAAATTAAACACAACTATTCTTGTACCTTATTTCATGTCAGAACTCCTTTGTCAATGCTTCCAATAATCTACTCAACGGGATGATTCCTTGATAGATTTATGTTAGGTGTCACTGTCTGAGTTCTCACTTTAGCTGTAGGTTCTTCTTTGATTTCCTCAATGAATCTTTCATTCTACAAATTACTGTCAGTTTCATAGAATAATTTTGCATTCTTTGGATTAGTTCTAGGATGAGTTCCTTCATCTGATTCATAATCAAGCTTCCTTTCCTAAATTTTGAAATTTTCATCAACTTTAACATTTGTGCTCTCAACAATAATCTTAGTTCTTTTATTATAACACCTATAAGATTTTCTCTTCAATGAATAACCAAGAAATATACCTTCAGCACTTTCAGGATCAAAATTTCCAATGTCATCATCTGTCTTAATATAAAAATTTCTTCCAAAAATTTTAAAATACTTAACTGATGGTGCATGTCCAAACCATAGTTCATAAGGTGTCTTGTCTGTGTCTACTCTGATCTATACTTTTTTCATTGTATACACTACTATGTTCACTTCTTCTCTCCAGAATATCTTCGCCAAATCATTTTCAAATAAAATGGCTCTTGCTACTTCATTCACTAACCTATTTCTTCTTTCTGCAAAACCATTTTGTTTAGGTGTCCTAGGAGCTGAAAACTATCTCTTAATACCATTCACTTCACAAAAAATGTTAAATTCTTTTGAAGTAAATTCTCCACTTCTATCTGATCTCAAACATTTAATCTTCATTCCAGATTCATTCTCAACTTTGTTCTTAATAATTTTAAATTGATCAAATGCTTTAGAATTTTCTTTAAGAAATGCAATCCACATCATTCTTGTAAAATCATCAACAAGAATCATAAAATACCATTCTCCATATAATCCTCTAGTCCTTGTGGGACCGCTCAAATATGTATGAACAATTTCCAACTTCTCTGTTGTTGTAAACTTCTTACTGGGAAATGAGCTTCTCTTCTACTTAGCCATCACACATTCCTTGCAAATGATGTTAGTAGGTTTCATAATCTTAGGCAAATCTTTCACCACAAATATAGTACTCACTTTCACAATATTATCAAAGTTTATATGACAAAATCTTTTGTCCCATAACCAACTGTCATCAATCTTAGTAATAAAACATGTCATCTCAATAGGATTCAACTGAAACACATTACCTCTAGTGCTTGATCCAGTACCAATCAAATTATCATCCTTATCTTTGATTACACAAGTTTTCTTAGTAAACCGAACTTGATATCTGTTATCAACTAGCTATCCAATACTCAAAATATTATCTTTCAATCCATCCAAAAAGTAAACATCATCAGTATTAGTCTTTCCATCAAGAGTAGTAGATCCTATACCTTTTATCAAACAAGGTGCATTTTTTCCAACTCTAACAATTCCTCCATCATAATTTTTAAAGTTAATGAATTTCTTCATGTCTCCAATCATATGATGTGAACAACCACTGTCTATAATCCAATCAGATTTCTTTTCTACTTGATAAACTAAAGCTTTGTCTTCCTTAACTTTTGTTTCATGATTTTCTTCTTTTATTGCTACAAATCCTATATCATCATTCTTATTATCACTTTCACTTAGAGATTTCTCCATACTAGTGACTGGTCATAATAATATCCTAGTAACTCAAGGATTGGACATCCTTCAACAGTGATTCATTTCTTAAAATCATCACGTATCAACTTAGAATATCATGCTAGACTTCATTAAATGTATCAATCTGGGAACGTGAACTTGAGATGATGGCTGCAAAGTTTATGCTTTAGTTCTCCTTAAGAGTCATCACTACTAGAGTAAAAGCTATTGCTATAGGAGATTTATATTAGAATTTGAAACTACATATTAATTATCATCTTGAATGAAAAACTTAACAGTAAATAGATAATGCTTGAGAAGTAAACCTATGCTACAGTAAACAGTCAATGGTTCTACTACCAGTGGCTGGAGGAGCAACAGTACTTAACAACTTCAAAGAAACTTAACTGAATCCTACTTAAGCATGAACATGGAATTCACCTCCCATGTGGGCCCCCACAGAAGTATGAATGAATTATAACTCAGAGATTGAAATATTGAACTATCATATATTCAATTAACAAAACATAGATATAATATAGGATATCAAAGTATTTCACTCTATTGCTAGATTACAGTATGAATTCCTCAAAATGTCTAAATAACTTGGAATCGTAAGTTTCATCTTATTTAAAAGAAACTAAGAAAAATAGAACACCTATAGACTAGGTCCTTCATTACATAAGATAACAACTTCAGTTACAGGAATGACAACATCATTTATGCAAGAAGATAAGCCATATTTAATGCTTCGAGAATATAGGAACACTTGGTAACTAGATTGACTTGATCTAAATTAGCAACCACAAAGTTATGGAAGGACTGGAGCTATGATGAAATCTGAAACAGCTACTCACCTTAAAAGACCCACTCATCCTTGAGTCCACACTCCTTGTTGACTTATTCTTCTCCTGCAAAAGGTTAACATAACAAAATCCACAACATGAATACAAGGCGGAGATTATAATAAGTTTTCCTATTTTAACATAGCCTTATCACACGGCTGCAGGAGGTCTACCCATTAAAGCTAGAGAAGAAAAATACCAGATTTTATCATAACATTCATTAATCTATATATAGTCAGTCTTGTCCTTTAGCTTCAAAAGTATCAAATATACATATGGCTAAAGCTTAGAAACATAAAAGGTTGTATAATGTTTATGAAAAACCATAAGATATTTAAGTTTGAACTTAGAAAATCATAAACAAAACATCCCATAAACTTGACTCATCATTCCCCCCAGCTTAGCTATTTGTTGGTCCCATAGAAAATAAATTCTTCAACTTGGTTGTCAATCTATAATCAGCAGTTGTTCTCTGTCTAGTACCTACCTCTCCAAGACTCCAATAGAATCCCTTTGTTTCCCTATGTTAGAAAGTAGAGTCCACCAAGATAACTAAGAGGGGGGGGGGCTTGAAGCAGTAACCAAATAATTATAACTTTTATCATCTTCAATAGCATTAAACCATATAAGAAATATAATTACCAACCATAGAAAGATATTCATACACAATAACACAATGACACAAGATATGTTGACTAGGGAACCTCTTGATCAAAGAGTAAACCCCAGTGTGAATGATGCCCAAAAAAGATGCACTAATATGAATATTCCTTGTGAAAGGATGGAATCTATTAGGTTTCTTATGAAATACATTTAGTACATATGAATCCTTGTTAAAAGATTCTAACCCTATTAAGAGTTATTGAAGACAGAAGGACCCACTGCCCAAATAGCTTCAGGGTAAGATCACTGAACACACTATCCAAATGATCTTTGCATTACTCAATAGAATAATATGTTACCTCTTCTCTGACTATGCCAAACCGTACTCACTATTACACCAGATCTCAATTTCAGATCTTTGTACCTCGCATGTCTTCCTTTGCAAATTCTCTTTCATACTTAGCTCTTTTCTTCACTTCATGCATACAACATCACACACAACCACCACTACTATATTAAAACAATGAAATACATTTCTTCCTTTATTCCACACTCAAATAATTACAAATGAGTTGACATACAATTACAACATAAAAGTTTCCACACACTACACCAAAATTACACAAAACTTACGGCTTCCAAATATAATAAATCTTCGCTCGTGTGACCTCAAAGTTTGCACTATCATCCACATCACTACGAATGTGTCTTCAAATTCCCTTTAACTACACAAAACTAGATTCCATCCTGATTAGGAGATATCATCCAATTTCCACAAACCCCTACTCAGGAACACTACCTGAATACTGCTTCCACCAAAGTCCTCATAACTTCCATGAATAAATGAATTACTATTTGCACTCTTAACCATAGAAATATAACATATCAAAGAGTGTATCCTCAACATTGCATAGCTCCAACTACAATAACCCATGTGCGCTAATCCAAACTCTGTTTGCTTCTCTGTAAGTCTCTGGTAAATCACTGTGTTGACATCAATGACAATCATAGTCATGAATGCAATAAAAATTGCTACAAAATGGATGCAAAACATTTAGCATTCATTCCTAACACCCTATGTTTCTTCCATCTATCCTTTTCCCTCTACATATCAAAACTATCCAAATTTTTTGAGTTTGCATGTAAAGGAGACATCAGTAATGGAGGCTGAAAGGTTAGTGGAATGAGTGCCACCCTTCGCAGGTGAAATACCAAATGATATAAACTACACATTGTTTAAATGGATTAGGAAGAGATATTCTAAATGTACCTTGTTTCATATCAACTTTAAGCAGTTGGTCTGCATGTAGAGTAAACTGAGCTCTGGAAGTAGTTGGGTCAAGATTCTCTGCAAATTCGTCACCCTCCTGTGGTAATCCCATAACCTCTACCAAAATTGATTGAGAAAATGGCACCTTCATTCCTTTAAGCATAGCCACTCCATCTTTTAAGGAGTTAAGAAACTGAAGTGTAACCTCGTCATCCCAGCTAGTTAGCTTCTGGGTATAATCCATCCACCCCCTTGCCTGAAAATACGGCCTATAATTATAGTCTTCTAGAAAAACATTATGCATAGTGGGCTCTCTTCAAATGAGGTCTCCTCCCATCATCTAGTTTCTGAGATACCCAAAATGGAGTTGCAGGAGATAAAAATAGACAACCAAGATTTTGAACAAGAAAGCTTGAAAAGGCAGGTTGCAGGATCATTTCAAATTTGGAAATTTCTAGCAATGCAGCTCAAGAAATGAGCTTATGAGTAACATAAATGAAAATTACCATATTATCATTTCAAGTTACTCATAAGTACTCTTCGTAGAACTCATACTCAACATAACTTGCCACCTTACTTTATACGTGCGAAAAATAACAATGCAACATAATGATTTTCAAAAGTGTCTAATCATGGCAGAAAAATACAAGTACGATAGGAGAAAGAAATAAATATAAAGATTGCATAAACATAATGACAAAAAAAATTGATATAACTTCCCCCCCAGCTAAAATATTGCAAGTGGGCCCACACTTGAAGTGATGACAAGGCATACGATAAAAATAAGAGGAAAACAAATTAAAGTTGCATACCTTGAAATGTGTGCTAACCTGAAGTGTTGCTAAGGTGGTAGTTGCTATCCACGAATGAAAGAAAATATGAGGTGGATGGGTGATAGACTAGAAATGAAGCAGATTTTTATTATGGAGAAGTGACTTTCATTAAGAAAGCATTTATTATGAAAGTGAAGAGATCTTTTTAGAGTGAGGAAGGAAAATGAGCAAAAAGCTCATTACGAGTTGCTACAGGAAGTGTGTCACCAACGGAAGAAGACAATTGTTATAGGAACTCATCCTTACTCTGGGTTTTGTGATATAACTTCAATTTGTGACCATTGACCAACAGTTTGAAATGCACTAGATCAACTATGGAGAGTTGAACCACCCAATTTGGAAAGACTGCAATTATCTCATATGGTCCAAGCCATCTGGTTTGAAATTTCCCTAGGTTATGCTAGTACCGAGAGTCATAGAGGAGCACCCAGTCTCCAACTAAAAACACTTTGTCCTTGACAAACTTGTCATGTCATTTCTTGTGTTGATGTTAGATCAATTCGGTGTTATGTAGGATAGATTTTCACCACTCGTCAAGGCCATTCAAACTTAGAATCTTGTCTTGTTGTGCTGCTATGAGATCCATCCCAAGATCAAGAGCTATCCTAAGTGTCTTATATTCAAATTCAATAGGCATGACTACAGAGCAACCATAGACAAGCTCCAATGGTGTGAAACCAGTTGTAGACTTCCATGTAGTTCGGTATGCCCAAAGTGCTTCAGAAAGTCGGATAGCCCAATCTTTCTTATGGATGGTTGCTATTTTAGTGAGAATAGATTCTAACTCTTGATTGGTAACTTCCACCTTCCCATTAGCTTGGGGGTGATAGGGTGAAGATTTACCATGCCTAGTGTTATATTCCTCCATCAGAGCAGCAATCAAATTGGAAGTAAACTAACGACCTTGATCAGATTGAATCTCCCTTAGTACTCCAAATTTGGTGAAGATGAATTCATAAAGGAACTTTGCAACATTGTTATCCCTAGGGTGCTTCATAGGTTTAGCCTTAGCCCATTTTGTAACATAGTCAGTGCAAACAAGGATATAGAATTTACCTTGGGAAGAGGGCTCAATAGGACCAACAAAGTGAATCCCCCATTTGTCAAAAGGTGTGACAAGTACCCGTGGCTATAGGGGCATTTCATCTATCTTTGTAGGCCATCCCATGCATTGACATTTGTCACACTTTTTGGTGTACTGAGCAGCATCCTTGTGTAGACTAGGCCAATAGTAACCTATAGTCAAAATTTTCAAGGCTATTCTTTTGGTAGTAAAATGTCCACCATAAGGTTCATCATGACATGCGTTGAGGATATCATAGGTTTCATCCTCTCTTATACATCTTCTAGTTACTTGATCAGGACCAGTATAAAACATGAATCCAAAAATCCATGAATAATTAAAGCTCTTTTTAGTTAACAACCTTCTTTCTTTAGCAGAGAAATGAGCTGGTGTCTTACCAATTGTGAGATAATTGGCAATATCGGCATACCAAGGATTGTGCACAGTCAACAAGAAAATATGTTCATTAGTAAAACTATCATCAATGGCTGCAGGATCATCAAGTACATGTAACCTAGAAAGAAAATCAACTACCACATTGGTTTTACTTGGTTTATCTATTATGGTAATGTTAAACTCCTACATAAGCATAAACCAGCAAGCCAATCTTCCAGAGATTGTAGGCTTTTTCATGAGATACTTAATAGTAGAATGGTCGATATGCACATAGATCTCATATCTAGTAATGTAGTGTTTGAATTTATTCAAGGCATAAATGACTGCAAGTTTTTTTTTAGTGATAGTGTAATTAAACTCAGCACCCTACAAATTGTTACTGATAAAGTAAATTGCATGCTCAACTGAGTCCTCCATCTAACCAAGCACAGCTCCAATAGCATAGTCTGAGGCATAAGTATGGATGTGAAAAGGCAAGCCCCAATTAGGTCCTCTTAAAACCGGTGTTGTAGTGAGAACTTCTTTAAGCTGGAGGAAAGACTTTGCACACTCAGAATCCCAAACAAATTCAGCATCCTTCTTGAGCAAGTTATATAGTGGTGCTGCAAGATGACTAAAATCCTTTATAAACCTTCTATAATACCTGGCATGTCCAAGAAAACTTCACACATCTTTTTGTTTTTCTGGAGTAAGTAATGTTCTAATAACTTCAATCTTGGTAGGGTCCACTTGAATACCTTTTGAAGATATGAAATGTCCTAAGACAACCCCTTCTTCCATCATCATGAAGCACTTTTCACTATTGAGAGAGAGGTTATAATCATGACATCTCTGAAGAAATTTCTCCAAATTTTCCTTGGCCTCATCAAAAGTATGCCCATAGGTGGTAAAGTCATCCATGTAAATCTCCATGCAATCGGTAGAGATATCTAAGAATATACTGATCACAACTCACTGGAAAGTAGCAGGGCCATTACACAACCAAAAAGGAAGCACTAAATAGGAAAATGTGCCCCATGGGTAGGTGAATGTTGTCTTCTCCTAGTCTTCAGGGGCTATTTGTATCTAATTATAACCACTGAATCCATCCAAAAAAGAGAAGTATTTCTTTCCAGCTAGGTTATCAAGGACTTGATCTATGAATGGTAATGGAAAGTGGTCCTTCTTAGTGGATGTGTTAAGCTCCTTATAGTTGACACAAACTCTCCACTTCCCTCCTTTCTTAGGTACTATAACAAGAGGGGAGACCCACTGACTATTCAAAATTGGATAGATGAAGCAAGCATTTAACAACTTCTACAGCTCATTCTTAACTATATCCCTTAGAGCTGGGTTAACCCTTCACTGAGGTTGGTGAACAAGTCTAAATTTAGGACTAATATAAATTTTATGAGTTCAGAGCTTAGGGTCTAAGCCTTTCATGTCAGTATAGTCCCAAGAAAAGGCTGATTGATGTTCTATTAGAAGTTACAGGACATCTATCTGCTAAGAGAGAGTCAAAGCACTATTTACATTTAACTCCCGTCCTGAGCTAACCTCGAGCTTAGTGACCTTTTCTACCATGGATAGCTAAGCAATTGGGGAAGACTCCATTTCATGAGGCAATAATGTATGAAGAAATTTGGAAGTTTTTGAATACTGCAGAGCATCGAAATGTGGTAACAAAGTTTCAAGAACACAGTCCTCTTAGGAACACACTTGGGATTGCATGCCATGCTCATTCATAATTATGGAGGAAATGATTTCATCTTCTCCCCTAGAAGCTACAAAAGGTTCCCTAGATATCATCATTAACTGATGATTGGAATTGACCTCAGGTTTAGTATCATCCAAATCTGACCAAATTATCTAGTCATCTTGCAATAGAGGTTGAGCTAGGGAATATAAAGTCATATTTTTAGTGTTGAATCCATTGGATATAGTCCATTTTTCCTGATCGACATGGTATATAGGAATCTACAATATCCAGCCAAGGCCTTCCTAGAATTATTGGATATCCTCCCATGTTAGCCTTTGGAGAAAGGAAAACAAAGTCAACTAGATAATCCCAAGAATTCATGGTGACTATTACATCCTCTACCATCCCATCAGGTGTAATGGTGGAACTTTCAGCAAGCTAAAGGATGGTTGGGGTTTCCCTAAGACCGATGATATGTAACTGAGACATTACTTCCTTGGTCATGACATTTATGGATGCACCTAAGTCAACTAGAGAATTTTGGACTTACATTCCTTGAATAGTGACTGTAACCACAGGGCTACCAAGATCATAATACTTGGGAACTATCAATTTCTCCAACATTAGATCAGATAACTGGCCTAGGACATGTATGGTTTTATGATCCTTTTTCTTCCTCCCAAGCTTCTTGATACAACCTTCCTTAATGGCTTTAGTAGATGCAGGTACTTCCTTCATGGCGTCTAACAAGGGAAATTTTACTGTCATTTTCTTTAGTTGGGCAAGAAAATCCAACAATGCCTTATTTTCCACTTTCTTAACTTATTCCTCCAACCTATGAGGAAATGGGGGTTCTTATGCTATAGGAGTAGTAGGACTAGCAGGTTGGACTGGTACCTTAGTTGGTTCTATCGAGGCATCCTCAACTTTGATAATGATAGGCTGCTATGGAGGAGGAAGGGTTGTACCAGATCTTAAATGGATATTATTTAGGGAAATTGCATAGCTCTATTGTTGTGTTGTTGGTTTAGCATTGTTTGGATTAGGAGTAGGCTGAGCAGGAAATTGAGTCTATTTAGGGGAAGTAGTCTTGGCTATAGGAGGAAGCATCAAAGCCTACTGTTAAGGTGGTGGCATCAAAGCTTGCTAGTTTGATTGGTTCATCTAATTGTGTGGTTGTTGCCACCCTTGCTGGGGCTATTGCCAGGGTTGTTGAGGTTGTGACCAACCCTGCTAAGATTGTTTCCATCCTAGCTGATGTTGCAGCCAACCTTGCTGAGGTTGTTGCCAACTTGGTTGATGCTACTACCATCTTTGCTGAGGTTGTTGCCAACCTTGTTGAGGCTGCTGCCAACTATTATACCCACTAAATCCACTATGCTGTTGATTTTTTCATACATTATTATTATTAAAATTTTGAAGAGGATCTTGGGGAATACCTCATCTTTGATCCCATGGCCTTCGCTGGGAAATGTAGAGCACCTCTCTATTCTCATCAATGGCTTTGAACTTGGTAGGCATAGGTTGGGACTCCAAGATTTCAACAGACTTACACTGACAATTCTTTTTCTTCTCCCTATAGTATGGACAGTACTCTGCTAACATTGCATCAGCTTCATCTTTCTTTATCCTTGCCTACACTATGTCCAACTAAGTAGTGACATCATTAATGATGTCTTGCTTGAAATTTGACAATAGATTGGATAGCTCCATTTTGGACACCCCTACACCGTTGGACTTGTGAGGCAGGGCTCTCAAGCCTCTTCCTTTCTTGATAGTAGCTCTAGAATTGTTCGGACATATGCTCTTTATGTCATCCCATGTCTTTTGAGTAATTTCCCCCCCTTCCATAAGGTCAAGGGCCTCTATGCTCCCATCATTCACACCTCTCAAAAACAAATGGTTTTGAGATTCTTCATTTAGCTCATGTTGTGTGTTATGCTGTAGGCTGAACATAAATTTGGAGACATAGTCTTTCAAGGTTTCATCTTCCTTTTGTGACATTTTAAATATGTCATGTCCTTTTAAGTCCCCTCCTTTGCAATAATCTTTATACTTATCAAGAAACATGGTGCACATTGCATTCCAATCTGCTACAACATCATCACCCAAACTCATAAACCACCTTAGAGAATCCTCTTTTACAGTGGAAGGAAATAGTTTGAACTTATGGCCGTTAGTGGTGTAGTCATAGCTTTGACAGAGGACATCAAACTCAAAGAGGAAAGTCTTTGGATCCTCTATGATGAGTCCATAGAATTTAGGAAGTGTGGCTGTAGGAATGTTTGTAATGTCCCCACCAGGGAACCCATAAGGAATCATGTCAATGACCTAAAATTACAACTAATTTTTTTTTTTAACACTCTAACATATCATCATTACCATTCACAAGTACATTCCTTAAGGTTCCCTTAATGAATTTGATTACCATTATCAAGTATTTCATTTTTATTACTTAATCAAATGAATTCTATTTCCATTACAGCTTCAACTTACATTGATTCCATTTCACATCAAAACCAATTACATTAATGAACTAGTGAAATTAATTTTCCTTACAGACTAACATGTAATTTACTCTTAGAAGTGAAACAAGCATACATTACTCACATTTATTCTTTCATATCTGTTTACTCCTTAATATTATCTATGCTCAACTCAATTACACCATCAAAACTCAATTAAACTTTTCCAATAAGAGTCCTTACTTCCTGTAATGCCCAAAAGTTCGGGCCAAAACACAACCAACAAATTTTTTTAAAAGGTTATAAGTTCCACGTTCATGATGCGGGACAAAAGTGCAAATGACGAAGTCCCAAAGCGACAAGAGGTCAAACCTCAACAAGTTGTTTCCCGAAGGATGCTAGATGAAATTCAATATAATCAAAGTTCGTTAATCAACTCGGTGATCAATTTGTCAAATGTTAATCTATTAGTCCTTTAGATTATCTAAGAGGAATAGAATGTTTATTGATAATGTTATTCTTTAGATAGGTTAACCATTTCCAATTATTTAATTTTCATAATCGAATTGGTCTTGAAATTTACATAATTAGAAATTGTTAACCTATCTAAAGAATAACATTATCAATAAACATTCTATTCCTCTTAGATAATCTAAAGGACTAATAGATTAACATTTGACAAATTGATCGCCGAGTTGATTAACGAACTTTGATTATATTGAATTTCATCTAGCATCCTTCGGGAAACAACTTGTTGAGGTTTGACCTCTTGTCGCTTTGGGAGTTCGTCATTAGCACTTTTGTCCCACATCGTGAACGTGGAACTTATAACCTTTTAAAAAAATTTGTTGGTTGTGTTTTGGCCTGAACTTTTGGGTCTTTCATATCTATTTACTCCTTAATATTATCTATGCTCAACTCAATTACACCATCAAAACTCAATTAAACTTTTCCAATAAGAGTCCTTACTTCCTACTTTTCAA
This sequence comes from Chamaecyparis obtusa, assembly GCA_027943335.1. Taxonomy (NCBI): domain Eukaryota; kingdom Viridiplantae; phylum Streptophyta; class Pinopsida; order Cupressales; family Cupressaceae; genus Chamaecyparis; species Chamaecyparis obtusa. The sequence goes on from BSBK01001583.1 coordinate 806,138, forward strand.
TATAATAATAGAAAGAGCGTAAAGTACTTAACCATATATTGACAACCAACATAAACCATTAAATGAATCATTTTTGCCATAAATTTAACTTCCACAAATTATCAACTATAACCTTGTAAACATTTAGTAAAGGATTTATATTAAACCTAGTTGAATAGCCTAACCTCACTCACATTGAAATATACATTTAATAAATCACACCCGATCACTTCTTTCGATAACATACATGTTCCTTTTTCTCTTATTATTTCACCTAGAGATACCCTTGAACTCTCAGCATATCTTTTCACTAACCATATATCAAAACAATTTTACATCCACAAGAACTTTCATTACAAAGATTTGCATAGAACCATTACTTTCAATTTCATTTAAAATTCACAAGAGATATTAAGTAGGAAATTACTCATAGATTTAACCATATTCAATCCCTTTTAGATTCACAATTCTACCCTTCATATGTACATAACTTATTCCTTACAATTTCCTTTTACAAACATAATTACAGTTACTGCACATTGCCCGAAGGCATATAGAAAGATAATTACATCAAGTTACCCAAGGGCTTACAATACATCCTGATAACAAAAGTTAGAGATACATGATACAAGAACAACATCTTCACCACTAAATAACTCATAATCTCAGCCATGACACAAACCACGAACAATACCTTGAAAGAATTTTGCCACCCAACCATGTGAAACTAATAAAGTTCCACCCCCCGTACTAGGAGATAGAACCAGGGTAATCTCAAGACCTTAAGGCAATCTAAGTCTCAAAAAGCCAATAAATCCAAGACTAAAAAGAACAAGAATAAAGAACATAAAATATCATCATATTATGACACGGAGGTTAAGGTTCTAGGAGGCCACCTAAGTGAGTGTCATCACACAACCTGTGTATTGGGATCCACCTTGGCAACCATGTAACCCCGGTCCCCCCTTTATGAATAGGGATCCACCTTGGCAGTTATCCCCAGTCCCAGTACTCCAATCAGGTCTATGTAGGCATTATTATATTTTCTTTCATTATCTTTTGAATCCCCCCTTCCTAGGTTAATTTTTAAGGTTACCATCTCTTTACAAACCCACCCATAGGATCCTCCAGCAACCACTTTAGGGTTCCAACACCTATGGTGAGCCACTCACTTAAGGCTCCTATTCCCTTACCCCATCATAATCCACAAATACAAGATAATACTTCCAAGTCCTAATTCATAGGTTTAGAAAACTCCCCTGCGCACTCAGGCCCTCAGAGCGAGTCCTAACCATAGCCATATACATAATGGGAACTATAGGAAGAATATCTATCACAAGACATCTCAAAGAAAAATATAAAACTTTTCACATGTACAAGTACAACCTTTTCGAGCCTCATTTATAGGTCTAAGGAACCCTCCCATACACACAGGCCACCGAGACAAGTCCTAGCCTCATAAACTAAACTCAAGTATATGACAAGTGCAAAACACATCATAAGTAAGACATATAACCCCAACACAACAAGTAACAAATGTACATAGGTAATACAAACTTCACACATCACAAATACAAACACATCATAAACACTTTCAAGAACTAGAATCAAAGCATAGAAAAGAGTAGGAAAGTTTTAGGAACGTTTGGAGAACATTTAGGAGGCCTTAGAGCAATCCTAGTCCATTGGACAACCCTAACTCTAATTTTGATCCCTAAAACACATCCTAAACCTTATTCAAGCATCTAAATGCACCATATAATCCAAACAAAGCAAGCAATGAACATATTTAAAGTTTACACAAAATTTCATATGCCAAAACACTATGCTCTGCAAAATCTCACGTGCCTAAAATTTGGCTAAGTTTGATTTCTTTTTTAAGAAATCTCAAAATTAGAAATTGCATCTTAACTCCTATGAATCTAGAACCTATCTCAATCATCTCAGAAGGTACCTAAATCCTTTATACAAGTATAACTTAAAGTATAAGAAATTAAAGTACATAAAATTGTATAAATCCTATTTTACCTTGGTGACACTAGTTGGTTGGCTAACACAATCTAGGTTGGTTAACACTAGACTGGTCGGTTATCACTGCATTTCTCAGTTACCACTGCATTGCTCGGTTGATACTGAGTTTGGTCAGTTAATACTGCATTGGTCAGTTAATACTGAGTTGGTTGGTTAACACTAAACTAACCTAGCTTGGTTAATACTAAACTGACCTGGCTCGGTTACCACTAAACCGACCTAGCTCAGCTACCACTATACCAACTTGGGTTGGTTACCACTATACTGACCTGGCTTGATTAATACTAAACTGATAGAAACTGCAAAATACAACTATCAACACTGAGTTGCGGGTTGAACTGGGCATAATGGGGACTATGGTTGCCTAATCTAAGCACAACCCATTTGAGATCTCCCAGTTTCCCTTCAAAAATAGTTCATCAATCCATCCTATCTATCTAACAAATCTATTCTAGATCTAGACAAAGAAAGGTGGTGCACAAACTGACAAGACCAGTAAGGTTGAAATAACAGTTCTGAATTCTGGAAACATTCATAATACATTCAATAACAATATAATACACTATCCTACATGATCATAGCCACTTCTACCCTCCCAAGAAGATTCCACCACAGTGAACATACAAGCATTCATAAAAATCACTTCCCAAAAACATATTTCAAATACATAGAAAAACAAACATATATATAGTTCTCATTTTCAAATAGAAATAAACCATCATATTCTCGTCAAGAAACATATCATTCAAATACATAATCATGCACATGGGAAGAATGGAGATTCATCCCAATTTAGACCCTACCTAGGGTCCTACGGAGAATCGTCTTCCCTTGGTTGGAAACTCTCTGCAAACTTTCTAGCCTTGAGTAGATATCCTTCTAAAAATCTTCCTTTGGAAATCAACTCCAAGCAGTCCTCACACATAAGACTTCACCAACTAGAGACTCTCAAAATCACATAACTTTCACCAAAATTTTTTGGAGAAATCATTTATAGACAACTCAGAAGAAAAACAATTCTTCCAAAAATTATCCCCTTCCCGCACACACACAATCTTCAAACATTTATCCTCCAACTATATGGTTGGAGGAGTTGCTTTACGGGAAGCAACTTCTCCAACTTCCATAGTTGGTTGAAAAATCAAACCAATTATTCCCATAAGCACTTAACAAAGTTTTAATGAATTTAATTAAAAATAACTTTGAAGGGAAACATAACAAGAACATTCAACAAATAACTTCAAGAAAACCACTTAGCACACATGGAAACCAACTAGTCTAACTTCTAGGAGGTCTCGAGTTCAACTCCCTCCTAGATAGCTAGTTTTACTACAAAGAGCATTTATTTTTATTATTACTATTATTAATATTATTTTCACCTTTTTAATACATTTATTCAATACACTTCATTTAATTAACTTTAAATAACATACCACTGGAACAATTGATAATTCCATACAAATATTATTATTTATATAAGCATGGTTATATGCATGTGCACCCACATATACACATACCTATATAACATACAATCAATGTACACTTATATATAATAAATATATATACATATATATACTAGTTAGGGATAAATCTAACTCACATCAAAATCATAAAATGACATCAAAACATAATTCACAAAGACCACATCACATAGTGCATTCAGATCCCCCAACTAGGGTAATCTCCTAAGCAGAAATCTAAGTCCATGGTAACCTTGACAGTAATCTTGGTAATACCTCCACACAACAATAGTTCAAGGATTTTGAAGGCATGCTTAGACCTATGTAGCCAGGTGGAGTCAATGCATGGTACCTGCTTCCTGCAACACCAACCAAGTACACCAATATATACATATGTACAAACAATTGCAAACAAGGAGGGAGAGTGCGACATCATGTGGACCTCCTAGAGGAGTAACTATGACTGCCTCCCCTCTTCCAACAATCACATCAAACAGTCACATCAACAAGGCATAATTGGATTAGTGTGGTTAGTATCAAAATGATATTTTTTCTATATTGTATAACAATAATAAATCATAACATAATCATGTAAACATAAATCCTCTATTAACTTTCACAAACCCATTTAACCATCAGACATGTACTCAAAATGTCCCATTATCCGATCAAGATAAACCAATCATATAACCCCAAATGTATTAATCATATCTAATCCCAAGTAACATTTTTAGAGAAGGTAACAGATCCAACCCTTAAGCGATTATAATCAATTAACCTAAGGTAAACATAAATATTAATAATGAGCATTTCACAAAGAAGCATATAAGCCTATCAGGCGATCCTTTTAGTATTAAGATCCTAAGCTATCATTGACACACAAGAAGATATAAAGGACATACTTATGTGAATATTATTATTTCCCAAATTTAAATGTCAAGTTATCATGATTGGCAAGAAACCATCTCAAGAAGGATCATTCTCTTACAAAATAACCATGAAATCACTTATAGCATGATCTAACTCCCTGGTGAGCATAACCAAGATTTGATAGGGTTGGAGGGGCATTACAATGTTCTTCAGATTTTGGTTACCCTATTGAGTAGGAATAGGAAAAGGGAAGGTAGGATGAGCCATCGTGTTATCTAGATATTCTGGGTAAGCAAAGAGGGCATTTAAATGGTAAGACTCTTTAGATGATGGCAGTGAAGGCAAGTGATCATAGGCATCAGCAAACACGTTCTCAAATGGTTCTTCTTCTTGTGGGTTCTCTAATTGGGGTTCCTCAAATATTGGATTGAAAACTTCAAATGGTTCTTCTTGATTAAGGTTAGGTAGGAATCGCCCAAGATGATCCCTGTGTCTATGCATACAAAATTATGCAGAATTAAAACTAACTTAATGACTTCTGAGTCAAACTAAATTGACACCATCCCTGGCAACAGGGCTAAAAATGACTGGTCAGAATAATATCCTAGTAACTCAAGGATTGGACATCCTTCAACATTGATTCATTTCTTAAAATCATCACGTATCAACTTAGAATATCATGCTAGACTTCATCAAATGTATCAATCTGGGAACGTGAACTTGAGATGATGGCTACAAAGTTTATGATTTAGTTCTCCTTAAGAGTCATCACTACTAAAGTAAAAGCTACTGGTACAAGAGATTTATATTAGAAATTGAAACTACAGATTAATTCTCATCTTGAAGGAAAAACTTAATAGTAAATAGATAATGCTTGAGAAGTAAACCTATGATGCAGTAAACAGTCAGTGGTTCTGCTACTAGTGGTTGCAAGAGCAACAGTACTTAACAACTTCAAAGAAACTTAACTAAATCCTACTTAAGCATGAATAGGGAATTCACATCCTATGTGGGCCCCCATGAAAGTATGAATGAATTATAACTCAAAGATTGAAATATGAAACTATCATATATTCATTTAACAAAACATAGATACAATATAGGATATCAAAGTATTTCACTCTATTGTTGGATTACAATATGAATTCCTCAAAATGTCTAACTAACCTAGAATCATAAGTTCCAGCTTATTTAAAAGAAACTAAGAAAAATAGAATACCTACAGACTAGGTCCTTCATTACATAGCATAACAAATTTAGTTATAGGAATGACAACATCATTTATGCAAGAAGATAAGCCATATTTAGTGCTTCGAGAAAATAGGAACACTTGGTAACTAGATTGACTTGGTCTGAATCAGCAACCACAAAGTTATGGAATGAGTGGAGCTATGATGAAATCTAAAATAGTTACTCACCTTAAAAGACCCACTCATCCTTGAGTCCATGCTCCTTGTTGATGTATTCTTCTCCTACAAAAGGTTAACATAACAGAATCCACAACACAAATCAAAGGCAGAGATTATAATAAGTTTTCCTATTTTAATGTAGCCTTATCACATGGTTGGAGGAGGTCTACCCATTAAAGCTAGAGAAGACAAATACTAGATTTTATTATAACATTCATTAATCTATATATATATATATTCAGTCTTGTCCTTTAGTTTCAAAAGTATCAAATATACATATGGCTAAAGCTTAGAAACATAAAAGGCTATTTAATGTTTATGAAAAACCATATGATATTTAAGTCTGAACTTAGAAAATCATAAACAAAACATCCCATAAACTTGACTCATCAACTAGCTTCAAATTTTTCATCATTAGAATAGTAACATTCTTTAGATCTTCTAAGTTTAAAGTTCTTTCTATACTTCTATACTCTCTTAGGACATTTAGATGCAAAATGACCATATTCTTGACAAGTCCAATATTTAAAAAAAATTTTACCGTCTGGTTCTCTTTTCACAAGGCAATTCCTTCTTCAATCTTCTTGTCTTCTTCATTCCTAGTTTTGTTGCTACTAGCATAATCTCCACTCACACTCATGTTTCTTAACAAAGTAGGATGAATACTAAGTGCACTGAATGTTGTCTCCATTCTATGTAAATCTCTTGATTGCCTCAAGTTCATTTCTGCTGCTTCTAATCTTCCAAGAAGGGTTTCTCTGGTGAAGTTTTTGGTACAAGGTATAAATTTTTCTATCATTTGCATTGTCTGCTTAAATATAGGAGTCAATGTCCTCATAATTTTCCATATCACTTCATTATTTGTCTTGATTCTTTCACAAGATTTTATACTTGCAACAATTTATGACATTCTACCAATATAGCTTCTAACAAATTCATTTTCCATCATTCTTATATCTTCAAATGCACATATCCAATTATGTAATTTGACTTTCTTTGCATGTTCATAGCCTTCAAAAGTAGATTGTAAAGCTAACCAAATTTCATGAGATTTTTTTAGATATTTTATATGACTGTACTCATTTTCTAGAAGGGCTGACAAGAGTGCTTCTCTAGAAACTATGTTACACATGAATAGATCTTTTTCATCATTAGTACATTCTTCAATTTTGTCTTCATCAATGATAGTCTTCTTGTTCTTTGTGATTAACCAATATCCTAGTCCTAAACAAAGTAGACGTGTCTTCATCTTTTCTTTCCAGCTGTCAAAATTTACTCCTTCAAACTTAGAAATTTCTTTTCTAAAATGACTTGCCATGGATCTCCTCAAATTGTTAAACTTTTCCTTCAAGGACCTGCTACTTTGATACCAATTGTTAGAAAGTAACATCCACCAAGATAATTGAGAGGGGGGGGGGGTGAATTAGTTATCAGATAAATATAGATTTTATCAAATTTAATAGATTTTAACCATGTAAGCAATGTGATCAACAACCATAGAAAGATATACATGCACAACAACACAATAACACAATATATGTTGACTAGGGAGCCTCTTGATCAAAGAGTAAACCCTAGTAGGAATGATTCCCATAAAAGATGCACTAATATGAAAGTTTCTTGTGAGAGGATGGACTCTATTACAAGTCTTATGAAATACATTCAGTACATATCAGTCCCTGCTAGGAGACTTTGAATCCCTGCTAAAAGATTCTAACTCTGTTAGGAGTTATGGAAGACAACAGGACCCACTGTCAAACAGCTTCAAGGGAAAGATCACTGAACACACTGTCCAACTGACCTCTATATTACTCAAAAAAATAATACCAAAAGATTACTGATCTCAACAACTTATCACTTCTCCTCTGACTCTGCCAAACCGCACCAACTGCTTCATCAGATCTCAATATCAGATATTTATACTTTGCATATCCTCTTTCAACAAGTATTGCACAATTCTACAATTCACTTTCACAATCTTACATTCCACATTCCACACTAAAATAAGGAAAACATTCCTTCCTTTATACCACATGCAAATAATTACAAATGAGTCAGCATACAAATTACAAAATAAAATCTTCCACACGTTACATAAAGATTGCATAATTACATTAAGCTGTCAGCTTCCAATTAAGATAATTCTTCACTAGTGCGACCTCTAACCTTTCTGTCACATCCATGTCACAATTATCATGTCTTCATCATTTGTTCAACTTCATATGCTCATATTCTATCCCGATTAGGAGATATCATCCGATTTCCAAAAAGCGCTACTCAAGAACACTACCTGAATACCGCTTCCATTGAATTACACATAACTATCATAAATAAATGAATTTTTTTACATGCTCTTAACCACAATCTTATAGAACATCATAGAGCAAGTCCTTAATTCTGCATAGCTTGATCTTCAATATCCCAGATGCACTAACTCCAACACTGTCTGCTTCTCTGCTAAACTTTAGTAGATCACTGTGTTGACATCAATGAAAATCACAGTCATGAATGCAAAAAAAAATTCTATAGAATGACCATGAATACTCCCCCATAGGATATATTCAACATTCATTCCTAACAAAATCAAGTCATGGTTTTTAAAGTGACTAAGGAAGGGAATATGGTAGTAATATTAGACCCCAAAACTTCCCTCAAAATTAAAATAGTTCATAATAACAATACACACCTGGTCCCATGGGGGAGTTAACCTCTCCCTATCAAAACCTCTATGAAATTTAAATAGTTTTCCCTTGGCACAAAAGAACTAAATCGGGCCACCCACATCCGTAACACATCTTGTTTTCTTCCATTTTCTTCATTGAGTAGGTAGGCTAATGGCTTGGGAAATGGAATCTTCATTGACCTCAAACAAAATTCCCCCATGGTAACCCTCTTATCATCCCAAGAGAAAAAAATTAGGTGAGAGAGGCTCTCATCGAAACTAGTCATGTATTCGATAAAATGAGTATTTTTACCCTCCTTAAAAATGTTCCACACAATAGGGTTATTCTTATAATAATCATACTTATAAGGCTCCACATGGAACTGACCCCCCCCATACTTTTATTTTCTAGTTCCAAAGAAAAACATAGCCACCAAATGAGGGTTGAGGAGAAATATTGCAAAGTTGGGATTTCTTCAAATTTAGCTTATCGAAAAAGACAGGTGCAATATACTGAATAAAAGGCCAATAAAAGTTGTAATAATTATATTTAATACTTCCATTTTTGGCCACCACAAGGAGGCCAAAAAAATCATGAGAATGATCCTTTCTCCAATGCAAAATGTGGTTACAAATAATGAAAGGTCAGGGACACAATCTAGAAAAATCTACAAGGTCATCTTTTAGATTGATATCACATTCCCCAAAAAGATTACCTTTCCAAATAATCATGCCAAAATATTTCCAACAAAATCCCTCCTAATTAGGCATGAGGTGATGTGGAACCATCAAGTACAAAATACATGACCACTTGATAGGGTTTTAAATATAGGGTCAAAATGGATAGGAATTCAAATTTGAATTTTGGCCCACTCTTCCATTTAGAGCCCAAAGAACCCAAAAAAGGGTCCAGTGCACCATTTTAGCACCTTTCATTAGAAACTTGTGTATATTTTTCATTTCCTAAAAATGATTTTGTTACATTTAGTAAGGAATTCCACTTTCTCTAATAGTGAAGACCCTCCATCGACAACCCAAAAGTTGCTATGGAGTCAGCAAGAGCATTTCCCTCTCTAAAGATATATTGTAGGGTGAATTCATCAAATCTATATAAGAGTGGTCTTATTTCTCTAATTATTTCCTCCACCCTATATCCATCCATCATGATTCCTCTAGTGGCTTCGATAGTTAATTTATAATCCCCTTCAATCTCTAAAAAATTTATTCTAATGGAGAAGGAAAAATTTAGGCCCCATAATAGGTTCATCCCTTTTACTTGGTTCCTAGTAGAGCTTCCAAGATTTCCTACATATGCAGCAACAATATCTCCCTTATAAACCCTAATTATCCACCCACTAGCAACAACGCCTAGTCTGGTCATACTGTCAAAATTTAGCTTAAACCCAGGAAGGCAAGGAGAACTCCAAACTATATTTATCCTCGACATCCCAAGTTAATTTCCATATAGGAAATTAATTAATTATATACCATGAAGGAAAATTATCATGTCATTGATAGCAAGGAAATTGAGTGTCTCATGAAAATAAAATGATTCTGATAGAAGGATATAAAAGGTATGAAGAAGCTAATATTTGTGAGATTCATTTGATGAGACATAAAAAAGACCTCAGAGAATGTGAGAAAATATATATTGAACAATTGAAACTACTTTCCAAGAAATAGGGGATAGACTCTCAATAGTCAAAAAGTGTCAACATTTTGTGTGATGAAATAGAAAATAGAATAAGAATTTTATCTTTCAAAATAGATTTATTAACTAAGCATAGTGTGCAAACCTCCTAACATATTCTAAATTTATACACCAACTATACTCTGTTTAAGGATTTTATCACACACATGATGTATCTTGACTTATTCTTTTATAGAATTGAGCATATGCTTAATTGTCCTCATGTTATATAGGAAAATTGGAGAGATAAAGAAAATCAAGATTTAAGTGCAAATAAAGGCATAAATGGGGACCTATTAGATAAATATGCAACCCAAAAATGAGTCTGAAGATAGCCAATGAGATTGCCCAAAATCTATCTCAATGCATAGGTAGAGTATCACAAGAGTTTGAAAAGTAAAATTATAGATTAGAATGGGTTTATGGACCAGATGAAGATTGATTGAACCACTATTTGGTGAATGTTTTAAGAAAATAAATACCAAAAAGGATTAAAGTTGTTAACAGTTCCATTTTTTTTTTTTTAAAAAGAGAAAGAATTTTTCTTTCTTTAATATTATTTGTCCTTTAATTGTAAAAGATCTCTTGTAGAAATAATTTGAATCTCTTGATCTTTTGTTAACTCAAAAGTTATCACTAAAGAGTTAGACTAGAGGTCCACCATAGTAATTCTATCTTTCTAGGATTTTGGCTTTTTTTCAATAACTCTAGCATAACATAGAGGTATTCTACAAAATGTTGAATCAAGATACCCTATGAAGTTTTCTTGGACGTTGTAATTCCTAGTTTAAAAAAGAAATTAATATAAAGCATTGTTTACAAAATCCCAAAGATTTCTCCTACATCTAATGTGGCATTTTCCTTGTTTCTTTTGTTTAGTTTATTATTAAAGAGATAAATTTATTTGCATGAAGTTGTTGAATTTATTTATAACTTTTGTATATGGAATATCATAACTTAGAATAAATGAAATAAATCCTTTTAAATCTTTAGAATCATTTGAATCTCACACTTTTAATGTTATATTTTATATTTTACTAGAAATCTAATCATTAATGGTTTAATATATCTCTTTGGTAAAGGTTGAATGAAAGTAGTGACTGCAATGTTCATCATTCTTTTCTGGGTGAACCCACAATAGTGGGTTACACTTTTTTTGCCTGTATTGATACTATAATGTACATTATGAAAAAAAAAAACATCACTTCCAGATGCATATTGCTGCTAAACCGTTACAAATTGGAAGATAAAGTAAATTAGAGTCTTTTAGGATTTTATGTCTAGATTATAAATATATATATTTTTAAATTTTTTTTGAATTGTTTTGAATCCATCTTTCTATCTCCCTCAAAAACTAGTACATTGTTGAAAACAACATTTTTAAAGAGTGACACTTATTCCATAGAGCATAACTTTTTTTCTAAAATAGATACCAAGTTGATTCTCTCGAATTTAGTTTTGTAACATCCATATCAAATGCTTGCAATTGGTTTCATGACTTTATCCTCAACATTTCATATTTTACTAATGTTTTAATTTGATTTAACCATAATTTTGGCATACATTCATTCCATAGCTTGTAACTTGTTGTCTATTTGTCCAATTTATTTTTTTATTTTATTTATAGAAAGAAAACTTCAATACCTAGTGCATAGATATTTTTCATTTTTTTTTTCTCTTGTTTACTATTTTTCCATAAGAGTCTAACATAGAACTTGATATATGGTGAAATATCTATGTTTAATAAAAATAAAAATGCAAAGTGATAATAAACTTAGTATATATTAACATTATTATCATTGGAAATTTGTTTTTGAGTAGTATATGTATCATCTTAAAATGGGTGCACTCATTATTTAAGACCTTTTATCTCTTTTCCTTTACTGACTTTATGAACCATGAATGGGTTCTCGCTCGATCCCCCTTTTCTCTTGTTTTGTCCCATATCTTCCACTTTCAACTATGTAGTCTCTAAGACCTCAAGGATGGCTCCCTGTGGGCCAACCCTAGAATAGGTTGACCAAGTTGACCTATTCTAGAATAGGTCAACCAATTTTAGAGTATGTCAACCAAGTTGACCTATTTCAAAATAGATCAACCAGTTTGACCTATTCCCTGGGGATTTTAAATCTCGGGGCTAGTATTGTCTTGGGGAATTAAATTGCAAAATTGGGTGACCCTGTCAGCTTGCTTTATTTTCCCACCCAAAAAATAGTATAAAAGGAAGCCTAGGAACCTCAATTTGACATCCATTAACATCGAGGAACATCCATGAACATCCATTTGACATCCATTAGAGATCCATCAATCACATGAGAAAGTTCAAGCATTCAAGATTCAAGGATCCTTTGTGAGTATTTCCTCTTCAAGATCTAGCATTTTGTTGGCCATCAAGGGAGGAGATCTACATTCAAGGAATTCGTTATCTTCTACATTGAAGCATGTTTACATACATGGATCCATAATGTGGTTTTGGTAGATCCATTGTACTTGTGGAGATTTCCTGTATTTGTCATTACAAATTCAACATCTACAACATACACGCATTAAATTAAAAAATCCTAATTGACAAGGGTTTCTACAAGAAAGGTGAATACTTACATTTTTATTCTTTACTTTACAAATTTACATTTCAATTTCAATGTTGATTCCTTAATCTAGGACTTGACCAAGGTAAACCCTCATCACCTAAATCCCAAAACAATCTTTTCTATGTAGAGGAGCAGGATATCAAAATTACAACCACAGATCTGGAAACTACTTGCCGAGACATTTTTGAAGAACTTATGTCAAATTTTCTATAGTATCCTAAGAACATGGTGACTTCATGGAAAAAATTTTGGAACATGTTGCACTAGGTTGACTTGTTCCTAGAGGTCTAAGAAAAAATATATATTTTTTGGGTTTTCTGTTGTGATCATGAATCCGTAGTCAAAAGTTCTGTCACAGGTTTATATCTACAATTTTTATAGAAAAAAGGAATATTCCTCTACACATGTCAAGGTGAGTACTTTATCATTCATTTGATTTCTTAGTCTAGGCCTGTTTTCATATCTTAATTGGGTTGATTGCATACACTTAGCATCTAGATCTATCTTAGATTTCTCATTAAATAAATTGGTTAAATTTCACATTTTCATTTACACATATTTAATTGAATCCTACATTTCATGAAAGAGGAATTTCTTGTGTACTTCCTTTATATAATTTGTGTTTAGCATTGTCATCCCTTCATATTCTTGGGTTTTGCTAATCTAACTTGGGTTATATTGAGAATTATGTCTAGAAGCCCATCTTTCTCTTGTATTTTGAGTGTTAGTGTTGGAATGGTTAACTAATGAACTCATCTCATATATTTTATATTGTTAGATTCATTAGTATCCATTTCACCCTTAAAAATTTTGGTGAACCAGATGCATTACAACTTCCTTTTGATCTTGTTACAACTTCCTTTTGATCTTGGTTCATTATCTTGTGTGTTCACCTTCACTAAACATTTTGGTGAACCCGACATCCTATACCACTTTCTTGGAGTTAGATCCCTTGTTTTACCTTTTTGCATTGGTTTTTTACTTTCTTTTGGTGAAACCAGTGCATTCTCCCCTTTTCTTATTGATTTTGGAGTTAGATTTAGCTATATTTGTGTGGTTAGATCTTTCTTTTTATGATCTTTATTATATTGATAATTATTTGGATAGATCTCATTAGAGTTTCCTTTTGCGATCTCCTCTTTTATGAGATTTATTACACTAATCTTAACCTCTAGCATTCTCACTAGGAGAATTTGTAGAGTCATGGGATCTTTTGATCATGATTCCTCTTTTCTTCCTAGGACCCATGATGATACTAATATTTTCCCTCAAGATCCCAATCTTATCATGGAACATAACTATTCTCACTCTTCCCATGATGAAGATGAAATTTTAAGAATTCCTCCATCCCAATTTGATAAGCTCTCTTATGAGTTTGATAAATTGGAAAATTGGCTTGTGCAAGAGAACCCAAATCCTGATAGTGTTGTCACTATTGAGGCTATTAAGAATCTTATCACTGATGATGATAATAACATCTCCAGTTTCCATGGTGTATCACACCTTATTAATACTCATGATAATACTTTGATGAAATGTGTTCAAGATTTAGGATACATTCCTCCTTCCACAACCATTGAACCATCTATTCCTATTTCTATTACTATTCCTAGAATTCCTACCTATGTGCCACCTCTCATGACAAATTATACACAAGTCTCTAATCCTTTAAGTTTTGGTCTTCCTAACCCTTCACTTCTAGCAAGTGTTCCTCCTACCTCCATACACTCTTCATTACCTTCATAAAGTGTCATTCCTTTTACATATTCCAATCCTCTTCCAATTCCTTCTAATCCTCCATCAACATCCGTACATTTTCCTTTTGCCTTCTATAACTTTTCTAGTACATCCAATATGTCTATACCTACTATTGTGTCTTCTAATCCTACCATTAGTAGCCTGGTTAAAACCATCACCACTTTTCAAAAAAAAGTGGCTCAATTCACTCAATCTATTTAAAACATCCCTACATGTGACATTATTAATCCCCTTTCCTTAGATATCATTCATGTTGTTATCCCGCAACATATTGAGATACCTTGTCTTGAAACTTATAATGGTAAGGGTGATCCTATCATTCATGTTGGGACTTTCCAAACTATATGTAATAATATTTCACATGACAATAGGCTCATGGCTAAATTTTTCACACGTACTTTTAGAGATGAAGATTTGCAATGGTATTTCTCTTTACCTCCTTATTCTTTTAATTCCTTTCAAATTCTTGCTAATGCTTTTATCCAACAATTTTAAAATAATATTGGTCCTCAGATTTATTTGATTGGTTTAATGCATTTTAAGAAGAATGTTAAAGAAAAAGTTAGTGACTTTATTGGTAGATTCCAACATTTGTATTCTCAAATTTCTTATCCCATGCCTAATGAGGATATTCAACGTATTTTTATTTCTAATTTTCAAAAAGACATTAGAGATAAGATTCTCCTTACTGATTATACTTCCTTTTGACACCTTTGTGCAATGCCTCACCATTATCAGTTACAAGTGAGCCAAATTGAGAGATACACTCCAATGTCTCTTGTTATTGTTGATAAGAGTGACACCACCATTCATCAAAACAAATTCACTAAGTCTAACAACTACATCAAGATTCACAAGTCAACCAACATAGTTGATGATCAAGTGGATACTACATCCAATGGTATGGCTACTTTTACTTTTGTGTATCATCCTAACCATAAGTACACTCCTTTATCTAAACCTCTACCTATGGTGATGACTAAGTTGATTAATGATAACATTCTTAAACTTCCTCTTATTTGTCCTATTGACACTAGAAAACCAATGCCTAAGTCTTATGATCAAAATGATTTTTGTCAATACCATCATCAGTTTGGTCATGATACTAAATTTTTTTATGCTTTGAAGAATACTATTCAAGATCTTATTGATTCTAATGCTATATGTGTTGATGTTGAGGTTAATAGTATGAATAAATCTGTAGCACCTCCTAATCATAATTTGCAAATCTACACCAACCGCTTACCTTCACATTCAACAAATGTCATTAATCTACCTTCTTCTCATGTTACTTTTATTAGTTATGATGACAAGGTAGAAGAATCTAATCATGTGGTTAATAATGTTGAGTCTCAACCTCAACCTTTGATTTTACCTTTGCATGAACCTAAATCTTCATCTCCTATCACATTTGATCATTCTGATATATTTAAAGAACCTAATGGTCTTCTTTACATTACTGCTAAGGTTTCCCATATCCCTTTTCATGGTGTTTTGATTGATCCCTCTTCATCCATGAATCTTATCATTGAAGAACATATTTTTAATGAAGGATTTCATAATGATACATACAATACATCTAGTGTTTGGATTAAAACTTGTAATGGTTTTCTTTATCATCCTCAAGGTTCTATTAATCTTCCTGTGACCCTTTTTTGTAAGGTTGTTCATACTACCTTTGTTGTGATTCCTACTTTTGATTATTTCAATTTAAGCTTGGTATTTTGTGGCTCTCTTCTATGCAATTTGTAGCCTCTCCTATTCATAAGTGCATAAAATTTCATCATAAAGGAGAATTTTTGACCATTAATCATTCTCTCTATAAACCCTCATGCCCTCCAGATTATAATGAGATAGATTTATTTTAGCCATCTCTCCCTAAAAAACCACCCAACCATCCTAATCCTCTTTATCGATACCATCAACAATACAAGGTATAAAATATTCTTGAGCTTAGCCTTCCTAAGGTTGATACTCCTATAGATGTCTTACCTACCCAACCTATTCCTCCATGTATCATTCTTCAACCTGTAGCCATTCCCTCATAAGAACCTATGACTGTTGAATCTAATCTGTCAAGTTTATCTTGTAAAACTATTTGTAACCAACATGCTCATTAGCATCATAAGAACCATCAAGATAAGGCTAATACTCATTCTCTTTCTTCTCAAAATGATTCATCATCTCAACCTTTTCCTTCCTTTGATCAACCCATTCTTGACCCTTTGAAGGAAGTTAACCAAAATAACAATATGCAAATGGATAAATATGATGATTATATTCATATTTTAGATTCTATTAATCTTGATATGGAAGATAGTCTTGATGATGATCATTCTAATGCACATGTTAGTAATGGTGAATATGAAAATATTGATATGGATTATGATTTTCCTAACATGATTTCTATGTGAAGCTAACACTCACTCCTAGTGAAGATCACAGTGAATCCCACCAAAGTCCTTTCTTGGAATTGGTAGTGGTTCCTAATATGTTGGATGTTATTTCTCTTGCGAGCTGCTCACCTTCCCCTAATATTTCATACTGAGATGGGGAGGGCACGTGGAACGCTTGAAGTGGACTTCTATAGCATGGTAGTCTTTGTGTGTTCATGTTGTATTTTTCCCCTATGTTGTGATCTTTATTATATGTTTTGTCTAGATCCCTTTAGGCAATTCTTGTTTCTCTATTGGCACAAGATGATAAAGTAATCAAACATGTCATGCATCTTATTCTATTTTTACCTCTCTTCTTCTATTTTTTGTTACATGTTATGTTTCCTATGTTCTATTATTCATATATGTGCCCTTGTATAGTCTACTTGGATGCTAGCGACATAGTAGCACCAATTCTTTTTTTTCTTTGTGTTCCCAACCCAAAAAGACTCTTCTTTGTACCTCTTACATTCCTTTCCCTCCATTCTATTGTAGTTCTACTTCCTTTTGGTAATGATGACATTTCATACTTGATATAATATTGCATATTATCATATGATCATACTAACCCCAAACTTAGTGGATCCTTTTGTGTTCTCTCTTTTGTCATGTGTTTATTTCCCTTGAAGTGTTCTATCTTGGGGGTATTTCATAGTAGAAACATTCTTAATGGATGCATGTAAGCTTCCATTAAAGCTATTTGTCCCATTAAGGTGTTTGTAATCACTTTAACGTGGGGGTATACAATCCTCTCATTTTTTCACACACGCACATTAATAATTTGGTTTCCTCTATCGAACTACTGATAGTTCATGGGGGATTGGTCTTTGTTATTTTGGATCTCTCTTTGGACTACTGATTATAATACCCCAAAAATGGACTATAGGTTCATTAACCTCCTACATTAACAAATTGATCGAAATCGACATCAAAGTCCTAACCTAAGGCACATCTGCACATCAGTTTATCAAAACCTTAATTTATTTTATCCTAATTTTGCATCGAGGAATATTCCTTGAATATTCCTAATTTATCATATTTATTCCTAATTTATATTATTTAATTTTGACAATAAATCAAAAATCCTATGAATAATCAATTAAATTATTATTTAATTAATTAAATCCAGTTGTCAATATTTAATGAAATAGTTTGGAATAAAGTTTGATTTAATAATTGATTAACCCATAAATCAGTTATTTTAATTCAAAATCAGTTAAGTTGAGAATAAATCACTTTATTTTTAAATTAATTCATATTAAATCATGAACAATCAGAAAAGAAGTCAACTTTAAATCAATTATCAATTTCAATTTGTTAACTTTCTAAAACTCAACATGTGATTGTGAGTTGAAAAAGTGAACTAAACTCTATTTCGAGTTAAAAAGTGCTTTTGCATGATTTTATGAGTTGATCTCTTCCTGATTTCTTGTTAAATAAAAAATCAACTTGAGTTTATCAAGACTGATTTATGGCTTTTCTCAATGCATCCTCAAGCCATGGATTTCTATATAATTGAGGCTCAATCCTTCATCTCACCCCCCGTGAATTTGCATCTGAAGAATCAAGCTCTTGTGAACAGGTGATTGTGAGATTTTTGTTATTGTTTTGATCATAGTATTCATTTATTTTCATATCATAGTGTATCATTGTTAGATCAATTTGCATATCATTTCAATCCATTCTAGACTAGTTTCATATCATTTTTTCATCTTATTACACACAAAATCCAAAAAAAAAGAGATTAATTTGCATTCATCTTTCATCCATCTTTCATTCATCTTTTAGCATTAAATCCTTCGTTTAGGTGTTGCATTGTCACTGATCTTGGTTTGAATATGAGAATACCATACTCGCACCTACTAGAAGGCAGTAAATCACCTGGTTAGCTATATTGTTCTTATTTGCAGATTTCTTGATTTGCTAACTTCTAATGTTTAACTGAAGTGTTGTGTCTCCAGATAGGTACAAAATTCACATGCACATTTTTGGCACCCACCATGGGGCCCTGAAATGGGTTTCCATTCTTTTCTATCAATTTTCTATCAATTTCTCTCAAAAATGTGATTTTTTATTTTCTATCCATACAATTTTCGTATGACATTTGATAGATTGTCACACCAAGACCCCTTGATTGTCTTACAATAGTTGGCAATTTCGATAATCATGCTGGTTATTTGGTATTATCCTTTGGGAGTTACTTTGTTGTGTGCATACTGACCCACTATCGTTTCATGCCTGGACTGTCATATGGGAGGTAGCACATTGTCGTACAAGTTTTTGTACTAGAATTTCAATTGTTGTATCAAATTTCTAGGTTGCCTTTCAAATTTGATTTTTGGATTTGGACTGACAACTAACCCTAACAATTGATATTTGCTATTTTTGATTGGTGCTTGTTTTTCTCACGGAAAAGTGCAACAAAATTGAAAATCAGGTAAAATCTACTAAGCGTGTTGTGTTGGAACTAAGGTATTCTGCTACATCTGATAACATTTCAGTTTGGGACATAAAACAAACCTCTCACATGTTTAGCTCAAGTGTCTCTTTCTTTCATAAATCACACATTCATTTTGGGCTCTAAAAAAAACATAGATTTGCTTTCTACATATCTGTTACACATAGTAATTAGGCCCTATGAACACTATTTGTGGAGTTCTTGAGGGAGTGGGCTTCATTTGCTTGTTTTGCATGTGAAGCTCTTCTCGAAGATAGATCCCCTTGTAGGTAGGGAGGATATAGTTATTATCTCATGTTCTTACTTGGTTCAGTCATCAACATTGATCAGTACGTTCTCTCTTGGACCCACTTAGAGTTCTCAGTAGACATTGTTGTTGACATCACTAACCTTGGTGAGGTGGTTTCAGTCTTAGCATGTCAATTGATCTATTTGTTATGTTTTGGTGAAGTGAAGAGGCTAGAGGATTATGCTCTACTCCCTTTTTGGGTAGTATTAGAAACTCAAATCCTTGAATCTAAACTAAGTCCCTCTATTGTCCTTTTTGTGAGTCTCCATTTAGAGAGGGTTAATTGTAGTGGACATTCCCTTTATTGGGTCAACCACGTGGATGAAACCTCAAGCGGTAATAGCCATTTTCATCATGGTAGGAGAAGCCACTATATAAATGTCCTTGTGGAAGAAATCTCCATAGGTGTAGTATCTTGTTGGGCTATCAAATCTCCTCAGCAACTCCTGATTATATATTCTCAGACTGTGTCAAAACCCCAGTGTGCCTGGATTAGATTTAGTGGCAGAGCCAGACCATTACTAAGAACCCTAGTGCAACCAAATTTTTATTTTCTAGGAGTATGTGTGTGATTGCAAAACTTTTGAGAACATACACAAGTAGCATTCTTAGGGATTAGAACAATAAATCACTATTCTTGTTCATGTGCAAGGTTGCTTTGTTGCTTGCTCATTGTTAGAAGACAGTTGCTTGTTCCCTTGATTGTTGTTTTGTGTGCTTGATATCTATTTGGTTATTGAAAATGACCAAATCCGAGACAAACCATTACACAGATCTTCAAACCTGGACAAAATTTTTTGCAAATAACCTGATACTGAAAACTAAAAAGTTGCAAAATCTAAAGCAAAAATCCTTTTCGGTGTCAAAAGTCATCTTGAAATTTCAAAACTTCTATGATTTTTCTCAACTATCTTGCCAGAACCCCCAGATTGTCATACAAGAGACAGTGTACTATCATATGAGTGTTGTCACAAAAATTGAGAAAATCAAAATCGGGTGTCAATTGTCGTACGAGCCTTGTCAAATATCATGCCAAAGCTAACCCAGACTCATACGAGCCTAGAGAAACTCATATCAAATTTTTACCAAAGTTGTGAGAAACCTTCAAAATTTGTTAGAAATCCAATTTTTACAGCCTACTTCTAGATTCTGTCAGAAAAATCACTGTCTTAGGAATAAAGCAAAAAACCAGAAGAATCCAACCAAATTTTCCAAAATTGGTCTCTTGTGTTTGATCTAGTCTTCTGATTTATCAATTTGAATCATGTTCATCTGGTGTTAAAACCTTGTGAAAGCCATCTTCTAATTCAGTCTTCAAAAAAATGGCTAAGTGTTGTTAGCTCGTGTCTGTCATCCTTTATGCGTCTACCCATACATCTATGGTATAGTATCCTTCATTTATGTCCAAATCAATCCAATCTTGACAAGGTTGCGTCATTCGATCCTCTTGAACCAATTCATTCTTCAGTTGTCTTAATATTTCTCTTTTGCTTCACCAAAGGTTAATGGTGGAAACTAGAGCTTCCTCATAAAGAAAACAAGGAGAACAATCCATATTCTCTTCAGCATCATCTTCTGTGATTTCTCAAATATTTCATCGACCTTACAACACCAATCTATTTGGAGAAGATGCTCTTGGCAACATTTACTTCAAAGGTGGTTACATCACCCCTCCTGTATTAGTTCATGGAGGTAATCAACAAACTCCACATTAATCAATCTCTGGTAATCCTCACAACAACACAATGTCTCAAGGAAGAGGAAACCAAGGTTCTCAAAGTCATCAGTCTAATCATGGTGGAGATCCAGAACCAACACCATCTAAAATTGAGAAGGGTATAGAAATGATGATTACTTTTGAAAAATGATGAAACATTTCTTACAAGAAGAGAAAGAAACCTACTTCTTAGAACTAGCTCGACAAGGAGCACAAACTTCCTCCAAACTTCAACGTTGAAGATATTGTCACTCAAGAGGAATAAAATCCTATCACAACCATGATGAAATAGATGCATGCTATGCAAGTGAACTTAAACAAGATGGAAAAAGAGAAATAACCAAAAGAATTTTCTATGGAGGCTCTATGCCCCTTTCCATTTCATAAAAAGTTGTACATTCCACCATTCCCAAAAAGAGAGGAAATACCAAAATATGATAAGTATGCTCGAAACTCTGATCCTCAAGATCATGTCAGAGAATTTTGTACTCAATCCATGGAGTTTATGCATGAACCTGTAATACCCCAAAAATGGGCTATAAGTTCATTAACCTCCTATATCGACATATCGAACAAAATCGACATCAAAGTCCTAACCAAAGGCACATCTGCACATCATCAAATCGTAATTGATTATCTTAAATTCTGCATCGGGGAATATTCCTAGTAATATTTCTAATTATCATAATTATCTTTAATTTAATGATTATTTGGCGATAAATCCTATTTATCCTAAACTTTGATTAATTGAATATTCTTAATATTTAATTAATTAGATTTAATTCTGCCACTTAATTATTTAATTGAATTTAATTATATTTATTCCTAATATTATTATTTAAATTTGACAATAAATCAAAATTCCTATCATTAATTAATTAAATTCTTATTTAATTAATTAAAGCAAGTTGTCATATTTGATGATATTATTTTTGAATAGAAGTTTGATTAAATGATTGATTAACCCATAAATCAATTGTTTTATTTTTAAAAAATGAGTTAAGTTGAGAATAAATCACTTTATTTATTTATTAATTCATAATTATCCATGTGCACAATCAATGAGCAGTTAAACTCCAAATCAAAAAATCAATGCAAGTTATTGATTTTTTGGAAGTCAACATCATTTTTTATTTTTAAAATTGATCTAAACTTCTAATTTGAGTTAAAAAGCTATTTTTGCATGATTTGCATGTTTTTGTGAATTAAATTATCTTTATTTAAAAATAACTCAAAAATCAAGTTGAGTTTATTTGAGTGATTTATGGCTTTTTCCATGCACCTCCAAAGCCTTGGATTTCTATAAAAACAAGGCTCGGCTCTTCATAATTCATCTCTCAAATCCACAGAATCTCATAATTTGTGAACTTATGCTAGTGAATTGCTATCTGGAGAATCAGAGCTTCTTTGCGAATCAACCACATTTTGTGAGATCACTTTTGTTTTCTTATTATTGTTAGATCATTTTAGCATATCAATTTCCATATTAGCATAGATTCATATCAAGTTTTCATCATATCATTATATCTAAAATTCAAAAAAATATAGATTAATTGCATTCATATTTCATATCAGTTTTGCATTCAAATCCTTCATTTAGGTGTCATCAAGATCACTGATCTTGATACAATCTAAGAACATCATACTCGCACCTATTAGAAGGCAGTAAATCACCTGGTTAGTTTACTTTCAATCCATTGCATGATTTCATTTTTGCTAACCTCTAATATTTTACTGAAGTGTTGTATCTATAGATCAAGTACAATTTTCACACACACATTTCTCGGGCCCATCGTGGGGCAACCCACCTTTACATGCTAGTTTTGATTTTTTTTGGGAGCTAAAACCCTAAATTTTCAAAGATTTAATTTTATCTCCCAAATGGCTTGGATTTTTGCTTTGAAATTTTGTTTTCGGGTTGGACACATATCAGGGAAGCTACAGTAAAAATTTTAGAATTTTTTGAGATTTTTTGAATTTTTAATAATTTTTTCTTGAAATTCTTAAAAAAATCAATATCTGACGCAAATCAATGTATTTTTTAGAAATTTTTATATTTTCAGAAAGTGTTTTAAATTCTATAGGGGTTCCATTCTTTTTATTTTAAATTTGGATGCAATATAATAGCTCAAATAGTCAATTTACAAAAACTAGTCTATTTTTGTAAAATGGGTCTCTAGGGCACAAATGAAGAGATTTTTCTAAAAATTTTACATTTTTTGAAAGATCTCTATTTTCTAGAAGGGGGCTCTATTCTAAATTTCTATTTTTGTGGCCAAAATCATATAAAAAAAATCAGATCTTGTTGACTAGGTCTAATGCAGGAAAAAAATTAAAAAATTATGATGGGTATGCACTTATTTTTTTACATGGTTCAATGAATGATATGAGTTGTCATTTGGGTTAATTTCTGGTTATTATTGCTGATAATAATTGATTTTTAGAGCTAACCCTAGGGTTTTCATAAGTTGAAGATACGTTGCATATCTGGTTTGCTTGTTTGCTTGTTTGCTTGTTTTCTTATCGAAGAGTTTGTTGCTTGCTTGCGCGGGATTGCTTAACAAAAATCAAAATCAAGTAAATATCTACTAAGCATGTCATGAGGATCTTAGGTATTCTATTTTTTCTAATAATATTTTAATTTGGACTTAATATAAATCTCTCGTGTGTCTAGCTTGAGTGCATCTTTTCATGCTTTTGTTTTACACACTTGCATAATTGATACTAGGTTGTGACACCTTAGGTATTCATTTAAGCAGTCTTAGATACTTGTGATTGATCTAGATTTCTATCTTGGGTTATTGGACTCGCTAATCACCGGCCCCTCATTCCACCCTGTGCTTGCAATCTCAGCGCCATAAAGGGGAGGGGTCTAGAGGATAGAAGCGTTAATTGTTCCACCAGGAAACCCTATTGTGCTTTTTAGAACTCACTTGTTTTCTAAGTTGTGGACTCAGTTTTTAGCTTGTGTGAGGGGTTAATTGTTCCACCTTGTGGACTTACCTCATATTCTCTTTAAGCATTAAGTGTTCCTCTTTCTGCTTTTGGGTACTTTCGGTAGATTTACTTTCAGAAATATATCTATGCTCACATAGTAATTAGGCCCTATGAACACTATTTGTGATTCTTGAGAGATTGGATTCCTAGTGAAATCCTTCTTGATGATGGAATCCTTGTAGGTAGGGAGGATACTTAGTGTGTTTCACATTCTACTCAGTTAGTGCATCTTCTCTTATTGATTGATACATTCTCTCTCCAGAGATGTTAATAGATCATGTGGGGTTGACATCACAGACCTTGGTGAAACAAACTTTATCTTAGCATGTCAGATTAATCTTCTTGCTTTGTTTGGGTTAAAAGTGAAGAGGCGTCAAAACCTTTGATCTAGAAACAAGTCCCCTTGTGGTATCATACTGTGAGTCACCTTTAGAGAGGGTTAACTATAGTGGATGATCCCTTCACAGGGAAAACTGCATTGACAGAACCTCAAGAAGTAATAGCCATTTTAGATGTGGTAGTAACAACCGCTATATAAATGTCCTTGTGGAAGAAATCTTCACAGGTGTGGTTCATTGTTGGGTTGTCAGATCTCCTTGGCAGCTCCTGATTGATTAAATTCTCGAACTATGTCAAAACCCTGGCGCGCCGGGATTGGAGTTCACCCCTTTGGATCATAAAAGTTGTAGAGTCAAATCGTTACTAAAAACCCTAGTGAGGCCAAATTTTTATTTTCTAGGGTATATGTGCATCATTGCAAAACATTTTGGAACATACACAATTAGTGCTTCTGAGGATTAGAACAAATAAGTCACTTGATTGTTCATGCGCAAGGTTGCTTTTGCCCTTGTTCATTGTTTTTAGACATGCTTGAAATCACTTGCATGTTGTTTTGCATGCTTGTTTATCTATCTAGTTATTGAAAATGGACAAATCTGTTACAATCCTCAAATCTGGACATTAAAATTTGCAAATAATCTGAATCTGAAAACTCAGAATTTGCAAAATCTAAAGTAAAATTCTTTTCTGGAGTCAAAAGTCATCTCAAGAGGTCAGAAAGTCATATGAGTTTCTATCAAGTGTCATTTCATTACTGCCCATCTGTCGTATGGTAAAGAAACCAGTGTCGTACGAGTCTTTCTGCTAGTCAAATTCAAAAAGTCAAATCCTGCTAGCAACTATCGTGCAAGTTTTTCAACTATCGTATGAGCTTTTCAATTATCATTTCATAGCATACCCACTGCCGTATGAGTCTGCAGAGTGTCGTTTGGGAAAATTTTGAAAAGTTGTCAGAAAATGTTCAGAATTGCCAAATACTTAGCTTTTTTAGCCTAGTTCTAGAATCTATCAAACAAATCATTGTGTCAGGAATAGAGCAGTAGCTATTGAGAATCAGTACACATGTCTCAAAGAATCAGTACACATGAGGAAGAAATTCTAATCACGGCTATGATGAAGCAGATGCAAGCTATGCAAGTCAAACTTAACAAACTTGAGAAGGAAAAGGAACCCAAAGAGTTCTCCATGGAAGCTCTATGTCCTTTTCCATTTGATAAAGACTTGTACATGTCACCATGCCCCCAAATAGAATTTTAGCAATGTGATAATCCTTATGATACCTCTTCCATGGAGAGTGACACATCCATCTTTGGAGACTGTCATGACTATGATGATGGACAATATAATGATACCTATGACACCTCTGTTCCTAAGAGTCCTCATTGTCATGTGTTCTTGCTTACTAGAAATGGGATTTCACATTGGATAGATCATGATGGTGATCCATATGATTCTGATTTTGAAAAAGACTTTGATGATTTTTGTAGGGATTTCACATTGGATAGATCGTGATGGTGATCCATATGATTCTGATTTTGAAAAAGACTTTGATGATTTTTTAAAAAGAATTTGATTATGATCCATCTACTACTGCTGAGGACTATAAAATCCATTGTGCTAGCTTGAAGCATCAATACTACAAGGATCTCTCCTCTAATAACTCTCATGCTGAAAATAAAGATTACACTCTCAAGAAAGATCATGTTAATGCTGAACCTTTGTCTTGTGATGGTTCCCTTCCATCCCCTACTTCCTCCATTAACCATACACTTCCTAAAGCTTCTGAGTCTTCCAAATCTTTCACAAATCCTTCATCCAATGAAAGCCTTGATACTTTTCATATGATTCCCTATAGTTATTCTCAAGGGCTACCGCTTGAAGAAACTCAAGCTAACCTTCACTTGGCTACCAATACTTTCAATAATGTTAAACCTAAAGAGCCTAAGCCTTCATATGCTATAATTCCTACTTCAGCTAGTCCTCCACCATCTCTTCCAAAGTCTTCCATACAGTCCCAACATGCTTCCTTGTCCTTAGAAGTGGCTCCATGTCAAGAGGACTCCAGAAATGATAAAGAAAAGAACATAAAGAAAGATCAACATCAAGAACCCTCCATGTCGTCCACTCCTTTTCATGATGTCTCTTATCTACCTCAGGGTTCTTTTGATCTTGCACACCCTTTTTCATGTATTCCACCATGTCTTAAGTCTTCTCCTAAGCAAGATCAAGCTACTACTTACACTGTTGAGCTTATTGACAATCAAAATAACCTTACTACACTTTCGCTTTCCAAAGATGATACTTCTATTAAGGTTGGTAAAAATGGTGTTGTTCCTTCCAATGTTAAGCCTATTGAAAATCAAAAGAAAAATTATGTGCTTATGCTATCCAAAGATCCTTGTCAAGATCAAAGTCTTCCATCTTCTTATTCTACCACTCCATGTTCACTTCCACTTTCTACTCTTCCTAAGTCTTTGCAAGCTTTGAACAATCCTATCAAAGAAGGTGCTCATATTTAAGATGTCCATGATTCTATTGAAAATTCTAATGCTCACTCTAAAGATGCTGATGTCCTTGGTTGTCATATAAATGTTGATGAACTTGTTAATTATCCTTTTGCATCTTCCACTTCCATCCTGGGACCTCTTCCACAACTACAAAGGGCTTCACATCTTCCTTCCATCTTGGGTCCTTATGTCCCTTCACTTTCCCCTCCTAACTCTCCTAATTTTCCATCCATCTTGGGTCCTTATGTCCCTCCATCTCCCATCTTTCCTCAAGATCAACACAGATGCATACCCTTGAATCCTTTTCATCCACCCACCCATCTAAACCAGTCATATCCTCCTTCTTCTTCCACAAGTCCTAATTCTTTTGGAAGTAAATTGAATGTTAAATACAAGAAAAAGAAGCAATACAAGAATCCATCAAAAAGAGAAGATCACCATGTCTCCTCTAAATGACATGGAGGCATAAAGTCAAAAGAGATATCTAAGAAGAAAACTACAAGACAAGTGTGGGTTCTGAAATCCATCATTAAAGATATTGTCTCTAGATCATCAAAAAGAAATGAAAAGCCTACGACTATATGGATTCCAAAGTCTCTCTTGAAAGAGTCTAGTGTTGAACAAAAAGTGAAGTTGACATTCAAGCTTCCAAAGGCTTCCACTTCATCTCCTTCCAAAAATATTCTTTCATTCCATGTGCCTAAACCACAACCTTTGCTATCCATTCGCCATATTCTTTCACGTATTCCTACATTCATGTTTCCTCCCTCCTCTCGCCACCCTTCAAGGTGTGTGTTGATGTTGATCTTGCCTTCCTTTCCATCCACCCTTTCACAATCCTTCCATTCATTATCCTTCTACCTTCTATCTTTTTTCCTCATTTGCCTATTCCTCCTATCTTCCAACCTCGCTTTACATAAAACCTTATCCTCCATTTTTCTCTTCCATATTCCTTTCCCTATCAACATCTTTGAGCATATAATTTTGAATCCTTGGCATATCATGGTTTATCCTTTCAAGGAGCATTATCTAAAAAGCTTGCCTTCTTCCAAAAAAAAATAAAAATTGAAAATGTGCCTTGGTGAAAACTTGGAAACATGTGCCTTGGTAGCAAAAGTAAAGAGAAATAAATTCATCCTATGGTGAAAACCACTCCCTTGTGGTGCCTTGGATAAGTACAGTGATGAAAATCTGGTAATCAAGCATCATGCGTAGTTCTTCTACATATTTCATCCATTCCATCTTCTCTCTTTGATCTTGACAATGTTGATCTATACACGAACATTTGGCTATCTTGTGAGCTATCTTCCGATGATCTTGCTTTCATTCCCTTCCTATTTAGCCTTCATATTTATTTTCCTCCATTTATTTTAGTCTTTCGCTATCATTTCTCCTTTGGTCTTGATCTAATAAAAAAAGAAAGAAAGAGTAAAACACAGTGCTATGAAGCCTCTTGACATGTCTACTCTTTTGGACTACATCCTTTCCTTCTTTGGCATTACGCTTTTGTGACTTATCCTATGCTGGCCTTTCATTACTTGTCCAAATGTGCTTTACATGGAAATTTTTCCCTAGCTTGGGTATTCTTGAGGAGTTTTCCCTTGAGGATTTCTTCCCTTCATTCTCCTTCATTCTCTTGTCTTCCCTCTCTTCCACTAGCTTGCCAATCCCTGCTAGACATTGGGACTGCACGATATGATCTTACTTGGGAGTTTGCAATGGAAAAAGATGCTATCAAGTATACCAAGTATCATAACAAGTATCAGAACTAGTATCAGAACCAGTATCAGAACTAGTACCAGAACAAGTATCAGAACCAGTATCAAAACTAGTATCAGAACTAGTATCAGAACCAGTATTAGAACCAGTATCAGAACAAGTATCAGAACAAGTATTAGAACCAGTATCAGAACAAGTATCAAAACTAGTATCAGAACTAGTATCAGAACAATTATCAAAACACCTACTAGGGCTACACCTTTTGCTTTAGTCTATGGGTCTGAAGTAGTACTACCTATTGAGGTTGAAATCCCATCACTAAGAATCAGAATGCATGGTCTAGTAACTAATGATGACTACAGAGTGTCTAGGTTGCAAGAACTTGAACTACTAGATGAGCACGGACAAGCAATGTATGATCATCTCAGAGTGTATCAAAAAAGAATGTCTAGAGGCTACAAAAAGAAAGTCAAACACAGAGAATTTTAGGTTGGTGATCTGGTCTTGAGAGAAAATCCTAAAAATCAATCCCATCGAGAACACAAGGGGAAGTTTGAACCCAATTGGTCGGGTCCCTTTGTAATCACTGCTACTTTTGGCTCTAGTGCCTATCAACTCTCAATGACTGAAGGAGAACAACTTTGAGAACCAATCAACGTTCTCCATCTGAAGAAATTCTACACCTAAGGCATTCAATCTATGGTAAAATGTCTTGAAAAAATCTTAAAAATTGGAAAATGTCCTGAAAAAATGAACATCTTGGTGAAAACCTAGCAATAGGTGCCTTGATGATTCACAAAAAAATAAAAAAATATCAAAAGTACAAAAAAAATTGAAAAAATGAAAAATACAAAAAAAATGGGAAAAAAAAAAGTGCCTTGGTGAAAACCTAGAAACATGCGCCTTGGTAACAAAAATAGAATCTCTGCCAAGATGGTGAAAACCTGGTAAACGGGTGCCACTTGTTTCAAAATGCTCCATCTATCAGTGCAATCTTGGTCTTTCCTAGCTTTTAGTCTTGCTTTAGTTTGTACATATCTCCCAGTTTGTTTCTGCATTCTTGTTCTCAATAAGTCGGTTTGTACACCAATCAGCTCAAGCGTATGTATCCTATCAATGTTTAACACTTGGAGGAAATCACAGTCATATCCTATGGCCTCCAATGTGTCTTAGATGTATCATATCTAGTCAAAGTCCTTTGAAGCTTCATGTGAGTCAGTCAGTCAGTCTTGTCTCCAGAAAGGATTTTGCATCAACAATGCAATCAAACATCAAAACTCAACTGAAAACAATCTATTCTTTTTACATGCTTTTATCTCCTTGTATGCTTACTGATTTGCATTGAGATTTTTGCATATTGTGTCCCTTTGAGCTCTTCAATGATGTCCCTTTTAGGATTTAGTGAGTGATGACTGGGGGCATAATCTTTTCTTTGTTTTCTTCTTGTATGTGAAAATCTAACTTTGGAAATTCTGGATTGAAATGGTGTCCGACTGTAAGAGCCTCTATCTCGAATTGGATGGCCATGCATACGTCGACCATTAATACCCAAAAAATTCAAGGAAGTTTGATCTAACTATTATTTTTTGAGTGAGTTCTTTCTCCTATTGTGAAATGCGATCTTACCTAAGGATGTGAATGATAAAGGGTCACTACAAGTAATTCATGCTAGATTTAGAATGATCTCTTGCCTGTTTGATGTGTTTGTCATGCAAGGCGTATTTAGGTCATCACAAAATTTATGTTTTGATTCTTATACAAATTTCTATATCAAAATGGACATGATATTTAGGTCACCTTGGTGTTTGTGCCTTGGTGCTTATATCTAATCTGACATTCTAAAAATAAACTCAATATTCATATATCCATGGTTGTTGACCAATGGGTGTTGTATTGATTCTTGCGCATACAAATCGATATTCATATGTCTATGGTTTCATCGCTAGTGGACATTGTATCAATTTATCTGGTTACCTAAAAGTTCAATGATGATAACAAATCAACATATGATCAGTGAGTAGGTCCTAGGTCCTAGGTTGCATTTCATTTTGCATATTTCTTTGCATTTTTCATGTTGCATGATCCCACAATGGTTAAACGAACTTCAATGCTTAAACGATTCTTCAAATCGCATCTTCAAATCTAACAAGAGTCAAATCTCACACGAAGGTTCCTCCAACGAAACAACAAGTAGAATCTTTTTTCTAGATCAAAATCAAAATCTAAGATTGTTTATATTATTAACTACTTGCATAATCAACCTTCAATCATAGTAGAAATCCATTTTTCAACTTAATGGATTATCTTTCATCAAACTATTGAAATTTCAACCATGGTCAACTCATGGTCAAACCTAGTCAAACTTGGTCGTCTGGACCTCCAAACGATGTAGAATGCATTCTCGGACGTGTTTAACCACTTCTCAAATCAATTAACATGCTTCTAAACTATCAACATTGACTTTTCTTATCAGATTTAAATTTTAATCCTGAAGGGGGCATGGTATTGCACATCATTCAAAGTCTATAATCTAAATTTGAAATCATATCCTTCCTCAATAATCAAGACAACAACCACGTCTAGTTTTTGATTCATCAAAAGTCCTCATCGCTTGGGGCAAATATATCATCGCTTGGGGCATATCAGATTCATCGAGATCCATATCAATCTAGTATTCTCCTGATCTTGTAAATGGTATCAGTTTTTGCAACTATCAGTTTAATTATGTTATTTCCTTGGTTCTTCGGTAACTGAAGGGTTCAGATGTGATACCTATGTGATTCTTCTAAGGACAATCGAGTCTAGAATCGGTCACTCACTTCTTCACAATCATAAGGTTCAGAATCAAGCATTTTGACACTTCTTTGCAATCATTGGTTCATTACTTTTATAGTTTCCATTATCTTTGGTCATTCAGGACCTATTATCTTCATATCAAATCTTTCAATCAGCTTCTATTTGATATCAATTATCAAACATCAATTTCATATCTTTATCATACACAGACTATCTTTGAGCCATTGTGCTTCGCATAGTAATTCAAAGAGGGGAAAAATGTAATACCCCAAAAATGGGCTATAAGTTCATTAACCTCCTATATCAACATATCGAACAAAATCGACATTGAAGTCCTAACCAAAGGCACATCTGCACATCATCGAATCCTAATTGATTATCTTAAATTCTGCATCGGGGAATATTCCTAGTAATATTCCTAATTATCATAATTATCTTTAATTTGATGATTATTTGGCGATAAATCCTATTTATCCTAAACTTTGATTAATTGAATATTCTTAATATTTAATTAATTAGATTTAATTCTGCCACTTAATTATTTAATTGAATTTAATTATATTTATTCCTAAGTATTATTATTTAAATTTGACAATAAATCAAAATTCCTATCATTAATTAATTAAATTCTTATTTAATTAATTAAAGCAAGTTGTCATATTTGATGATATTATTTTTGAATAAAAGTTTGATTAAATGATTGATTAACCCATAAATCAATTGTTTTATTTTTTAAAAATCAGTTAAGTTGAGAATAAATCACTTTATTTATTTATTAATTCATAATTATCCATGTGCACAATCAAAGAGCAGTTAAACTCCAAATCAGAAAATCAATGCAAGTTATTGACTTTTTGGAACACAACATCATTTTTGAGTTTTAAAATTGATCTAAACTTCTAATTTGAGTTAAAAAGCTATTTTTGGATGATTTGCATGTTTTTGTGAATTAAATTATCTTTATTTAAAAATAACTCAAAAATCAAGTTGAGTTTATTTGAGTGATTTATGGCTTTTTCCATGCACCTCCAAAGCCTTGGATTTCTATAAAAACAAGGCTCAGCTCTTCATAATTCATCTCTCAAATCCATAGAATCTCATAATTTGTGAACTTATGCTAGTGAATTGCTATCTGGAGAATCGGAGCTTCTTTATGAATCAACCACATTTTGTGAGATCACTTTTCTTTTCATATTATTGTTAGATCATTTTAGCATATCAATTTCCATATTAGCATAGATTCATATCAAGTTTTCATCATATCATTGCATCTAAAATTCAAAAAAATATAGATTAATTGCATTCATATTTCATATCATTTTTGTATTCAAATCCTTCATTTAGGTGTCGTCAAGGTCACTGATCTCGATACAATCTGAGAACATCATACTCGCACCTATTAGAAGGCAGTAAATCACTTGGTTAGTTTAGCTTTCAATCCATTGCATGATTTCATTTTTGCTAACCTCTAATATTTTACTGAAGTGTTGTGTCTATAGATCAGGTACAATTTTCACACACACAAAACCAACTTACCTAATGCATCTTTTCCCTCGATCTCTGGGAGGGTCAGCCATTCATTGGCTCTCTAAAATACCTCCAACAATCAAAAATTTTGAGGAGTTAATCAAAATGTTCTATCGACAATACTCCTACAATATTCAACACCCAATCACCATGATCGATATCTGCAATCTGAAACAAAAGACAAGAGAACCCTTCCTAAATTTCCTCAAACGATGGAGGAAGAAGTTTTCACTCTATGCTAGATCTATTCTGGAAACTAAAAAACTCAAAATCTTCATCAACAATCTAATTCCAGAACTCAATTATCATCTACAAATGCAAAATTATACTTCTTTTGAGAAAATGGTAGAAAATGCCATAAAAATTAAAAATGTGCTTTATAGTAAGGGAGACATCTTGATTAACAAAGATAGCAAGTATGAATCTGGTTCTAGCTCCAACAACAAGGACAAAGTCAAATTCTAGAACAAGAACAAGAATGTGGTAACAGATGGTGTTGTCGATCACATCAGTGCTCCATCAAAGCCACCCACATTCAATCTCACCATGGGCACTCAAGCCATAAAAGATTTTGAACATAAGGCATCTGAATCTTCTAAAAAGTCTAATGACTATAAACCATGGGTTAGAAAACCAAAGCGTAAGTTCACTCCTTTAGACGAGTCCTTAGAATCTGCCATGAAAATGCTATTGGCAAAGAAGACCATCACGTTGCTTGAGATAAAACCATATGATCCTAAAGTTAAGCCTAAATGGTAGACAGAGAATGATTTCTGTGACTTCCATTGAAACAAAGGTCATAAAACCAATAACTACATGCGCTTAAACATCTCATTCAAGAAAAAATTGATGAAGGAGAAGTTATAATTGACAATCACAAAACCAACAATGATCATACAGCATTCATGGAACCATTTTCAAAGCATAATCAAGGAGATTCATCTTCTAAGCCTAACATGGGTGCTAAAGTCAATTACACCTACTCTAGAAACAATGATTTCATTAACATGGTTGATCCATGCCTATCTGAACATTGCAATGTCATCACTATTGTGAAAAAGGATAGAGATAATCAATAAACAAATGCAGTAACTCGATCACAAGCTTAGGTACAACTTCAAGGACAAAACTTGGGTTCATCAAACACCCCTAAGGTGCCTTTCAATCATTCATCTACTTCTAAATAGAGGGCTGCCTCAAAATCAACTCCTAAAGAGACTAGAGTGACATCATATAGTATTGGCCAACTACTCCAACATACCAATGCAAAAATATCCATGTTTGAGTTGCTTCGGATATCTCCTGCTCATAGGGCCATTCTGGATAAAGCTTTTCTCGGTTCTAATGTTCCTAACAATCATGATCTAGATAGATTCCAGACTATGGTTGGTCATCTATTATCACCCTAGTATATCTTCTTTTTAGAGGAAGATGACAATTCATTGAGTCATCCCCATAACCAGCCCTTGCACATTGAAGTCTTGATCCAAAACCATTGTGTCAAATGTGTGTTGATAGATGGAGGTGCTGGTCTAAATATTTGTTGCTACAAATTGATCACACAACTGGGACTATCATAAGATGCTATTGATCCTAAAAAGAAGATAACTATAAAATCATATGATGAGCAAGAAAGATATTCAAAAGGAACAATTGTCCTACCTATCAGAATAGGACCAGTTATCAAAGACATCACCTATCAAGTTCTAGATCTTCCATTTTCTTACAACATTCTTCTAGGGAGACCTTGGATACATGAAATGCAAGCTATTCCATCAATATACCATCAATGTGTGAAATTTCCTTATGATGGAGTAGAGGAAATTATTCCAGCTGACATATGTACATCTTGCAATGCCTTGAAAGAAAGTGTTGACAAACTTGTTCCACATAATACACAATCTTTCCCCAAGAAAACATATATTGCATCAACATCCAAGATGGAAGACATTACAAAAGAAGTCAAAATCAAAGACATGAGCATGGGAGAATATACTATGGAGCCAATCCTATCTCTCACATCTCTCTCGTTGTCCCCAAAATCTTATGGATAACCTTCAGACAAGGTGAAACCAACAACTAAAGAATCTCAGGTCATATTTAATGGGAGTTTTATCATAGAAAAAGTGTCCAAGCAAGAATCTAATGAGGAAGAAGCTATACTAGCATGGTTGTTCAAATATGAGTCTCAATCTTAGGTAGTTCAGAAATGTGACTCTAAAATGCCTAAAATCCATATCAAATCTTATGGACTAGGTCATAAAATCATGTCTAAAATGGGATACACCAGAAAAGGACCTCTACAAACAAGAGGCAAAGGCATTGTAAAACTAGTTGAACACTATGGAAGGATGACCAAAGATACTACATGTCTGGGATATCAAAAGAATCCTTTTCATCTCAGCAAAAATTCTCCACATGTCTTAGAGCAGATTGAACCATCAATAGAAACTCAACTAGAGGAAGAAACACAACAATTAGATAGTGATGATTCAGACACCACTAATCTTATTCCTTATGAATGTTTACCTAAAGAAATATTAGATCTTCTTAAAGATGAAGAAAAATATAAAGAGAATACCAATGTAGTAGATACACAAGAACCTACTAGTAAACAAGAGGATGGTAAATCTACCACAATAGCTGAACATTTGGGATACAATAGTGATTCTAAAATAGACTCCCATGAATAAGAATTCTGCTTAGAATCTGAAGGAAATTTTTCTTGGGGGATTCGTCCTAACTTTACACATGTTCTTAGATTTCCCAAAGATCCAGATGAAGAATCAAATGACTATGAATGGGTAGTTATTCTAGAAGAAGAGGAGCTTATCACTGAAAAACACATTGATGTTATTCACCAATATTCACCTAAAACCAATGTGAGTCTAGAGAGAAATGATGAACTTAGTGAGTCTAATCCACCTATGGCTCAAGTGGAATCCAATAATGACGTTGAGACTATTCATGAATTGAAAATTTTGAGTAGTAATATCACCTTCAAATTTGACAGTCAGGTTAGGACCAATGATGACAACACCATATGCAAATAGCTACCGATCCAAACCAAGATATGCACACCTTTCCAACTGACTATGCCCATGCTTGATACCTCAATGCAGTGGAACCTATGACAAATTCCATCGGTGAACCTAGCATTAGCATGATAGAGTTGAATATCAAATATCTCAATCAGAAAAATAAGAACAAAAAGGAAAAGAATTCTGAGGGTGAAAACCACTTTATGGTAGTCTCATAGCCTAAAATAGTAAAAACAAAAGATGTATCCAAAGGTGAAAACCTCTCTAAGGTGCCTAAGGATGAGATATTTGATGTCCTTCTAAGTCATTTACAGGACAGATATCCAATATTGATAGAACCAACTCAATCTATCAACTTGGGTACAACAAAGGAACCACAATTGATTCATGTAGCACAATCCCTATCAACAGAAGAGAAATAAGCATTCACTACTTTCCTGATAGAAAAAAAGATCAACTTCACATGGAAGTATTTAGATATGCCAGGGTTGGATCCGAATTTGATAATGCATAATATTTCTATAGCTCCAGGAGTCAAACTTGTTAAACAAAAATTGCGAAAGATGCATCCACATATTGCACTCCTTGTCAAAGCTGAGCTAGAAAAGTTACTCAAAGCCAGATTTATCTGAGTCATTGATTATGCTGAGTGGATCTCTAAAATTGTTCTAGTATCAAAACTTGAAAAATCTATTAGAGTATGCATAGACTTCAAAGATGTAAATAAAGCATTCCGTAATGATGAATTTCCATTACCAAACATCGATATGATAGTGGATATGACGGTGGGCTTCAAAATGTATTCTTTAATGGATGGTTTCTCAAGATACAACCAAATCAAAATTTCTCTAGAAGATAAAGAGAAAACAACTTTTACATGTGCATGGGGTACTTTTTGTTGAAATGTCATGTCATTTGGTCTTAAGAATGTCGGTGCTACATATCAACGGGCTATGACATCTATCTTTCATGACATGATGCATTGAACCATGGAAGACTATGTTGATGACACCTTAGCTAAGTCTATAATAAGATCAAAACATTTAAATGATGAGCAAAATACTGGATAGAATGGAGAATTTTAGTCTCATACTGAACCATCAAAAGTGTGCTTTTGGTGTCACTTCCAGAAACCTCCTAGGCTACACTGTTTCAAAGAAAGGCATTGAAGTAGATCCGGCTAAAGTCAAAGCTATCATGGAGATGAAACCTCCTAAAAATATCAGTCAAATGAGAACTTTACAAGGAAGGGTGCAATCAATAAGACATTTTAGATCTCAGCTAGCAGACATATCACAACCTTTCACAAAAACATTACATAAAGGTGTGACTTTTGCATAGAACAAGGAATGTGAAAAGAATTTCAACCACATTGAGCAATATCTATCAAATCCTCCTATTCTGATGCCTCCTATTCAAGGGAATCCATTGATTCTATATGTCTCTACCATAGATACATCATTGGGGGCATTACTAGTACAACATGATGAAAACAAGAAGGAAAGAGCTATTTACTACATCAGTAGAACATTGGTAGCATATGAGAAGAACTATTGAATGATTGAGAAAGATTGTCTAGCTATGATCTTTGCATCACAAAAACTGAGACACTACATGTTAGCTCATACAACAAAACTAATGGCTAAGATTGATCCACTAAAGTACCTACTAACAAAAGCTTCCCTCACAGGTAGACTAGCTAAATGGGTGATGCTATTGAGCAAATCTAACATAGAATATGTTGAGAGAAAAGCTATTAAAGGCCAAGTCATTGTAGACCAACTGGCTGAAGCACCATTGTTTGATAATACACCATTATAGATGGAATTTCCTGATTCATCCATCATGCACATATCTTTTACGACTTGGCATCTTTTCTTTGATGGATCTTACACACAAGATGGATCTGGAGTAGGTATTTTATTTATAACACCACAAGGTTACTCCATACCTAAAGCATTCAGAATAAAATTTCCTTGCACAAACAATATTGTTGAATATGAAGCTCTACTTATGGTATGAAGATAGCAATTGAGTGGTGAGTAACAGAGTTGCACATTCATGGAGACTCACAGCTAGTCATACACCAAGTCAATGATGTGTACCAAACAAAAGATGAGAAACTTGCTCCATACAAATGCATGGTAGATGACTTAAAGAAATATTTCATATCTATCACATTTGAGAAGATTCCTAGAATGGAGAACAAGGTTGTTGATTCTATGGCAACACTATCATCTCTACTACATCAACCCAAACATGAGCTACGTTATGATTTCTTGGTGGAAGCAATGTCATTTCCGACATATGATTCCCCCAAAACCCACATGATCTGCACTCTTGTTGGTCATGATTCTTCCAGATACAAAAACCTATACTCCTACCTTAAAGACCACATCATCCCTGATACCCTCAACCACCATGAGAAATGATACCTTATCCAAAATGCATCACGATATGTCATCATTGGTAATGATATGTATAAATAGAGTCTAGATGGTACACTTCTTAGGTGTTTAGAACGTGATGAGTCTCAATGTGCATTAGAGGAAGTCCATGAAGGTATATGTGGATCACATTCCAATGGTTTAACAGTAGCTTGAAAAATTATTAGGGCTAGGTATTATTGGCCTGAAATGGAAAAAGAGGCTATCAAATATGCTAAGAACTGTCAAAAGTGTCAAGTACATGGAAACTTGATTCATGCCCCAAGGAGAGATCTTATTCCCTTTACTACACAATGGCCTTTTCAACAATGGGCATTTGATCTAATAGGTGCTATTTATCTACATTCTTCTAATGGACATACCCATATGATTACAACTATAGACTATTTCACAAAATGGGTAGAAGCAATCTATTTGACTCAATCAACTGGCAAGAAAATCTCTATGTTCATTCTGAACTACATCATATGTTGGTATGGTATTCCACATTCAATCATCATAGATAATGGTGGCCAATTAAAAAACAAGGACCTAGATTCCTTATGCTCAAAATTCAAAATAACACAACATTGGTCATCCATTTACTATCCTCAAGGGAATGGAAAAGTAGAGGCATCAAACAAGAATCTATTGAAAATCTTGCATCAAACAATTAATAAAATAGGAAGAGACTGGCATCTCATGATCAATCCAACTCTCTGGGACTATAGAACAAGTATCATAACACCCACAGGGGCTACACCATTCACTTTAGTTTATGGGTCTAAAGCAGTACTACCTATTGAGGTTGAAATCCTATCACTAAGAATTAGAATGCATGGTCTAGTAACTGATGTTGACTACAGAGTGTCTAGGTTGCAAGAAC
Source organism: Chamaecyparis obtusa (assembly GCA_027943335.1). Taxonomy (NCBI): domain Eukaryota; kingdom Viridiplantae; phylum Streptophyta; class Pinopsida; order Cupressales; family Cupressaceae; genus Chamaecyparis; species Chamaecyparis obtusa. The sequence goes on from BSBK01001583.1 coordinate 845,725, forward strand.
TTGAACTACTAGATGAGCACAAATAAGAAAAATATGATCATCTCAGAGTATATCAAGAAAGAATGTCTAGAGGCTACAACAAGAAAGTCAGGCACAGAGAATTTTAGGTTGGTGATCTAGTCTTGAGAGAGAATCCTAAAAATCAATCACATCAAGAATGCAAGGGGAAGTTTGAACCCAACTGGCTGGGTCCCTTTCTTATCACTACTACTTTTGGCTTTGGAGCCTATCAGCTCTCAATGACTGAAGGAGAATAGCTCTAAGAACCAATCAACATTCTCCATCTAAAGAAATTCAACACCTAAAGCATTCAATAATAAAAAATGTCCTGAAAAAATCATAAAAATAAAAAAAATCCTAAAACAAATGAACATCTTGGTCAAAACCTAGCAATAGGCACTTTCATGATTCACAAAAAAATTGAAAAAAATGAAAAAAAAAACAAAAAAATTGAAAAGATAAAATACAAAAAAAGAAGAAAAAGAAAAAGTGCCTTGGTGAAAACTTGGAAACAGACGCCTTGGTAGCAAAAATAGAATCTCTATGAAGATGGTGAAAAATTGGCAAACGGGTGCCACTTGTCAAAAGACACTCCATCTATCAGTGCAATCTTGTTCTTTCCTAGCTTTCAGTCCTGCTTTAGTTTGTACATATCTCCTGGTCTATTTCTACATCTTGCTTTCAATAATGTTAGTTTGTGCACCAATCAACAAAAGTGTATGTGTCCTATCAATGTTTCAAACTTGGGGGCAATAAATGTCATATCCTATGGTCTCTAGTATATCTTAGATGAGTCATATCTAGTCAGAGTCCTTTGAAGCTACAACTGAGTCAGTATGTCTATCTCCTTGCCATAAAGGATTTTGCAATCAAACACAAACAAACATCAACAACAAACTGAAAACACTCTTTTCTTCATTGCTTTTATATCCTTGTATGCTTACTGATTCACATTGATATTTTTGCATATTATGTACCCTCGATGTCTTCGATGATGTCCTTCATAGGATTTAGAGAGTGAGGATTGGGGGCATAATATTTTCTTTTTTTTTGCTTTGAGTGAAAATCTAATAACTTTGGAAATTTTGGATTGAATTGGTTTCCACTATAAGTGCCTCCATCATGTATTGGATGGCCATGTGTAACTTGACCATCAATACCTGGATGCTTCAAGGAAGTTTGATCTAACTCTTGTCTTTCTGAGTGAGTTCTTATACCTACTATGAGACATGATCTTATCCAAGGATGTGAATGATAAAGGGTCACTGCGGGTAATTCATAGTGGATTCCAAATGATCTCTGGACTGCTTGGTTTGTTTTTCTGCAAGGTGTATTCAGGTCATCAAAATGTATATGTTTTGATGCTTATAAAAATTGCTATATCAAAATGGACATGATATTTAGGTCATCCTGACATTTATGCTTTGCTGCTTATATCTAATCTGACATTCTGACAAAAAAGTCCATATTCATATGTCCATGGTTGTCTAACCAGTGGGCATTTTATTGAATTTTGATGTAAAAATCAATATTCATATGTTCATAACTTTCTAACTAGTGGACATTGTATTGATTTATCTAGTTACCTAATAAAATATTCAGTGTTGAAAACAATCGACACATGATCAATGACTAAGTCCTAGGTCCTAGGTTTTCATTTCATTCTGCATGTCACTTTGCACTTTGCATGATTTCATTTATCTCATGATTGGAATATCACCTTGATGCTTAAATGATTCTTTAAAACAATTCTAAACATGACACAAGGACTAAATCTCACACGAAGGTCTCTTCACATATCAGCAAGCGGTTACCATCCTGGGTTAAACATCCTTTTTGAAAAATGACCAAGTACTTGTCTTCCTCAATACCTACAAAATATATCATGTGTATCATTTCATTTACATTACATATCATAATCATTCCATTAAATACATTGCATTACATACATATACATCCATAAAGCATAAAAAAAATCATACATTTCCATAATCCATAATCAACTGCATTGCATAATCCATACATTTGAAAGAAAACATTGCATTGCATATTCCATACATTCTACACTAATCAAAGCATTTCAAACATTTTCATCACATGATATAATCATCATCAACAAAATGAAAAGTACATATGAAGTCATAATCCAAAAATTGATCTCATATATATCATAAACCTCAGAATAGTCAGGGGTGCACTAATGGAACAGTATACAAAAGAATGTGGTCATGTGAGCTATCAGAACAGATCAATGTATATGGACAAAATGATGAAAACAATCATAATAGTAAGGTAGATTAGTTGTCTACCTTCTCCTCCACATCTGGTGGTGGTGGGGTAGGTGCATTTGGTGGTGGATTAGCCCATGGTGCTCTAGCTCCCTCTGAAGAAACCATGTACTGAGAGTAAGTAGGCACTCTCTGCGTAGTAGGTACAATCATATAATATATCGAGACATAGTATGAGGCCTGACTAGTCTGATGAATGACCTCAGCCTGCAATCGTCTCACATCTATCTATTGCACTAGTCTCTGCCTCTTAGACTCTCTCAGCTGAATCTCCAATGTGGCACTCTTTAATCTCAAGTCTCCAATCCATGCTTGGAGTTTCTTGATAATATTCTGAGGAGTCTGTCTCAATCCAGGATCTACCTCAGCTACCTGTACCTCTACATCCTCCATAGGCTGATTAGAAACCTCCACTCTATATGCCTTATGGCATCAGACCTTAGCACCTAGATCAAAATCAGGATCAACTTGTGTATCATCAGCACCACCCACATCATGCTGAGCACCTAAGATCTCATCAGCACTACCAACACTACCCAGCTGATGATGTAGAGGGATTGGTTCCTAGTCCTTTCTCCAAGGTTCCTAACCTTCTCTAATCATCCAATGATTATTTTAGAGTGTATTCTCCACTATTTTGGATCTCCTAGACCCTCCTCCAACTTCTCCTCTAAGGTATAGTTGGTTTTTAGAAGTTACACTTCTTTCAAGACCAATTTAGGCCATCAATCCACTAGGTTCTCACACAAGGACTACCCCTTTAGAACCAAAAATGTCTTCTTAGGATCTTCCCACACTTTATTCTATCTTCCAATTAGTTTCACAACCCTTCAAAAACATTTAGAACACACCCATACACTTCTGGATTCACTACCAAGTCATTAGTCATCAAACTCTCTAGGAGCCCTAATTGGCTCTAATCCTTTTAGGCCTATTATCACTATTTTTCATCTCTATCTTTCAAAAACCCCAAAAAATCTCATATAAGACCTTGAAAATCCTCAAGGTATCTATCATCCCCTTCCAAATCCTAAGTTTAAGACTCTGGATGCAACCAAAACCCTATAAACTAGCAGGCCCTAGATTTAAGCCTATTAATTAGGCCTCTGGACCAATCTACACAAAAGACCACCAAATTGGTCACCCAACTTCCAAAATATTTTCTAAACCTCTTGAAACCTTTAGGAGACTCTTAGAGCTTTCCAACTATGCATCTAAGTTCCTTTCCCAAAGTCATGGGTGCATGTACAAATATCTTCTATACCCTGTCCTGGCTCACCTGTCTTCAATAGTCAGCCATAGGGATTCCAATTTGGCCTTGAATCCTTGATGCCATAGCATAAATGAAAACAAAATCTAAAAATAAAAATCCTAACCTAACATCTCCCACGGTTTCAGACATTTCCACTCGTGGATGTTCAGGTTAGAGCTCTTCCAAGCATGGTGGTTCTGCAAATGAGTTTCACAAAACAATGGCTTGGAAAGCTTGCCAAATCACTCTTCCTTAATATATAACCAAAAGAATCAATGCATAAGAAATATTAAAAACCTATCTACCCTTTCATAAAATTGGATCTCTCCCACCAATCCATACAATCCGTACAACTCACAGTGAAACCCTACAAATAGTGCACAATCAATACATGGCATTCGTATAGAAAGATCTAAAATATGAAATTCAATTCAAAGCTTCATTAACCTTCAAAATTAATCATCCACATGATCATATACCTAGCATAGGTGGTTACAACTACCTGAACCTCCATCTGAGAAACTTTTCAAAAAGTTGCAAAAGTTGCTTGAGCAACTTTTTGCCCAAGGTCTCATTTGGCCAATTAGACCTTTCCAAATCTTAGAAATGACTCCTAAATACTAAACCAACTCACCTAAGCACCTAAGATCTTATTTAGGCCATTTCCATCTAAATCCAACACCTAGAGACTTCTTAGACCATTTAGACCAAATAGACCACTAAGCTTCCTTGAGCTCATTTGGCTCTTACAATCAAATGAAAGGATCCATCCTATGGATCTTTGTTCCAAACTCCTAAACAAACTCTAACAAACCCCTAAGACCTCTAAACACTCATAACTTCATCATGGTGGGAGGTGCCCTACACCATACTCCCCTAGGACAAAGAACTCAAGTCCCTTGAGTTAGGAGGTCTTCAATGGTGACTCCATGCTATAAGATATCCAACTCTATCATCAAAATTTATTGAACATCAGGTAACCCCTGCCATTTACTGATATACACCTTGTAAGTGTTGTTCCTTGTCTTGTTGATGACCTTAGTATCTATGATACTTTCCAACTTCAGTGGAGATGGCTTTGTAAAATCCTAACCCATTCAACATCTCCCAAATCTGAAAGTGTAGATGGACTAGTATCTATAGTTGTTCCCTTGTAAGGATAGAGGTCACACACATTGAAAATGGGTGAGATTCCCAAATCAGGTGGTAACTCTACTTCATAGGCATTGGTACCATACTTATGAAAAATCTTCAAAGGACCTATCTTCTTCATAAGAAAATTTGTAGGTTGTCCTCTAGGTAATATTTATGTCCTAAGATAGGCAAGGACTAGATCCCCAACTTTGAATTGAAAATATCTCCTAGTTTGATCTGCCTTTGTTTTGTACTTCTCTCCCTTCTTTTGTAAGGTCTTCTTGACCTGCTCATGCAACTCCTTCATTTTCTCTACAAATGTATCTCCTTGAGCACTCCTTCTATCCTACAAATTTAGTTCCCTCAACTCCGAAATTCCCCTAGGATGAGTCCCGTAGACTATCTCAAAGGGGCTCTTACCTATACTCCTATTGATGGAGTCATTGTAGGAAAACTCTACTTGCCCAATGATATGATCCCATGATTGTTCATGCTGCTTTGTCAAACACCTCAACAACTTCCCAAGTGACCTATTCACTACCTCTATTTGACTATCAGATTTGGGATGGTAGGCTAAAGAGAATGAAAAATTGGTACCTAGCATCTTCCATAGGGTCCTCCAAAAGTGGCCCACAAACTTGATATCCCAGTCACTTACTATGTTCAATGGTAAGCCATGGATCCTAACTATGTCCCTGAGAAATAGTCTTGCAATTTGTGATGCATCATTGGTTTTCTTGCATGGTATGAAGTGTTCCATCTTGCTAAAATGGTCAAATACCACAAACACACTGTCATGACCCCTAGATGTCTTTGGCAACCCCAAGACAAAGTCCATACTCAAACACTCCCAAGGCCTTTGAGGTATGGATAAAGGTTTATATTATCCCCTATTGTTTCTCTGTCCTTTAGCCCTCTCATAGACTTGACATTGTTCCACAAATATCCTTACATCTAATTGCATATTAGGCCAATAATTGTGCCTATTAACCTTCTCTAATTTTTTTTCCACTCCAAAGTGTCCTCCTAAACTTCCTTGGTGCTTCTCCTTCACAATGTTCTCTCTCATTGAGCATTGAGGAATACATAAAAGGTGACCTTTAAATGAGAGGCCTTCTTACACCAAAAACTCACTAAAATCCACTTTGAATCCCTACATAAACTTGACACATGCTTCATAATCATCTTTGAAGTCCTTATCCTCCTTGTAGAGACCTTTCAAATCTTCCATCCTTATACTTTGTAACTGAATTTCATGAATAGTCAGTACTCTTCTACTAAGAGCATCAAAAAATTTATTACTCACCCCCTTCTTATTCTTGATCACAAAGGTGAAAGCTTGCAAAGACTCAACCCACTTAAGGTGTCTTTGATTCAGCTTGTCTTGCCCATTCAAGAAGCTAGGGGCATGATTGTCTCTATAGACCACAAACTCTTTAGGTAGGAGATAATGTCTCCACTTTTTTAGTGCTTGCACCATAGAATACAACTCCAAATCATAGGTGGAGTATTTTTTCTTGGCTTCATTCAACTTCTCAGAGAAGAATACCACAAGGTGTCCTTCTTGGCTTAACACTTCTCCAATGGCTAGCTTGCTAGCATCACACTCAACCAAAAACAATTGATTGAAATCAGGAAACCTCAAGGTAGGTAACTCTACAATCCTTTTCTTCAACATTTCAAACCCTTTCTTAGCTACCTCAATCCATTTGAATTGGCATTTTATTCCACCTTTGATGGTGTTGAGGATAGGTGCACTCACATGACTGAAATTCCTCACAAACTTCCTATAATATGATGCCAAACCATGAAAACTTCTAACATCACCTATGGACTTAGGTGTAGGCCAATCCAAGATTGCCTTAACTTTATCAGGATCCATCTTCATGTAGCCATTAGAAACCACAAAACCAAGGTAAACTAATTCAGTTTTCAAGAACTCACACTTATCTTGATTGATCATTAACTTCTCCATATGCATCCTTTTTAAGACCTACTCCAAATGCTCCATGTGCTCCTCTTTAGACCTGCTAAAAATCAATATATCATCAAGATAAACTATAACAAATTTACCTATGAAATCTGCCAACACTTCATTCATGAGCCTCATGAATGTACTAGAAGAATTGGTGAGACCAAATGGCATCACAAGCCATTAATACAACCATTCATTTGTCTTGAAGGCTATCTTCAATTCATCACCAGGCCTAACTCTGATTTGATGGTAGCCTAACTTCAAATCCACCTTAGAAAAGTAGTAGGATCCTCCCAAATTGTCTAAAATGTCCTCAATCCTTGGCATTGGAAATCTATACCTTATAGTGCTCTTGTTGATGGCCCTTGAATCAATGCACATCCTCCATGTACCCCCTTTCTTTGGTGCTAGAATAGTAGGTACAACACAAGGGCTTAAAAACTTCCTTATCATCCCCTTATCTAACAAGTCTTGAATTTGCTTGGCTATCTTTGTATTTTGGCTAGGTGTCATCTTATATGCTACTTTGTTAGGTAAGTTTTCTCCAAGAATAAGGTCTATTTTATGACTTATCTCTCTCATGGGTGGCAATGCACTTGGTAACCCATTGTCCACTATGTCATGGTACTTATCCAATAATGCTTGTACCTCCAAAGGTATGCTCACCTTCTCTTTAACCTCCTCTTTTGGCTTTACTACCACTGCGCAATAGATCTCTTTCTCCATCTTTATAACTTTTAGGAACTCCTTCCCCCTCAAGAGCATAGCACGAGCTCCTACTTTCTTCGCACCACTATCTTCTTGCAATGGATCCATTTGGAATTTCTTACCCAACTTGGTGATTAGGTAACTATTCTTCTCACCATCATGTATGGCTTTCACATCAAATTTCCATGGACTCCCTAGTAGTAGGTGACATGCATCCATGGGAAATATGTCACATAGGACTTTGTCCTTATACTCACCAATCTCAAACTCTACCAAAGTTTGTTCATCAACCACTATCTGTTGTCCCTTGTTCAACCATGAAAATTTATAGGGTGTGCTATGAAGTATTCTCCTTAATTTTAGTTTTTCAACCATCTCTGTAGACACAATGTTCTCAGTAGATCGAGAGTCCACTATCACCTTGCATATTTTTCCATGAGACTTACAAGCTATCTTGAACAGGATTTTCCTTTGTGGTGGCTCTATGGAACTAGGAACTTTCAAAAAAGTCCTCCTCAACATCAGGTTCTCTCCATCCACTACTAGCCCTACCTTGGAAATAGGAGAAGTGACACTTTGTGTGTCATCCTCATGCACCAACTCATTCCCTCTTTCCCCCATTGAAGATGAAGAACTTTTAGTAGGACACCTACCCATGGTGTGTCCCACTTGGTTACAATTGTAGCACCTACCAATGAAAACTAAATTTTCCCTATCTTGTGACTAAAATATTCCCCTAGGAGGCCCTCTTCCGTTGTATCCTCCTCTTCGAAAAGATCCTCTAAACTGACTGCCACCACCGCTATCATTAGTCTAATTTTCTTCTTGTCTACTAGGACTATGTCCCCTTCCATAATTGTTCTTGCCTCTGAAACCCCTGCTATTATTTCCACCTCTTCCTCTTTGTTGGAGGTCATTCCTCCTTCTAACCTTATCCTCTACCCTCAAAGCTAACTGAAAACATTTATGCATACTTTCAAGAGCCAACGTGCTAATCTCATCTTGTATCCCTTGTCTTAAACCATTAAGATACCTTGCCACTTTCTCCATTTCATCTTCTTGTATTCTAGCCATTAGACTAAGCTTATGGAACTGTTCAATATAGGCACTCACTGTCATCTCCTTTTTTCTTAGGTTCTGCAGCCTTTGATACATCTAGATTTCATAATCAGTAGGCAAGAATTGAGCCCTTAACCTAATTTTCATTCTCTCCCATGAAACTATCTTCTTCTTCCCGTTGGCTATCCTATCATCCTGCATCATTTTCCACCACACCAATGTAGATCCTTTAATCATTGCTTTGGCATAACTAACTTTATTTTCCTCTGCCACTTCTTTGTAATCAAATTGGTTATCAATGGCTTCTAACCAATCCAACAATTCCTCGCCATTCAAACTACCATTGTAATAAGGTATGTGTTCCATGCTATCTTTATTCATGGACTTGAATGCATCCAAGAACACCTTGTCCTTTTCATCTACTATCTCTTTACCCTTACTAGATGTCTCCCCTATTTGACTTTCATTCTCATCTCACTCTCATCACCCCATTCAGTAACTCTCTTTCCATTTGTCTCTGTCAAATTGGATTTTTCCAATACCTCTTGGACCAAGTCCGCTATGGCCCCCCTACTCATTATTTTAGGAGGCATGCTATCAACCTCTTGAATCTTCTTTTCATCAGACATACACAAACTTCAAGTATTTCCTACTCTGATACCACTCTAATGCAGATGGATTGGCTCCTAGTTTTTTCTCCAAGGTTCCTAACCTTCTCTAATCATCCAATGATTAGTTTAAAGTGTATTCCTTACTATTTTGGATCTCCTAGGCCCTCCACCAACTTCTCCTCCAAGGTATAGTTGGTTTTTAGAAGTTACACTTCTTTCAAGACCAATTTAGGCATTCAATCCACTAGGTTCTCACACAAGGACTACCCCTTTAGAACCACAAACCTCTTCTTAGGATCTTCCAATAATTTACTCTATCTTCCAATTAGTTTCATAACCCTTCAAAAACATTTAGAACCCACCCATACACTTCTGGATTCACTACCAAGTCATTAGTCATCAAACTCTCTAGGAGGCCTAATTGGCTCTAATCCTTTTAGGCCTATTTTCATTGTTTTTGATCTCTAGCTTTCAAAAACCCCAAAAAATCTAATAGATGACCTTGAAAATCCTCAAGGTTTCTATCATCCCCTTCCAATCCTAAGTTTAAGACTCTGGATGCACCCATAGCCCTATAAAATAGCAGGCCCTATATTTAAGCCTATTAATTAGACCTCTAGACGAGTCTGCACAAAAGACCACTAAATTGGTCACCAAACTTCCAAAATCTTTTCCAAACCTCATGAAACCTTTAGGAGACTCTTAGAGCTTTCCAAAAATGCATCTAAGTTCCTTTCCCAAATCCATGGGTGCATGTGCAAATATCTTCTATACCCTGTCTTGGCTCACCTGTCTTCAGTATTCAGCCATAGGGATTCCAATTTGGCCTTGAAGCCTTGATGCCATAGCATAAATGAAAATAAAATCTAAAAATAAAAACCCTAACATAACATCCCCCACGGTTTCAGACATTTCCACCAGTGGATGTTTAGGTTAGAGCTCTTCCAAGCATGGTGGCTCTGCAAATGAGTTTCACAGACCAGTGGCTTGGAAAGCTTGCCAAATCAGTATTCCTTAATCTATAACCAAAAGAATCAATGAAAAAGAAAGATTAAACACCTATCTACCCTTCCATTAAATGGGATCTCTCCCACCAATCCGTACAGTCCGTACAACTCATAGTGAAACCCTATAAACAGTGAAAAATCAATACATGGCGTCCATACAGAAAGATCTAAAATATGAAATTCAATTCAAGGATTCATTAACCTTCAAAATTCATCATCCACATGCTCATATACTGAGCATAGGTGGTTACAACTATCTAAACCTCCATTCGAGCAACTTTTGAAAAAGTTGCTAAAGTTGCTTGAGCAACTTTTTGCCCAAGGTCTCATTTAGCCTATTAGACCTTTCCAAAGCTTAGGAATGACTCCTAAGTCCTAAACCAGATCACCTAAGGACCTAAGATCTTATTTAGACCATTTACATTTAAATCCAACACCTAGAGACTTCTCAGGCCATTTAGACCAAATAGACCACTAAGCTTCCTTGAGCTCATTTGGCTCTTACAATCATATGAAAGGATCCATCCTATGGATCTTTATTCCATACTCCTAAACAAACTCTAACAAACCCCTAAGACCTCTAAACACTCATAACGTCATCATGGTGGGAGGTTCCCTAGACTAGCTGATGACCCTCACCTCTAGTGTATCTCCTCTGAAGCATTGCAAGTCAGCCTGCTGTAGAACTCTGAGGGTGAGGTGGTCTCATATGTCCTACTCCTCTCGGTGGGGTAACAACCACTCTAGGGCTAGGTGGTGTAGGCTGAACCACTAGTATCTGAACATCTCAATGTCTCTGGCCTCTACTCATGGGTGCGCCTATAACAGTTATTGCCTCCTCCATAGTTAGAATCAGCTCTGTTGGATCACAAAATATCCTCACAGGATGCTTAGCTAACCATGCAATAAATGCATCAGTAAATCCTGCATTAGCAACCTATAGCCTATAATCCCAATCTCTCACTGCATATCAAGTATACTCTTGACTACAACAAGCATAAGATAATCGAGTTGTCCATCCCAATCCCATCTCTTAGATCATCCATGCTTAAGTAGTGTAGTCCTGAGGTGCATCTTGTATGATGTCATACTGTCTCCATAACCTCATGATAATGAACCACTCCAAGACATTATTAGAACGTCCTATCAGCACCCAACTTTGATAGAAGTAACTAAACTAGGCACGTGTAGCTGGCCATGCCTCCACCTATAGGTATGGTCTCCAAATGATGAAGGTCATGTCAACTAAGACATGCCTCTATTACTCTATAATACCCATCCAGACCTGTGTGACATGTCCAAAGTACCTATATATCAATGGCTCATGCGGCTTCCTGACCTCATCATATACAAGCTAACATATTAGGATGTGCTCCCACGCCAAATCTATAGAACAAGTGCACCAGAAGAAAAAGATTTTCCATCATGATACACTATCTCGCACATCTTTGAGAACATATGAGCTAGTAGACACTGACCCCATCCCAACTCAGAAGGTGTAGCCATCAGGTATGCTACCATCAGGGCCCAGCCCATTAGAAGACCATTCTACTGATGGCCAGACATGATGATCCCATTGATCATCCATTCTATGATACACTCTAGTCTATAGGTCTTCCCATATCTCTATACCAGAGCCTCCCAGGAGATAGATTGAGCTAACTGATTAACATCACCAAACAACATCTGAAAGGCATGAAGACTAGCATTCTCTGCACTGATATAATCAGGATGAGGGCCATGAAATAGTATACACAGAATCCTATTCACATCCTCCAGCATCACAGTGATCTCTCTAGTAGGCAGGTGGAATGTTTGTCTCTGAATGAAATCTCTCAATCAATGCAGTCAGCAAACCATGGTTCACCTGAATCTCAAAAAAATTTATCAGGTAGTCAAATCTGCATGCAGCGAGGTGCACTCTCAAAGGGTTAGGAAGTGACATGTAGAGTCTCTAGATGGCTGGGTATGAAAGCTGCACATGTACATCAGGATAGATGATCTACACAACATAGAAACAAGGTACCCTATCAGTAACTTGGTAAAAAATCAGGCTATAAGCATAAAAATTAAAAATTTGAATACTTCAAAAGGTGTATTAAATGCTAAGGAATCAGCCTAAGAAATCAGAAAAATAAAAAATTTGACCTAAGGATGAGAAAATCACTCATTGTTTTCCATATGAGTTTTAAGACTAGTGTCAAAACTTGTACGAGTTTATATGGGTTCCTGCATGACATTTCATGTGCACATGACAATCTACAGGTTCCCGTACGACACTTGAGGGACCCGACGAAATGTCGTACGATAGATGGGTCCCTCTCATATGAGTTACAAGTTAAACAGGGACAAATTTCTAAATGCAATTCAAAACTCGTACGAGTCCTACTGGACTATTGTATGACTTTTCGTGGTGCAAAAATTCAAAAAGCTAAAACATATGAAAAAAATCCTAAAAATGCTTAATCAAGATAACAACCATGTCTAGTTACTGATTCACCAAAAGACCTCATCTCTTGGGACACATCACTTGGGGCATATCAGTTTCATCAAGATCCATATCAATCTGGTATCCTAATCAATCTTGCGAATTGTATCACCTCTTCATAACCATCGATTTAGTTGTGTTATTTCCTTGGTTCTTCGTAACTGAAGGCTTCATATTTGGCATCCTTTCGATTCCTTTGGACAATTAGGTCTGTAGTCAAGATAGTCACTTCTTTGTAATTATAGGATCAAAATCAAGTGTTTTGACTCTTCTTTGTAATCACTAGTTCATTGTTGATATAGTTAGCATCATCTCGATTCTTTGGTCAACCAAGACCTGAATCACCAACATCTTCAAATCTTTCAATCAATTTCTATCTTAGAATCGGCTAATCTCTCAGGATTAGTTTCTTCACCACATAATTGAGTCCACATCATTATCAAAAAAAGATTAATCTTTGAACCACTGCGCTTCACCCAATAATTCAAAGAGGGGCAAAATGTAATACCCCAAAAATGGGCTATAGGTTCACTAACCTCCTACATCAACAAATTGATCGAAATCGACATCAAAGTCCTAACCTAAGGCACATCTGCACATCATTTTATCAAAACCTTAATTGATTTTATCCTAATTCGGCATTGAAGAATATTCCTAATTTTAATTATTTAATTTTAACAATAAATCAAAAATCCTACGAATAATTGATTAAATTATTATTTAATTAATTAAATCCAGTTGTCAATATTTAATGATATAGTTTGGAATAAAGTTTAATTTAATAATTGATTAACCCATAAATCAGTTATTTTAATTCAAAGTCACTTAAGTTGAGAATAAATCACTTTATTTTTAAATTAATTCATATTAAATCATGTACAATCAGAAAAGCAGTCAACTTTAAATGAATTATCAATTTCAATTTGTTAACTTTCTAACACTCAACATGTGATTGTGAGTTGAAAAAGTGAACTAAATTCTATTTTGAGTTAAAAAGTGCTTTTGCATGATTTTATGAGTTGATCTTTTCCTGATTTCTTGTTAACTCAAAAATCAACCTAATTTTATCAAGAGTGATTTATGGATTTTCTCAATGCATCCTCAAGCCATGGATTTCTATATAATTGAGGCTCATTCCTTCATCTTAGCCCCCGTGAATTCGCATACTTGAACTTTGGCAAATTTGCATATGAAGAATCAAGCTCTTGCAAACAGGCGATTGTGAGATTTTTGTTATTGTTTTGATCATAGTACTCATTCATTTTCATATCATAGCATATCATTTTTAGATCAATTTGCATATCATTTCAATCTATTCTAAACTAGTTTCATATCAGTTTTTCATCTTATTACACACAAAATCTAAAAATAGATCAATTTGCATTCATCTTTCATCCATCTTTTAGCATTAAATCCTTCATTTAGGTGTTGCATTGTCACTGATCTCGGTTTGAATATTAGAATACCATACTCGCACCTACTAGAAGGTAGTAAATCACCTGGTTAGCTATATTGTTCTTATTTGCAGATTTCTTGATCTGCTAACCTCTAATTTTTTTACTGAAGTGTTGTGTCTCCAGCCAGGTACAAAATTCACATGCACACTTACAGTCCAAGAGGCCCGATCCTTTCTTCTTGATCTCTCTTTGGATTACTAAAAATTTGGGAGGCCTGATCGTTGTTTGATCCTTCTTTGGACTATTGACAATCTGGAAAGCCTGATCATATTTCAAATCCCTTAAGGACACACACATCCTTATGAATGGGTCATCTTTCAATTCTTCTTCTTGGGACATGGAGTTCCCTTGAGGATGAATCCTTTTGATTAGCTGACTAGAATGCCACACACACTTGCTAGACCATTCAATGCCATCTCTTGTTGCACCCCCTTTCTTTTTCCTATGTAGTTCACAATGATTAGGAACAAAAACCTTATTGGCTGATTTGGTTAAACTTTCTTATTAGTGACATCTCTCTTATTTTGGCTCTAGATATGATGAAGACTCAAGGCTATTGGGGTCTTGATGGTTTCTTTTTCTCCTTAGTCATGACAAGATGAGATCTCACTTTTTGATCTACTTTACCATGAGTTTGAGGCAACTCATACTCCCAATAAAGTGGGGGATGGTTATACCATCATAAAATAGAATCACTCATTATTTAATACCTTTTAGCTCCTATTATTTACCAACTTTATGAATCATGGATGGATTTGTTCTCGATCCCCCTTATATCTTGTTTTGTCCCATATCTTCCACTTTCAACTTTGTAGTCTCTGAGACCTCAAGGATGGATCCATGTAGGTGAGCCCTTGAATAGGTTGACCAATTCAACCTATTCTAAAATAGGTTGACCTATTCCCTGGGGATTTTATATCTTGGGGCTAGTGTTGTCTCAGGGAACTAAATTGCAAAATCGGGTGACCCCGTCATCTTGCTTTATTTTCCTGACCAAAAACTAGTATAAAAGGAAGCCCAGCTACCTCATTTTGACACCCATTAACATCCAAGAAAAACCATGAACATCCATTTGACACCCATTACAGATGCATCAATCACACGAGAAATTTCAAGCATTCATCAAGCCCTCAAAATTCAAGGATCCTTTGTGAGCATTTCTTCTTCAATATCTACCATTTTTTTGGCCATAAATGAAGGATATCTATATTTGAGGTATTCATAATATTCTTCATTAATATACATTTACATCCATGACTCCATGATGCACAGTTTTGGTATCTATCTATTGTATTTGTGGAGATTTCCTATATCCGTCATTGCAAATTCAAGATCTACAACATGCAAGCATTACAAAATCCTTATTGACAAGGGTTTCTGCAAGAAAGGTGAATACTTACATTTGTATTATTTCCTTTACATATTTACATTTCAATTTCAAAGTTTATTACTCAATCTAGGGCTTGACCAAGGAAAGCCCTCATCCACCAAAACCCCAAAGAAAGATTTTCTATGTGCAGGAGCAAGCTATCAAAATTACAACCACATATCTAGAACCTACTTGCTGAGAAATTTTTGAAGAAGTTAGGTCAACTTTTCTACAGTGTCCTAGGAACATGGTGACTTCGTGGAATAGTGTCTAGAACATGTTGCACCAGGTCGACCTATTCCTAGAGGTTTGAGATAAAAACCATTTTTTGGGTTTTCTATTGTGATCGTGAATCCACAGTCAGAAGTTTTGTCACAGGTTTAGATCTGCAAATTTCAGAGGAAAAAGGTGTATTCCTCTACACATTTCAAAGTGATTACTCTATCATTCATTTCATTTCTTAGTCTAGACTTATTTTCATATCTTAATTAAGCTAATTGCATACACTTAGCATCTATATCTATCTTACTTTTTGCATTAAATCAATTGGTTCAATTTCACATTTGAATTTACACATCTTTAATCAAATCCTACTTTACATACAAGAGAAATTTCTTGTGTACTTGATATAATTTAGGTTTAGCATTGACATCCCTTCATCTTCTTGGGTTTTGCTAATCTAACTTGGGTTATATTGAGAGTTATGTTTGGAAGCCCCTCTTTCTCTTGTATTTTAAATGTTAGTGTTGGAATGGTTAATTAATGAATTCATCTCACATAGTTTATATTGTTAGATTCATTAGTATCCATTTCAGCCCAAAACAATACCATACTGCATAGATAGGTTTGTCAAATTAATTCATTTTATTTGCCAAAAGCTAAAGTAAAAATATTTTTTTAAAAGCATTTTAATAGGTGCAAAGGATACTCCATTGTAGGCATGACTGAGGAGTATAGAGGTTATATCAAATACTTTTTGATCTAAGAGGCTTTGATCTAAGCATTTTTAATTAATTCCTTTACATGGGACCTCTCAAGAATTAAATCATCATATTTTCTTAAAAATATATTATTTCAGCAAATATCAACATGTCTGAAAAAGTGTAACCCACTATTGTGGGGTCACTCTTCTTGCATGTCTTGATCCATCTTTTAATATTTCTTTTAAACATTGTTAGAATAGAATCTAAATAGATGATTATTTGAGCTTGAGTAAATTGACCAATATGCCTCTTGAACAAACACACAATGTTAACCTCTTTGTTACACAACACAATTGTGAGCCAACTCCCAAGGCCTTGGAAAATCAATTTAAAGATTTGTTATCATTTTCACATGGTAGGAAAGGTGAACTTTACCATGCATATGTTGCATGCATCAATTCAGTCACCAACACTAATATTATTTATTGGTTAAATTAATTTCAAAATTTATATCAACTTCAAAAATTCTTCATTGCAACGAAGCTAGAATAATAAATTAACTTCAATTTTAATATTGAATATTTAAGCTATAGTTAGGATCTCAAAATTTTAACAAGTTTTGTTGTATTGATGACACTTAAATCTATAATAGTTTATTAGTCAATGTAGATTGAAAAACAATTTTATGTAATAAAAGTTAACCAATAAAATTGTAATGCCATCAACAAAAATAGAATATATGTTAACATGTGAATGATGTATGAAACAATACAATTGACATGACTATTTCATGATTATTATTTCTTACAATTTTAAATGAAATTCTAATAATATTGTATTGTGATAGTAAGAATACAATTTAGTGGAAAATAGTTTCATTTATCGAACATCAACAATAATGTAAAATTTATAATCACGTCATATAATTGATTTAAAAAGAAGTATTTTAGCATGTTAATGATAATATTGAAGCTTAAATTGTAAATATGTCTACCAAAACTTTGAGTCAAAAAGTCTACAAAATTTATAGTTTTTCGTATAATTATTTATGTTCGAGTTCTTTAGTTTCAGTCGACCTCGTTATCTATATGTCACGAATAGTAGTTCACACAAGCCTATCTCTTATAGACACGAGTGACCCACTTAACACTCATTACATCTAGATGATGCTCACGATAATCAACCATGATGACTCATTGTGTGCTCATTCATCTTAACGTCAATCAGACTAAAGCGTAGTTAACCACAAAATTTAGGAGCATTTCATGAGGATGACAATATTAATTTTAGAATTGGATACATACCACATGTTTATAGACATTGACATGCAAAATGTATGATTGAGAGTCGTCCAAATGCACTACGTACCTACAAAGTCCATTGCATGTGAGGATAATTAAAATAGGAAGGTGGTGAAAGCTCCGTGCCGGGAAGAAACTGTACATTGTGCATCAATTCATTAAATGCTCAACAACTCATCATTTACGTGTGAAGCAGGAAAATTCATTGTGCGGACCAATCTGTTTAAATGTACGTAGATTTAAAGAAAAATGCTATTTGAATGTGAGTTTGATTAAATCTCTGCTCTCATTTTTCTTGAGCAGTTGATGATGATTGAAAATGGATGAATACAGATTAAAAATAGGCTGACTGAGATGACGTTGAAAGGATTTAATAGTTTAGGCAGGTTGTCATAATTCTAAGAATATTTGTCATATTTTCATTTATTAATAGAATATATATCGAAAATATTAATGAATATGTTCTTACATAGGCACTATTATTCATCATTTCATACTTGAAATACATTCAATAGTGGTCAAAATCTAGCTGCCCATGTGATAAAAGTCTATCTAATTTATTAGATGTAGTGTATAATTATTCTATCAAAATAGAATATCACTTTCTCAGCGTATTGAATAGTTAAAATTTGTACAATCTATTTTTTTTGTGTACAATTTCTTATGTCTACAAGTCCCAAACTTTTAACATCATTTTGTTCTAAGTAAATTTGATATAATTCAATGTTTAAAGTCAAATTTCATTGAAATGTGAGTTTTATTAAAGCTATAATTTTGTTTCTCTAAGGTTCCTTTCTTCATTCTTTTTGAGTTGTGATTATGAGTTTGATTAAAGCTCTATTTTATTTCTATAAGATCTCATTCTTCATTCTTTTTAAGTTGATATTTAGAGATGGAGGTCTCAAAGATATTATTGGAAGAATTTAAGAATTGGGCACATTCTAATAATTATGACAGTATTTGCATGATATGATTGTTTGCAAACATATTATAAAAATATTAATGATTATATTAGTACATATGTACAACTACTCTCAATTTCATATTAAAGATACAAGTATTCATGCTTAAATTTTAGTTACTCATTTGACAAGATTTAATCTAATTTATTGCACATAAAGATTACATATAAAAATTGTATACTATAAAAATAAAAGGTTTGACTTTGTCATCATATTAAATTGTGTAAGTTTGTACAATCTACTAATTTCTATGTACGATTCCTAATACTAAGCTAATAAGAATTTTGTTTCAATGAAAAATATACATTCTTAATTTATCATATTTGAAAATCTTGATTTTTTAAACAAATAATTCATCCCAATATAAGTAATACATGACAAAAATCCAATGTTTATATGTACATTTTAAAAGAGAAATTCTATTTGAATATGAATTTGATTAAAGCTCTACTTTATTTTTTCTAAGAATCCCTTCCCTCATTTTAATTGAGCAGTTAATGATTATAGTGCACACTCATAGTTTGCTAGTTTATATTGTCAAAACTCTTTTAGGCCACTTTTATGTGTGCATTGGTTATTTTTTGCGATACGTGAAGTTTAAGATGTATGGATTTATATTGAATTTTGATATACGAGTCATTGGATAGTGTTTGATATCAATGTGTTTACAGTTAGATTTTATGATTATTTTCATGTTATGATGTCATTTATGATTATGATTTATTGGCAATACTAACACTACATTTGTACTTACATGGATCAAATGTATATTTTATTTTTCTATTAATGTGTTTTGATATGGTATGGGATGGAGTCATAGTTACTTGCATGCGAGATCCACACGATGTACCATTCCCAACCATTGTTTGTTGTGTGTGTGTGTGTGTGTGTGTGTGTGTGTGTTATGGCAGGATTGCATGTACTGGACACCATCTTCCCTGAATTGGCAGGAGTGAGTGTGCCCTATCACAACGTCTCAATGGTAAGAAAGGGGAGATAATAGACAGATCCAAATCCTAACCCAAGCCATTAATTGTCCTGAAATAGCGAACACATATTTGATTGACTTTCTGTCTGAATTCATTAAGGTGACGTGAATTTGTGAACCTTCTTTTGAGCTTGATTATGGTATTTTGGGTTTTGTCAGTTTGCCCTTTATGTTTCCATGTCATGTGGTTTGAGGTGACTTTGTGTAAATTTAGTTAAGTGATTTATAAGACAAATTATATAATTAAATAATTAAATCTTATTAAAATATGGAAATATTAAATATGAGGGTATTTAATTAATGAGAATTAATTAAATACATTGTTAATTAAAAAGACTTAATTAAAAGTCTAAATATGGAATTGGACATTTTAATTAATTATTAAATCTAAAAATTAAAATCCAAAAGCATAATTAATGAATCAATAATTATTTATCAATTGCATAATTATTAATATGCTAAAAATATTAATTATTAATAAAATATTAATATGCAATTAAAGTTGCATAATCGATTTAATAGAATTGAATTAGAAATTTAAGTGAAAAGTGGATATTGTTATTATTAATATTTTTTTAAAAAAAATCATGAAAAAAAGGAATTGATAAAAATAAAGTTAAGGAGTTGAGCTCTAATTCTTGATTAAGAGTTGCATGGTTGAGTTCTATTTGTTGGGTTTCTAGGTTTTTCCTTTATTAAAATTTTCCTTGGTCATTATTCTACACATAGGTTACAGGTTTTCGGTATGATTTTAGAGTTCAAAGATTTGTTTGAAAGATTTGAGTATTTTAGAAATTCAATTATTTTTATTGTTCCAGATCACTTAGTTGAATTAAAGTAGGGTTTGAAACCTATGTGATCTTCCTTTTTTTGAAAGATTGTTTGCATTGTGTTTGTCAGGTTATTGGAGGGTTTGGATTTGAATATTCTCATGAATTTATTGTTTGAGGATTTTGTTTTGAAAGCTTTTTGGGTTTTGTCAAGTAAACAAGAATTCTAGTGTTATATTATGTATATGAGCATACATATTTTATTTTACATATGGGCATAATATTTTATAGTATTTTAAATAAAAAATTAGATTTATAAACCTAGTTGATATATTTTGAAAGCGAAAATTTGCAGTTCATTTAAAAAATAAATTATGAAAATTAAAGCCTGTTATTTTTAAAAATAAAACCTATTATAGTTTTGTGTGAAATTTTTTTTTTAAAGAGGTTTTTTTAAATATATATAAAAATTGGGTGGGGGTTTGTATTTCCCCCACTTGTAGTTATACTACCAGCGTCAGCTAGCCTGTTGGATGACATTTACTGCTACCGACAACAACCACTATTGTCAAAGGCAACATGGGGCTGGCTTCCATGCTTCCCCCACTTGCTATATATATATATATATATATATATATATATATATATATATATATATATATATGTATATATATATATATATATGTATATATGTATAGATATATATATATATGTATATACATATATATATACATATATATAGATATATATATACATATATATATATATATATATATATATATATATATACATATATATATATATATATATACATATACATATATATATATATATATATATACATATATATATATATATATATACATATATATATATATATATACATATATATATATATACATATATATATATATACATATATATATATATACATATATATATATACATATATATATATATATACATACATATATATATATATATATACATATATTATATATATACATATATATATATATATACATATATATATATATATACATATATATATATATATATATATATATACATATATATATATATACATATATATATACATATATATATATACATATATATAATATATATATATACATATATATATATATATACAG